>JAWQUT010000003.1:3909837-3953548 GCA_033807755.1 Ellobium chinense | reverse complement strand
CCCTCCCATCTACGGACACTTTTACTGTTCACCGACCGTTTTTACACTGAAACCGATCTCCGATCAGCAGCTCCCTCTGATCACGAGGCGCGGACACCAATCAGAGAGCCGTTTGCCCTGTGACGAGTGACCACGTGTGCCCTACGCATTTCCCCGAGTCGGAAAGCCAGAGGCTAAAAATCATCGCTAAGACCTACATCAAAGAGCAGAGCGTGCGGCACGGTGACTGTGGTGGTGGGGAGATGAGGGTGGGAAGAAGACCATATTGTCTCTCATATGCCTACCACAGACGTAATACTGGTTGCACAATATTAGACCTACGAAGCCCACATTACCCTCTCATTCATCATTGTTGGCGGGCAGTGGTGACATTGTAATCGCGTCTACCGACTAGTGTAGCCGACATCGGTCAGCTCATTTGGTGCTTTCTAAAAGCCGGGGTCTGGGATAGGTTTAGTAACAGTGGCACGTTAAGGCGCCCAATGGCGGGAGTTCAGTAAAGACTGCACAAACATTAATCTAGCTTTAGAAGTAGAGAAAAGAAAGTAAAAAAAAACCAAAAAAACAAAACTTCCGTGATTAGGAAATAGGAATAAAGTGCAGTAAAGTGAATGGTAGGCCTAATATTGATCTCTACTGAGAAGGACACGTAGGGCTTTGAAAGGACATTGAAAGCAAGTCCGAACTTATTAAATGGACATTTTTATGCAAGCTGAGGGGGAACCAGTTCAGTAAGCCACCCACGCAGGTTCTTTAGTAGAAATTATGCTTTTCTTCTCTCTTGCCTGAACGTACCCAGACAAACCGGCGCCGCAAGATGAGCAGTACTCACTGTTCATGCCTAGCAGCCAAATCACTGTTCATGCCTAACGGCCAAAAAACAAAAAAATCGGGTTTCATGTTGGAGGGGAGAGGTAGTCTACACACTTCACATTGTCTTATAATTGTTATTACACTCTAAGCAAGCGGGAAGGATGATCACATTTTATTCATGGTGACTGATAAACAGACAGGGTTATAATACTGCTGTGTGACTGTCTGTGTCTGGATTCTCCATAAATGGGGGAACGGGACTAATTATATTAAGTCAGGGAGGGTTTTTCAATACACACTGATCATGCAGTCTTAGAGACTCTCAATATGACGACAGAAATGCTCCAGTTGCAAACTTATTACTCTGCTGTTTCTATTATTACCAAGAGTTTTTTTGTTTTCTTTACAAACATTGAGGGATAAACAGGAGTAATTAAATGAGGGCCAAATAAAAGTGACTGTAAATGGCTTCTACTGTGCTGTAAAATTTCAAATGGTAAAAGAGTATTNCCCTTTTCAAATATAAGCCATGGGAGACATTGTTTACCTTTGTGTACTTGGAGAACCCAACCCTCCCTGCGATGAATGACCACCTGTGATGTAGGGACACTTTTCTGATTTCCACAGTGTCCCTACATCACATTTCTTTTTGTGATTAACCCTTTGAATGCTCTCTTAAAAGAGATCTAACAAAGCTGATGCATCGAATTCAGAATAAATTAAAAATTTGACATTGTTTTTGTATTATATGTAATAGAAAATGGCATGTAGGCAAGGGAAAGCATACATATTTCTGAAAGAGAACACTTCCAGCAACTTTCTGAAAAGCAGAAAGGAGAGTGTTATTGATTATGAAACATTATGGGTCATTCACAAGAAGAAAATATTGGCAATCATGGCTGTGATGGTTCATTCATTTCTTACTAAAACTGCTCAGATACTATCTATGCATATTAAGTTCTTTATATGTCCAGAAATGTGAAATAAGAGCCATAGATGAGGGAAACAAAAAAGAAAACAAGTAAATATTATGTTTGCCAGGGTATACCACTAATAATATCAACAATTTGAAAGAAATAGACATGTTACACTTTATTATCTGGAATCCCATCATATTGAAATCACAGAATTATGTAAAGAATGAAAGCTTGGTAATTTCAAACAATACTTGTATTGTGAAACTGTCAATCTGTGGGTTGAGTGGAATTGTTTTGTGATGTTGTGATGACCCGTGGTAATGTTACATATTGACTTCAGAGTAATATTTAGGCTTGATGAAAGTGAGGGTGTCTTTTAAAAATCACAGAGAAAGGAAGAAGAATACATAAATGCTGGAATAGCTTGATTTTTGGAAGATTAAAAATCAATTTAAAATTTGTATGCCTTGTCACAAAAGAGTACTCATCATTTTATGTTTTTCCATAGCAGTTGATATCAGCTTAGTCTATATCGGTCATGTCGACCACTAGATTAAGTTGGATTCATTGTTGCTTGTGTAAATCATGTTGTAGCATGCTGCAATTGAATTGAGCTGGCAAGCTATAAAAGCTTACTTAAGAATAAGGTTTGTGTGCCCTGCTACTACTCCTACAATTAATGCTTACTCTACATTCCTGACACCAGTCCAGTTGGCAACAGGTATGGTTGGGCATAGTTAGACATAGGTAATCAGTGCAATAATAACACAGGAATTTGTAATCACATTACCTGTCTGTTCAGCTTGGGCTATTGTTAAGCCACAGTGTGATCTGAGGGTCAGCTGTTCCAGTTTTGTGTACTATTGCCGTTTTAATGTATACAGTGGCCAGCAGGTAATAGGTATGACTGGGTCAGGGAGCCATTTATTATATGAGTATTGATTTGGCCAGTTATATAGCCCTCCATTCTCCTCACACTTGGCCTTCAAAATATAGGGTATAAAGCACCAAACTGTGCCAACATCATGGGTCATCAAACTTGACTTGTCCCTTCAAAGACCTAATTTTAGAAAGAGGGGACAGTTTTTAAAACAGCAAAAGAAAGAGATCTATTGTACCCTGCATTATTATTTTTTTAAAAAAAATGGTATTTGAATTTCATAATCTTAGCTTAGACAATTTTAACAAGCAGATTTTTAGGTCTCTTGTAAAGAATTTAAGTTTATTGACAAAAAGCCAAATCTAATTCCAGTTCAGTGTGACCTCCAGCAGAGAAAATGATATGAAGCTTTTTGCAGTAATACATGGCAACTTGCCATCTCCAGTGTACACAGAGGAAATAATTGGACATAACAAAAAAATTATAGACAAAGGACTGACTGAAGATCATTATTATTCCCTGTAATCTTCAGTTACTTATAACATTTCTGATAACTTGTTGGCCAGCTTGGACCTCAGCAGGTAGCTTTAACAGAGAAGGGTCATAAGCTTTGTCCTAAACATGGTATGCATGACTGAGTACGTTCATGCTGTTTGGGTCCATTGATTAGGCAGAAGAGGATTATGGAGAGAATTCCACTAGCAAGTCTGTTTATCTAGAACAGGAAACCCAGTTCTGGGCTAAGAATAAATAATCATAACTTCTTGTGATCTACACAAGAGTAAGCTAGACGTACTTGGCTTTGCAAGCACTGCCAGCACCAGGTCTTCATGGATGATTTCACATCAAGTTGGTCACTTCAGAGAGGATAAACTTTAAATAGTTTAAATAAGATCCTCTCATTCTCTACCTTCTTAACAATTTTTCGTATTTTTCTTTGGTCATGTCATCTCAACCTCAAAGGGACCCAGGATTATTATGTAAGGGAATTTAAAATGGCATGTGTACGAAAGTGCCAGAAGTTCTTAGATCCCAGAATCAATAAACTGAATGTCAAGGAAAGCAAGTCTGATTATGGGAGTGTCCACCAGTATTTACTTTCTTGCTGCTTGAGACACAAATAGCTAGTGAAACGTTTTATCTTCCCCAGCCTCCGCTAGTTCAAGCTTGTTTCCATGGTGACCCAGATGAGGTGAGGGCTCTCTTATACAAAAGGGAGGATGTCAACTATCAGGTTAGTGATGCTAACAAAACTTCTCTTTTTTGTTTCTATTTTGCATACTATTACTAAATACTAATACAGTATTACATAATACATAGAAATAGTGAAAGATGTTTGGATGAGAGAGAGAGTACTTATAATGTAGTTGGTACATTATTTGTAGAGAGAACAAGTTCATGGCATGAAATTATAAAATTCTCATACTGGTCATTTTTTCATAAATGGTGAAGCAAGACTATCTCAGATAGCCCACATATCATGAGCAAGATTTTCTTATGTTGTTACGTTTTTGGGGCAGATATTTTAAAGAGAGAGCAAAAAGATGTTTTGTGTGGGGAATGAGGAGTCAGGAGGTCTTATCGGTGTAATTATTGCTTCATATTCCCTTACTCTGCATACTGGTATGGAATGATAAAACTTCTCACTTGTTGGTCAATTAAAACCATCTGTTCCCACAAATAAGGCCATAAGCCTGTAGCAGACAGTCCATGTAGCCTGAGCTGAATGTTAATAACTGCGTGTTTCACCACTCACTTATTCTGATTGATTGATTGATATTCTGATTGATTGATATTCTGAACAGAATAAATCAGAGTAGCTTATCTCTCTTCTTTCTGCTTCTGTTTCCCTCCCCCCTAATTCACTATCTTTTACTCTCACTCTTGCCTCACTCTGTTACTCATCTTCATTTGCCCATTTTGCGTGCAGTATTTGACAGCTGTCTTTTTTTAGATTATGACTGTATATCTCAAGTTTTCACACTTACTTTAAATTGCCATAAACAATGCAACAGTCTCAAATGCAGAAATGGGGTTCAGATCAATATATTTGTTCTTTGTGGGTAAATTTTCAGGGAACATTGGCTGTTTTCATGTTGGTTTTTTTTTTTAATAATGATCTATAAATGGAATGGAGTATGATAACTGTGACCCCTATTAAAAAAATACAGTTATAAAAGATAACTGTTTGATAATCTTTGCTGGATTTTGCTGTGCTGCTTAGGTCTGTGGGGGGTTGGGGGGGATGGAGTGGTGGTAAGCAACTCATACTGGGAGAAATGTGCCAGCTGTGAAAATATTTTTTATTCTTGATGATGTCCTTCAGGATGCAGAAAAACGTAGTCCACTCCATGCTGCAGCGTACTGTGGAGAGGCAGAGATTGCTGATCTGCTTATCCTTAGTGGAGCCAGGGTCAACACCAAAGACAACAAATGGTTAACACCACTCCACAGGGCCTGCTGCGCAAAGAGTGATGTGAGTGAATGGAACCAATGTATATATCTTGATGGCATTTGACTAAGACAATGCTTGTATTCCTTCATGCACATGCATGTATCATGTCATTTGAATTAAAGTTTCAGGCGCAAAATCCATTCAGATTACCAGCCTGCAATTTTAGGCAGTGTACATTTTCATCCTTTTGTTGTACCATTAATTGTCTCCTTTTCCATGTGACTCAAGTTTTGCATTCAGATTGCACAATCACACTTCATGAAGTCCAAGCGTTAAATGACTGATACAAGGCAAGGTAACTCTGTGTTCCTTGTCATCAACTTTCCTAAAACATATTGTTTATGTTTCTGATTCCACAAATTAGATCAAATGCAAATTCTGATATGATTGTGTTCTGGATGGCAAGCTTGTTCTGATAAGATTACTGGAATTTATATAAAAGCTTAGGACTTTTTTGAATTAACACTTTTATGAGGAATTACTTATGTCTTTTTATATTAAAAGAAAAATGTTTAATGTTATTTTGTTTTTCTGTAAATTTTACTGCTATATAATACAATATTTCTGATCAGCATTGATGTCTTTTTGACACCATGGCATTAGGTTCTCTGAGTAGTGGAGACCTTATTCATACCTTTATAGAATGGAACTTTGCAGCCATGTCTTGAAATTGGAAATCCCGCCATGCTGATTATGCAGTAAATGGTTTTGCATGATTCCAGGAGACTGTTGAGACACTTCTTCGACATGAGGCAGACGTAAATGCCAGGGATAAAAACTGGCAGACTCCACTTCATGTAGCTGCAGCAAACAACGCTGTGCGGTGTGCAGAGTATATCATTCCTCTCCTGACCAATGTCAATGTTTCGGATAGAGCGGGGCGCACCAGTTTGCACCATGCAGCTTTTAATGGGCATAAAGAAGTAAGTAACTACAGCACAATGTTTTCATTCTAATTCATTTTCAGTATCCTTTTGAGTATTTCTTAAACTTTCCTTGCCAGAGACTCTGGTCAAGTTGTCATTTGAAGGGAAAGACATTTCTTGAAGGGATGAGGTTTTTAAAAATTTTTTAAAATATCTATAACATTATAGGATTGTTAGATTCCTTGTTTTGGCTTGAACTGAGGTTGGTAATTATACTTTCAGCAGAGGAATTTGGAGAGTGAACTGCTTAAGCAAGAAGAATTGCAATTTTCTGTGAAAATTAAAACAGTTTTGTATTGAAACCCGTGGCAGTTTCTTCTGTCATGTCAGATCTGACTTTTCCAGCAAAGGTTGCATTGCATTATCTTACATTGTCATTCTTGTGTTACAAGGTTACATGCACTATAAGTAAGTGAGAATGTTCAACTCAACTCCTTTTGCCTGTCTGGCTGAATGGTTTAGTGTCTAGTTTCCTTTAAGACAACAGCTTAGACTGATCCATATTAGTTATGAAACACCCTATGTATAAATGTTTCTTGTCCTGAGAGACATTAACAGAAACCAAAAACAAAAATATTTTCCTTTGGCAGAGTTTGATGTTCAGTATCAACATATGCTTCTGTCTCCTTAGATGGTGACTCTCTTGATCGAAAGAGGAGCCACCATTAATGCCTATGACAAGAAGGACCGAAGAGCAGTGCACTGGGCAGCTTATATGGGCCATGTGGAGGTGGTCAAGATATTAGTGGATCATGGAGCAGAGTTGAATTGCAGAGACAAAATGGTGAGGAGACATAATAGGATAATTTTGTTTTATAGCATCACTGTCATTCATTTTCATTAGCATGCCTGACATCAACATATAATATCTGCAGTGTGGTCAGTGGTTTATCCACAATGCTGGCTTGTGTGATTTATCCTTTAATTTCAAAAACCTCCCTAAAAATAGGTAGAATGTGTACTGATCTCCCCTTCTTTTCTGTACTCCAAAGTTTACATCTCTTGAGAAATACCTAAAATCCCTCTAGAAATGTAAAATCTCCCCCACCCACCCAATTCATGACAAGGGCAAAATGTCTTCCCCCAATTCAAACAACCTCGAGTTTAAGATACTTGTATCTGCAAGACAGGAAAGGAAGAACACAAAATAACAATATTTGCAAGCCTTTTCTGAGACATCCAATGTTGGAAAAATTGCTGCTTCTGTAATAGTGGATGATTTTTCAGCATCAGAGAAAGTAAACTGACAGGAATAAAATGTCTGAAAAAAGGAGAGTAGAAAGAATATAAACACTTCTTAAACCATGTCTGTAAACCTACAAAACAATCTGCACAACCAGAAAAGAAATATGGTTTGTTTAAAGAATGAATGACATGACTTTATGGCCATTAGTCTTCTTTTGTGCTCATACAGGCTTGTCCAGAAATTTTTCAAAGCTATTTGAACTACTTTTTTTTTCTAAAGAAACAAAATATAATTTAAAGGACCTCATTTTTTTTCTTTGGAATTCATTTTCACAAGAATAGGAGTTCAATCCAGTACTGTCTTTGTCTTCCTTTAGATGTACACACCCCTCCATGCAGCTGCCTCAAGTGGTCAGATCTCAGTTGTACGGCTTTTATTGGAGTTGGGTGTGGAGGTGGATGCTGTGAATGCCCATGGAAACACCCCTCTCCACATTGCCTGTTTGAATGGCCAGGATGTTGTGGTCAGTAAATTACTGGAGTATTCAGCGTCTGTGAATGCTGTCAACAACAAAGGCATGGTAAGTGTGATTGCTCTTGTTTATAATTGTTTGTAATTGTTATGGTATATAGGCCATCAGTTCTTTTATTTTGTGTATGCTCATCTGTACTTACAGTACCTGAGCTGAATAAACTTACTGTTATTCTTGAATTTAGACTGCATGACAATTGTGTTTCCACTGACCAGAATGTCCATCACTGTGTAACCCCTCATTCAGAATTATTATTTGACTGGTAAAACAGTTTTTAAAGGTAGAATCAGGTTTGATTTGTTTAGCTTATTCATTTAAATAATATGCTTAAAATTCAACCATCCCCATTATACTGATACTGTTGGTATTGTGAAACTGTTTTATTCTATGTATGTGTTGTAAAACCTGTGCCAGTAAATATTGAAAATGGAGATTTGTTTTGTTACTTTCAAGTTTGAAGGAGATTATATGATCATTTACAGTGATATAATATGTAATTAGTGATTCTATATCTGTACCATGGTCGTTACGTCTTCACTTATGACTCTGCACATAGTGGGCAGCAAATAAGAAAAGAATTCCTTAAACTTTAACAAGAAAGGGAAAAAAATACACGCTCTAAGAAGTCAAAAGATTTTGTGCCATGAAAATGTTTTGCTTTTCTGTGTTGTAGACCCCCTTGCACTTTGCATCAGCATCAACCCATGGGAGTATCTGTCTAGAAATTTTAGTCTCAGAAGGAGCCAACACAAAAGCACAGGTAAGTCCTGTGTCATGATTTTGTCACAGTCAGTGATTACTTTTGACTCTTTTTCTTTGCATGGTTGCCTCACTGCAGTAATTCAGAGGGTGTAAAGTATTATTTTTTCATTATATTTGATTTAGACACACATACCTTGGTTGGCAATTTGTGCAAAATTTGGCCAGAGTTATCTTCCCTGTTTCAAAGCGCGAGTACTCTTCCCTGTTGCTTATTTTTCAAAATACAAAAGAATTGTGCCTCATCATTTCACACAGAGCACAGACTTTGATATATTCTGTTCACTGCAAGATCAGACAAATGACTATTTTTCTTCTATGAACTGTGAAGACTGGAAGACCGTGTCATGTTTTCAAGTGCTCTCATTTCCATGATTCTGTCTTGTATGAAGTTTGCAACAGAACTGCTGCATAGGTTTGCAATATTTTGAAAGCAGTCAGTCTTAAGGCCACAATTGTTTCATGATCTGATATAACTTCAGAACACCTCATTAATAATAATAATAATAATGCGGTTTATAAGTCTCGTATCCAAGGTTAATGCCCGCTCACGCGACTTCACACTATCATTACCCCAGCAGACCTGATCACTCTAGGACTTTCTCGACTCCCTGGGGAGCATATAGTGCCGCTGCCATTTATAGGTGCTGATCACTAGCATTCTGACAATATCTTTCACTGCCTCAAGCCAGGTACCCATTTTACAGACGGGTGGACTGAGGAAAATGAGAATGAAATGCTTTCCCAAGGCACTTACAACCTGACCGTGGTCGGGAATCGAACTCACGACCTTTAGATCTTTGAGTCCAACGCCGTAACCATTAGGCCATGCTGCTCCACAGATAGCCTTCTTTGACATTTCTGTTATCTTTGTAATTTGAAAGGTTTTTTCTTTCTCAAAAAACTTCTTTTTGATAATATGGCAGACTGCTGTATGGTCATTTAGCTGGCTTCTTGTTTTTGGTTCCTCTGATTCTCACTCGTTTGTATTTCTGGATTTGACAGTCGCTGAGTGAACTTTTAAGTTGATTTACCAAGTGGGAAATTCCAGCATGATTAATGCAAATTGTTACTTAAGGTGCTTTAAGGGTTTTGGTTTCATTTTAAGCTGCTGTCAGGAAAAGCCAAATTGAAATATTTGCCAGTCTTTAATAGCTGAAAGGCTTATTGATTAGTTCTGTAAAGTCTATACTTACAACCTTCAGTTTCATTGCTAAAATATACTCAAACTAGGTAGATTGACAGATTTCTTCTTGTTGTCAATCTCGGGCTTTTGTAACTTTGATTGGGATAGGAATTTGTAGTGGCATTGAGGATTGATCAGTAATTTGTAAAATTAAATGGGATATGCTTTTTTCCATGAGAATTAAGATTCTTAGTAAGACTACGGCCATAAGGTTCCATTTTGTTAATGAGATCAAGGCCTGTGTTGACAATGACACATTGAGATAATTAAAATGTGCCAATATTTTCCAGCCAAATTGCAGTTGCAAAGATATTCACTGATTTTCCTATGTTTTGCCATAAAAACATTTCCCCTGTGTTCTCTCAGAAGTGTGAAAAATGACCTAGCATTTTCAAAGTGAGAGATTCATTTTGTTTATATTACCACAGCAGTATGGTTTGTATGTGATAGACATGAATTTGCGTTCCTCCTTTCACCGTTTATCACTCCTTCTCACAAAGATCAGTAATGATACCAGCGTCCACTAAAGACGTGACAATGATTTTTTTTTTTTCTGTTGCTAAAGTTACAAGCTTAATCTGCTGTTAGTGTTAAGTTGAGATTTGCTGGCTCACGTCAGCTTTATATAAGACTATAGGAAATGCATCATTGGGGAACCATTTTGTACAGAATTACTCTGCTTCTTTTGAGAGCCTGCTTTGTGTAATCACTGCTTTTGTGTGTCTTGTCATGTTGTTTGATTAGGGGAAGATGGGGATCAGAATTTAGCTGAGCACTTCTCACTTCTTAACACTCCATAGTAATGCTTGTCATATGTATAGCCTGTTATTCAGTTGAATCCCGTCTTGAAATTACACATACCTCAATGGTATTAGTTTTAAGGAGATTCCAGAGTTCTGAAAGTTTTGAAACAGGATAAATGTCCATTCATTCCCTGAGCTTTCTGCAGTCTGTACAGATATTCCTGAAATGCTGTAGTAATATCCCTTGTTAATGGAACACCACTACAATTCCCCCTTCTTTAGCACATCTTAGGGAATAAATCGTTAGCAACATGGCACAATAGATTCTCTGTTTTGTCTCTTTCAACACTGTATTGTCTTTGCTTTTTTCCCCCAATCACCAAATGCTTAGCAAAATCACATAGCTGAATAAGTCGCAAGCTGTATTATTTGATTCTATCTGCTGAACAGCATTGTATCCAGGGAGAGAAGCCCCCTCATCTACCAAATGGTAAAATTTCTGGACCTTATATCAAAGATGCTAGTAGGTTGTCTTAAGGCACTGGTGTGCTATTGCATGTCCTAACTTTGCATCTTGCATTGCATCTTCTTAGTAATTTGTGTGTCAGTGACAGCATTTTGCATTGTGTCATGCCACTTCACAAATGTTAGAAGCTTTGTGTGTGTCTTAAGTAAGAAAGGGACACTGGCTTTTTCTAAACACCAGCTTATCTGTGAAGTGTAGAGAAATAACTGTTTGCTGTTCATACTTCCTGACATGAGTATTAGCTGTTTCAGTGAAAGGCAGTGTGTCAAGTTACTACTAGTAAGTGGACAGCAAAATGAATTTCATAGTTTACAGAGATGGAGATTTCATGGCATAGCTCTTGACTATGGCTGATGATGTTTTGAGTCAGTGATCTTATGTGAAATAGACTTTTTTATCAGTGGACAGAATTAAGGAGTTGCAGTCTACATGACTGGCAAATTCAATATTGGTTATTGACAGAAAACACCTTGTGGATGGCTTTAGTCTCTGGAACTTTGCAGTAATTGCTGTCAGAAAGTTCCTTGAAAACTATCTGAATACTTTCTTGATAACAGTCTTGCTTGTGCATCTTGCATGTACATGTGCTTGTTGAGATAATGAAGTCAGGTTCATGCTCACTTTGTTGATATCTTGAGAGCTTGGTATCAAGTTTGCTGCATGAACATATACTGATCTTATGTTCTTTTTTTTGTGATTGTATTTTGAGTTTGTGGATTTGAAAGAGGGGCGGAGGGTTTGGCTTGTGGGTTGCTTTCAAGCAAGACTTGATTGCCTATCCAGTGATTTTTGTGTTCTTGCACCATGTTCAGCATTAAGAAATCAGTCTTTTGAGATCACCATGGAATTGCGGACATCCACATATAATTTCCGTCTGTTTAGAGAATTGGAAATGTCATTAATCGTTCATCTAGTCAGTGTCTATGATGTGCACTTTTAAGGAATGGGAGGGGTGAGGTAGGAGAGATCAAGAAATAATTCCATCCTTCTTGTCTTCATGCCAGAGATGTTGATTGTTTGACCATATTTTCTTGATTTGGTGAAGCAAGAGCTGCAAAGTAGGTTGTTTGAAATGGCTGGGGAGAATTTTCCTTGAAAGAGTTATATCAGAAAAAGGCACATGGCTTAGTTTCACAAGCTTCCACCCAAGATTCTAATGGCTTGAGAAAAAATATTTATGTTACAAAGTAAAATGTACAATGAGCAGTATTAAGCTGGTGTCTGCAGATATTGGAGCAAGGGAGAAAACATTGGGGCTGAAATGAATAGTGTTATATTTTTACCTTCTTAATACCAGGCTGAATGAAGTGGAAAGGTTTGCTTGTGTTTTGGAGTTTTCGGGGTTTTTTTATCTTTTTTTTTTTTTTTTTCATTTTTTGCTTTAGGGTAGTGCTGGAGAAGTTATATGTTTTCCCTCTTCACATCAGTGTTTGACTTTGTGTAGGAGTGTCTGTATGTCAGTGGCATGTCCCTACATCATCAAAAGCAAAAGCTGGTCCAGCCTGCAGCTCTAACATTATTTCATGAGATGTAGTGTTTTGTTCCACCCAATATTCTAATGTATGTGATCTTTATTCAAGGCAGTTGTGTTTGACTAGTTTGCATTACATTTTGTGTAATTCAATATCCATCATTGATAACTTTGGCTAACCCTTTCCTTTGATCATTGTGGCATATTTCTGCCATTTAATGAGTTTTTGCTGCTTTGTGTGTATAGTCAGTCATATTTGTGTTGTTTTGTTCTTTTTTTTTAATATATACATATATACATTTGGGATTGTATGTAAATTCAGGGCAGAGAAGAAGCAGAGTTGTTCTGAATAGTTTCACTGTTTTCAAAGGAGAGAAATATTGGAAGTCATTATTAGTTTTCATGTTCAGACATTTAGAAGTTTTGTTGATATATATATATATATATATATACACATTTGATAGTTGTATTTAACTTCTGCCCAATACTTCTGACTGAGGTAGATCACTTGAGCTTATAGTTACTTGACATGGATCCTGATCATTAGCAGATTGTCCTTCTGTTCCTTTTGTCTTTTTATTTATCCTTGAGTTTTGCACATATACCCACAGTTGACCTATGAAAAGTAATCCTTTTGAAAAATGGTGATGTGTGGTAACATCAAGGACAGCACAAGATATTTTCATGAAGTTTTTTGACATAACATTTCAGACATATTGTGGTTTGTCTGGGGTTTTNGGGGGGGGGGGGGGGGAGGAAAAGAGGAATCTTCTGTCATTTGATTATTTCAAGTAATTAAATGCCAAATATGAAGGTAACAGATAGTGCACTAATGTAAAAGCTTATTGGTCTACTAGAGGGAACTACTTTGGACAAAACTTGCTTGAGCACTTTTACATTGCTGCATTCAAATCAGGGATGCAAGTTCTCAAGAGTTTTTGTGCAAGAGTACCTAAAATTTCTTATGTCTTGAGGGACACGTACCTTGCCTAGTGTGAAAATAGTTTCATAGGGCAATTCATGAAGTTAGCTAATTTCTATACTTCAGTTTCTTGGATTGTTGAACAAGTTCTAAAAGTGACGGGTTCTGTATTTAATACTGTTGGTTCTCCACATATGTGAAAATGCATGATGCCGAGTGACCCTTTCTTGACAGTTTTGATTTATCTTCATTCGTAGGTCTTCATGTCTCTTTGTTTACTACAAAGCCTTTTTCAGCACTTTATTTTGTATCACTAAAGCATTGAATGACATGCAGCCACCATATTGACAACCTGGCACCCATTATTTAAAGAAAAGTAAAAGAAAAAAGCTTAGCTTTGGACTTCTGCCTAAGCATTCTCCACTCTCCAAGGCATTGACAATTCTTTTCCTGTTTTTAATCTTGGCCCTGCATGCTACTACGTGTAATGCCTAACCTGTTATTTCAGAGTGAAGATGGCCGCACAGCCCTCCACATGACAGCCCTGCATGGTAGATTTACGCGAGCACAGAGCTTGATTGAGCATGGTGAGACATTACCATCTTTGACCCTATGATACTGTCAGCTTAATAAAACTATCTTGAGAGGAATGCTTCCAGTAGAGCACAGACTACAGTTTAGTCTGATAATGTTGGATGGGAATTATGGTTAAGACTCAAAAAGATTTTGTGAAATTATTCGTTACAAGAAGACTGGTTTTTGTAAAATTCAGCTAGTTCAATTATTCTTTGTTGAAAGTTAATTCTACATGATGTGATGTCCATGAACTTGCTGAACTTTAGAAAACTGCAACTTTTGATACTTGAAGGTTCTTCAAGGATGAATACCTCTATATAAAACTGTCCCTTAATACTTGAATAGGACTGCTTTCACTTCCCAAAATTTTCTTTCATTTTCACCTGCCATGAATGTTTTTTGGCTTACCTACCTGAATAACAAGGTTTATTTAGTGCCAAAGATGTTGTGCAAAGACACAACATTCAGTGACAGTAAGTGGTTGTTGGATTCTTTTGATACAACCGGGAAATTTACCTTTGGGATTAAGCTTACAAAAGCTGTACCAGTTTGTGGGCTATCTGTGTGAATATCTACACCTTGGCAACAGAATCGTGGGTGTAATCACTACTATAAACTATTTCATTATCTATAGTTTTGCATTATATTCCTTAATACCTGTTTCATGTCCTCTTATACAGTAGAGATTTTTCTTCGTTCTTTTGTTACCCTAAGATGTTAAAATTATCACAATAAATACTATAGAACCTTATTTCAAGCCAGCCCCCTGGAATTCAAGATGAAAAGGTTTTACTGTCAATGCTTGTCCTTTGGTCTAGTCATAATTTCAACATTACAGGAGAAGGTGTACGGCATTCTTGGTAGATAAACATGTCCTATCAACCAGATTGAATTTCTAGTCTCAGAAATGGGGAAGGAGTTATATCTGAAGTGCCTAACTCTCTTTGCTCTGCTGTGTAGTGCATGAAATCTCAGCATGTGGGCTGTGATGTTTATCTCATTCTTTACTGACCTAATTCTATAATCCATCCACTTTGTCTATTACATCATAGTGTACTTTCAAGTGAGAATACACTGATCAAGTTTTAATATGAAAAATTTAATATGAAAATCTTTAAGAATTCTGAAATTGTATATTATTTAGTTCAGTACCACTTTACCTTAATTCAGTAGTGCTTTTACCTCAAAGAATACGTGCTTCAGGCAGTTAAGCCTTACTAAGCGAATGAATAATCGTGGATTAGGAGCTTGATGGAAGGATATAGCTTTTCTTTGTCATTTCCCTTTCATCACTTCCATCTCTCTTACTCCCTCCCCTTCTGTTGAGTTTTATACAGAACTGAAATTGGGCATAGCTCAGATTTCATGAATCGCTATTCTGTGAAATATTTTTTTCCACCTTAGTTGTTTTAAGCTATGTCAGGATGTTAATTAGTAAATGAAAAATCTCTTTACATTGTTCAGGATGTATCGTCAATGCCTGTGATCGCCTGGGTAACACGCCCCTCCATGTGGCTGCCAGATATGGTCATGAACTGCTCATCAACACTTTGTTAGATCATGGTGCCGATCCCATTCAGTGAGTAATGCACTCAGGTGGCAGGTGAACAGTCAGCATTTCCTGAAGTTCAACCTGTAATAATGCCCTTATTTCAAAATTTTTTCTGCTGTATGAAGACAATTTAACTTAATTACAAACTATCTTGTATTGATGTGGAAGGTGAGCTTTGGTTTTTCATCATGTAATTTTAATTACAAATTACAAAACTCTATTTTGTTCAAACTTCGTAAAGTTTGAAAATCAGGATCAGCAAAGCAAGAAGCTGAGTCATTGAAATATAGTACAGATATCTAGGATCACAAAAAAAGGTCCTCAGTGGCTGGTAGTCCAAGACAGTGGTAGCAGTTGTTACAAGCTGACACCTATTGAAGACAAGTATGTTGAAAAGAAAGCTCATGCCGTGACACTGTATACCTCTCGCTTGATAGTAAGGATGCAGTGCTGTAAAGAGGATAAGTGTCAATGACTGCTTTGCTGTTGTTAGCATAGTGTTAATCTTTTGTAAAATTACCTCTGTTCCAGGAGAGGACACATGGGAATGCTTCCAATCCATGTAGCTGCTCTAAATGGCTATGTTGACTGTGTGGGCAAGCTTCGATCTTCGATGCCAGCTTTCGATATCAACATCCCTGATGATGCTGGGAGAACTTGTCTTCATGGTGCGGCATGTGGCGGGTAAGTTTCATTTGAAGCTGTCTGCTGGATGTGAAGACAAATTGAAAAGGCTGGGGATGATACTGTTAAACCGTTCATATAGAATTTTATGGTCGGTGATGTTATCCATAAAAGGGATAAGTCTGCTTGTAAGAGGAATAGTTAGCAACTGATCCATGATCAGATGAAACGTGTTCATGAGTTATTATGAGAGTGAACTTTACATTCGTAAAGCGGGCATTGAATCAGTTCTCACTGATATGCTGCCCCTTTAACATTGAGGGTTGAGTTTTGGTGACTCTTTGACATTCGTGTCAAACTCCTGTAGCAGCCTCACAGTCAGGGAGTGGCACTTTTCAAGGTAAAATGGCAAGACAGCCAACACTGGGTCGGGTAGTGAAGTCATTGCGTAGACTGCAGGTGCTTAGTGCTACTGTTAATAAAATTAGAAATAAAGATCTGTATCTGTCAGAGTGAAGTTATGCTCATGGCTGATGCCGGAATTACACAAACTTTTTTTTTAACAGGAAGGTGGAGTGTGTGGAATATCTGCTCAATGAAGGAGGGAATCTGGCTCTTCAAGACATTGATGGAAGGTACTTATGCATTAGTTAGGCATTGATTTCAGGGAACTCAATAACTGGTGGGATAACATGGCCTGTGGCACTCATGTGGGCACCACATATGAGAGGGTCTTGGTTAATTAACTCACAAGGTTGTCTTTTAGTGGCATGCTGTTTTGAAGAGTGTCTAAAAAAGATAGCCAGGCAATATCAATGTCTCCTCAAAATATCTCAAAGAATTCATATCATGAGGACTGCAAAAGTCATCACACTTTATACAGTACTTCACTCAAATTACAAATTACAAACAATAATGGGGAAATTTGCAAGTGCTCCCTAAACACTATTCATTAATTGATCAAGACTTTGAAGCCAGAAAGACAGTTAGATAATGTAGGTTTGTGACACCTATTAGAAGGGCAAATCACTCATAGTGTACAACCCAATTAATCCGCTAATATATAAAATCACCCTTTTTTGGGGCCCTGCCAGACAGTGTTAGGATGTAGAAATATGTAAAATGACCTGTGATCTAAGTAAAGCATCCAATTCTAAAGTTTCAGGTACAATCTGAGCCTTCTAGATAAAAAAATAAAATGCGTAGGCCTATGTATTCACACGGGGTCAAAACCAGCCAAATGAAAAATTGGGGACCAAATCAGAATTTGAGGTGATCTTTTTCGAAAGACATTTGTGAAAAATTTTGGGCGTTGGCCCCCCTTTTTCTTCCCGTTAAAAGATTGGGCAAAAGAAGTACTTTAACTTCCATGGAAGAGATTTCCCCAAATCACAGTGGTATATGTAGAATAACACAAAATGTTAATAGGGCCAGCATAAGAAAAAACAATAGGTGTCAAAGACCTGTAGCTGTCTCAGTGAACTCTAGTTGCTTGACTAAGAAGTAGAAAAAGAAAAACATTTGGCTGTTCCAACAGGGTGCTATGCTAATAAGAGGGGGTAGGTGGTTATGGGAAGGGGGAAGGAAGGGTAGAGGCCTATGGGAATGGGACAGGGAGAAACAAAAAAAAGGTTTAGACATCTGATTGTCAGGATATTAGGAATGGAGAGTGGAGAGGGCTTTACAATGTATGAATTTTAGTCATATTCTCACATACATAATCTGATTGTCTTGCACCAGCTGTCATCCACTATCCAGGTTATCCCAGTGCTTGAGACACAGGGGACTCACTCTGCTTTGGATGTTTCGTCTGTCTTTATATTTTTATTTTTTGTCCACAGGACACCTTTGCATTATGCAGCAGCTCACTGCCATTTCCAGAATGTTCTGATCCTTTTGACAGCTGGAAGTGATGTCAATGTGACAGACAGCAGAGGATGCACACCACTACATTATGCAGCTGCAGCAGATGCAGATGCTAAGTAAGTTATGATGTTGTAATGATGAAGGTGTCAAAAGGCAGAATGCAGTAATGGAAAAATGATTAAAAAGAAACTGCTATCATGAATATCATTTTGTGTATAAGCTGCACGGCAAGTGCCATGTGTCAAAAAGCACTCAGCATGTTGACACAAATAAGCTCCACCCACATATCCTTACTGATAAAATGACTTCTGCACAGGTAGTCCCATAGTAATTGTCGGCTGGCGTTATTGTAATACAGTCGACTCCGTTTAATAGTCCTCCACTTAATCGCCTTTTCCGCTTCATCGCCTCTTTTACCAGGGAACCGAATTTTTTTCTATATAAAAGTCACTGGATAATTGCCTCTCACTCCAGATAATCGACCACTCTTCAGCACCCGTGAATTCAAAGATCAGCGGTTGAAGGATTTCAGTTGACAAACAAATATGTACACAGACGATTTAACTGTGCAACAGATGGCAGACCTGTTGACTGAGTGACAGCTGCCATGCCGAAATAGGTGTAACAAACCTTTCCTCCACACCTCTTCCTCCCCTTGTCCCCCTTTGTCCCACGCTACGCATCACCGCCGTCGCCATCCAATAATGCTAATGCTATCAAAGCCTTATAGTCTCCACTCACCACGCCTTCCGTCTCAGTGAGGCAGAGAATTTAAACATCGTATTGGTGGATTTCGGCTAGATCAGAGAACCTGTCATGTGGATGAACGGTCGATCCTGACCGTGCCATCCTACTCCTTATTGTCTGTTGGGCTGCTACAATGAGAGAGACTGCGGAGATCAAACATTTTGTGCACTACAATACCACCAAACTCGAGTCTGTCCCGAGTCTGGCGACGAGAAGGCATCAGTGCACGACATCAAACCAGGACATCAAAGAAATTTAACCCCATTACCAAAAATATGGCCTAACTTACCTTCTCCGCGTAATCGCTTCTCCGCTTAATCGCCCACTTTTTCCGTGATCCCGAGGAAGGGCGATTAAGCGGAGTCGACTGGACCTTAGTGGCCCGCTCTACACTGGATCATGGCCATCATCTATGCAGCATTTCATCAGTTGATAAAATCAGTCGTTTGACATTTTTGTGGTCAGACGCATCTGATTCAAATTGTAAATAGAAATTGGAGGTGTGCACCTCCACTTGGAAAGGAAGCAGAGAATCTGAATTAGACTTATGAAATGGTTTACTTAATGTCGACCTTCAAATGCAAGAATTCTTGTTGCCACTTTTGGGATGCTAACTTTGGCTACAATACAAGAATACTTATCACTCGTCATTAAGATGTTAAGGGCTGATCACTCGAAAGCATATATGAAATTCTGTATTATTAAAAATGAGGCAGAAACTCTATCATTTTATGAATGGAAATGTGTTAAGGTGTGCTGGCATGTTGTATTTTCTTTGTTTCTGTCAGTAGTTCTTTCTACAGACAGTTTTTAGTCTGGTTGTTTAAATGATGTGCTGCTGCATTACCCTGTGTTGGGTTATGAATCAGCAAAATAGATTTGTTCCAGGTTCCTTCCAAATCCGTTTAAAAAAAGTCGTTGGCTTGTTCTCCAATTTCGCATTCTCAGAGTCGTGGAGTTGTTGCTGCATCATGATGCAAGACCAGGCATACGTGATGATGATGGTTACAATGCTGTTCACTATGCAGCCTTGAAAGGCCACAAACTCTCACTGGAAATGGTAATTTACCTTTTATCCTTAAGATAAAAAATGTAACCAGATTTTCCGAAAATTTTTAATGATGTAGTTAGGTTGAAGTTAAAAGCAAGAAATGTGGCTTAATGAAGGTAGGATGTTTTACTTGTACAAGCATTCGATAGTTAGGCTATGAGATCAATTTGAAAACTGGAATCATTTGTGAATTTAGAAGAGGCATGATATGAAGCATCACTAAAGATTAAAAAAAAAAAAATTGGAAAGAAGTGATTTTCTGTTGCTTGCAAGTAAATAGAATGTAGATTCTAAGATTGAAAGCTGAAATGTGCATGAAGCATGGTGTATGCATGTTACATCTCCTAGAGAAAAATTTTCAAGTTGCATCTGTCATTTCTTTCTTTGTTCTCCACTAGTTGTTGGATGCAGCCCCTACTGATCTCCTTAGAAGTGGAGCCCCATATTCACCAGGCCACTTAGCGGTGAGTGGTGGAAACATTTCTAACTCTCTGAAGCATTTTGCATGATATGAGCCTTGCCTCAGGACAGCAACTCTAAATGGGACATGGGAAGGTTAGATGAATCAGGGAGTTTTATATTGCCAACATGACACATAATGGAATTACCAGGCCTTGGGTTCATGTTTTAGTATGGCCTTATACTTTAATCATTTGACTTTGCTTTTGGGATAGACTGGATCAGTCACAAATCCCTTTATTGCTCATATTAATGGATCAGCTTTTGATAAATTTTGAACAAGTAAATGACACTGATGTTAAGTGGGAAAACCAGGACGAACACAGATGTGGGAAATAATATTGTGTTCATTTGGTTGGTCTTCTTCCTCCTTCCTTACCCTAGGTAAAAATGTTTCTCAGAGAGGTTTTGAAATGCTTGGTGGTTAAATTTGCCTCTGAATCATAGGGAGGACTTTAGCTTCCATTTGTAATGTTTACAGTTTCCATGCTATTACTCTTGATAACAGAATTACCTTAGAAGACTTATGTGTGGTGAAATGGGCTATTACATCAGGGCAACAGTATTCTGTACTGAATCCAATAGAAGCTAAAAGGGTGTGCTTAGCATATGTTTAAGAATTTAGTAGGAGTTTTATTGTCTCTTATTTCTTTTGTCTCTGACTCCCAGGCATACAATGGCCACAACGAAGCCCTTTTGGTGTTGCTGGGTTATATGATGAATCTTGATATCAAGGATGCAAGTGGTGAGCTATTTAGTTTGTTCATGACAGAATTTTTTTTTTGTAGTCTTAAGTGCTGAGTTTTTGAAATCAGTCTTCATACTGAATTGTTAAATTGTAAAGTAGGAATGTACATTGTTCACAAAACTCATTGCTGTTTATGCGACATGTGCACTGTGGTAGACTTAAAAGTGTGCCTGCAGAGTAAGTATCTGTTAAGTATCTTAAGTACCCTTAAGTATCTGTTATCCTTTTTCTTTGGTAGATATTTACTGCCTTAAGGGGCGCAAGGGAAATGGAAGGCATCATTTGATATGAGAGAGACTGTATCTTAGCGTGCTCTTAAAACAGTGCATAGTTGGAGATGGGATGACAGATTTAATACATTTACAACAAGCATTTGTTTTCTGATTTCAGGTAGGACAATGCTGGATTTGGCTTGTTACCGGGGCCATACTGAATGTGTGGAGACACTGCTGACTCAGAACGCAAAAATCGTGGTTCATGACAGTGTTACTAGAAGGACACCACTCCATGCAGCAGGTAGACATTTTTTATATTGGGTCACACACTTTCCACAGATCTAGAACATACTGGAAACTAAAATAAAGTTTTATTAAGTCAGTAACTTTGGTAACTAGACTACAGACACAGAGGCACCTTCACATGTACCCTTTCTGAATAAGGTAAGACCAAAGTCGATATGGGTATGAGAAATCTTTCTCTAATTATAACACACTAGGTAACTCCAGCTTGTAGCCAGGGCAGTATAGTTGGAGATTGAAATTGGTCTCAGCACTAGCTGATCTGAGGAAATATAGTGAAACTGACAAGTTTGGGAAGTTATTGAAGCATTTTCACTCCACTTTAGCATTGGTGCTGTGATGTAAGACATATCTCTGAATTTACTGCTGCACTCGAAATCATATATCATAGCATCAGTAAGGCTTAATAATGGGATGATAGCTAGGAATCTAGGTATAGTGGGTGGTGAAGTATGGTTACTTCCCCTCAACAATGAAATGAAAACTGATGAGTGGCTTTTCCTGTGATTTAAAACCATAGTTTGGAAAACTGGAGAATTTCACATCTTCAAGAAACAGTCAGCTGTAGAGAACCATGACCGCAGAGTGTTAGATCCTCTGCAAAAGAACTGAAATTTTTATTGCAGACTGATCACGTAGCATTGATCATTTTCTCAAATAATTCTTTTCCCATGCTTTTTGTGCCTCCTCAGCAAGCAATGGCCATACCAAGAGTTTAAGTTTACTGCTGGAGACGGCAGATGATGGGAATATTGTTGACTGTACAGATATGTTTGATAGGTATGTTGTAAATTCATGCACTTTGATTGACATACAAAGTAAATGTGAATTTGTGACACTAAGCCAAAGCCAGCAAGTAATTGCCAGTTAATGTGCAGAGCTGTACATCAAATATCTCATTTCTGTTTTCCAGTTCCTTTTCACCCTCAAATTATCCATGGCATCCCGGTATGCAATTCATTGCAAAAGCATTGTGATGATACTTTAGCATGCCTGATTGAAGAAGTCTCCCAGAACTATTTTTGAAGACTGCCATATATTTGGAGGCTCTTCTTCTTGTTACAAAACTGTTGTGGTGGAACATTAGAAGGTTGGAAATGAATTCATGCTATCACCGCATGGTCTCACATTAAGACTGAGGCTGATTATTTATGGTTTTCTCCACAGGACCCCCTTGATGTTGTCTGTTGAGCACGGCCATATAGATAGCACCGTTTTCCTTATACGTAACAATGCCATAGTGAATGCAAGAGACAGTGAGGGAAGAACAGCTCTTCACAGAGGGGTAAGTATGTCAGCACACTGAGAAGTCAAGCTGACTGTCAAGAATAATTTGTGAAATGTTGTGAGCATTGTGTGCATTTGACAGCTTCAGGTTACTTAAAGGAAAGCTGCATCGTCCTACAAACTGTTTTAAATTATATGATACCCTGTTATTCAAATGAACATTCTTTTAAGTGTCTGTCAGACATGATATAATGCCTCTGCCTATCTCAGACAATCCACAAGGTTACATTATGCAAGAATTCTTACGCCCACAACACACCTGGCAACCACAAGCTTAAGTCAAATACGTTCTAAAAGCATGGTCAATCTGTCTAGCTAGTGCTCTGCGGACGAGTGATAACGTCGGTATGAATCTTTTAACTCCACTGTAAGAGGAAGCTGCCTCAAACAATATCATACTGAGGCAATCAAAATGCAGAAATTCCTCACCTGGTTTACACGGTCAAACTTTACTTTTGAATTTGGATGACCAAAACCTTAATTGAAAGCTGAATAATACATTGTCAAATAGAGGTGTCTGTAGTTGCTGGAACTTCAGTGATGTCATCATTTTTGCCACAAGCTGCTGCTGTTCAGGGAAGGGGAATAACTCTTGGGTTACTTGGGGTCCGGACCGACATCATAGCATATTGGGCATCCCCATGTTTACTCAGACCACCTCAGAGATGATGCATCATGTGAAGGCTGATGGTACCCGTAAAAAAAAAATTGCAAGAACAAATCCCGGCCACTCTAGCTCTCTTTATTGCATCATATTAAACTCACACGCGGTAAGAGAATGGTGCTCTTTCTTCGCCAGATTAGCTCAGTGGGCATGTAGATAATTTTCAGAGAGAAAAAGTACTGGAAACCAGAAAATTATTTTTGACATGCATGTCCCCATTTAATATTGTATTTATGGATCTGCCTTTCACCGAGTTAACCAATCCAGCCACATGGAGAAATGTCTGAAATGAAGAAATAAGCCCGAAAAATTGTAGAAGTGCAAGTGTTCTCTATAAATTATTTAATGGGATTGTTTTTGTCATGCGACAATGGAAATGTGGTACTAGTGTGTTTAAAAAAGGGTTTGAATATTTTTAAATTTCATTCATGTCCGCACGGAATGTTGTTTTTTATTTATTTTTTTTTTTTATGGCTCATAGGTGTTTGAGGCTGTTAGTTCTCTTCTACTTTAGCAATGGTACCCTAGTCAAACTTTGTGCTTTGTCGTGTCTACCACATACAGGCAGCAAATGGCCATGAAGAATGTGTGGATGCCTTACTTCGTCACGGCGCCGATCTGACTCTGAGAGATAACCAGGGAAGAACTGCCGTCCACATGTCTGCCATGTGTGGTCATATGGCATTACTGTCTACTCTTTTGAGCGTGAGTCCCATTTATTTAAATCTTCTGGCACAGTGCTTTGGCTCAAATGACGTGAATTATTCTAACTTCTGTTATAAGGCTAGATTCTGATCATTTCCCTGAGTGATATTGTGTATTTTGGTACCACCTTTGCTGTGTAACCATTCTGAATGTTTTACCTATTAAAAGGGTTAGTATGTGCTGATGTGCAAGTAATAATGTGAGCGTGACTGACATGAACTTAGTTTGTCAATTTGTGGGATGTGGATGAATGATCTGACAGAACATATAGAATATTCTGTTGATATGTCATCAGCTTCTATTGACAGCTGTTCCCTATTCCTGACATAATACAACCATTATGATGTCCATTTGCTTTAACTCAGGTTTCTTTTTCAGGCTGCTCCCATGGATCGATTAGAGGATAAGAAAGGCTACACTCCATTACATTTTAGCTGTTACAATGGTAAGTTTGTCACTAGCACATATGCACTGTTAATCTTTGTTTTGTTTGTCTTTTCAAAATACATCAAAAGTCAATACTGTGTGCTGCATTTAAGTCAAGGTAAAATTAAGATCTAGCAATGTTTTGGCAGTAAAGCATTAATGAAGCTTAGATTCTCTCTCTGAATTTCAACATCAGGATACAGGTCATTTGATTACATAATGCAGGTTGATGCTATTTTCTTTGATTATGTGTTTACCCATCTTGTAATTATTATCCAGATCTATTCAAGCCACTACTTCTGACATGGAATAATTGATTCACAGGTCATGACAGTTGTGTGGAAGTTTTATTGGAACAGGAGAACATGAAGAAATTTACCGGCAACCCCTTTTCTCCTTTACACTGTGCTGTGTAAGTATAATTGACTTATTCAGTAATAAAGGATCAAATGATTTTAACTACTTTTCAGCTCCATACCTGAAAGCAGCTAGGATTTAGATTATGCTGTCATCTTTCATAGTTTGTTTTTCCAGTTTTCATAATATTTTCTACGTTATCATTGCAGGAGACATCATTAAAGTAAAATAACTCCTCTCATTTGAGTCCTCATGTAGCAGTGGATCTTGTTGGATATGTTCTTCATGGAAACATTTTAGAGAGCATAACTGATTTGTTTAAGAAAAAAAGATAATAGGCTGCAAACTGCACATTGTTGTCATGAAAATTCATATTATTTGGCGCAGTCCACTCCACTTAGGCACAGTTTGCTTAACCCTTGTGATGCAGTGATAATATATATACTACCGTGCACTCACTACCGTTCAGTGCAGCAATAGTATATATACACATGACTCAACCAACCTCTACCTGTGGCGATCATATTTATAAAACTTGCTGGATTCACAAACAGATAGCGGGTTGATTGTGCATGAAGATTGTTCTCTCTTTTTCTCAGGATAAATGGTAATGATAGTTGTACAGACCTGTTGATAGATCAGTTTGGGGATGGCATCATCAACTTGCAGGATAGTAAAGGTCGCACAGCCCTCCATGCAGCTGCCTACTCCGATCAGGGGGAATCTATGCAACTGTTGCTGAGTCACAAAGCTGATGTTAATACCCAGGATTCTTCAGGGAAGACATCAATCATGTATGCTGCCACCAATGGTCATATTGCTGCAGTAGGTAAGTGACACTGGAAACTTGTTATGCCAGTATATATCCAATTATTTTGTTGTTCCTTTCATACACTGTATGCATGAATGGGTCACCCTGTAACCATCCTGCGCACAAATGGGTGAGTGTAACTTGGGAATGGTGGCATGAACGTGAGAGAGATTGGAGAAAGTAGATGTTAGTAAATCCTAGTATTAAACATTGTGAGTAGATACACTGGGGTAACATTAGTTTTTTTGTGAGGACCTTTAGAAATAGTTGTCAGCCTAGGTGACATGCTGTAAAATCTTTGCAGAGGATCATATCCTGTGTTAGATATTATTTTACAACTTCTACGTCAAATTTGGTCATGTCGATAGTTGTTTTCTGTGATAGATTAGCAAATATGAATAACAAGAAGAGTGGTAGAGATAGTCTGTTTGATTTATGTGTGCAAGTGTGGCAGATTATAATAATTTGTCACTCCTTTCTCAGAAATGCTGTTGGAACATGGTGCAGATCTGACAATTTCGGATAAAGAAAGAGATACTGCCTTACATTACGCATGCCTTCATGTAAGTTAAGTGTTCAGGTCTGGTAATGCTTTTATTGCATTGACTGTTAATTGAATACTGTAGTGATAAGTTTTTAGTCAAAGTTAATCAGGTGATACAGTGTGGAAATTCTGAATTCCACAGAATAGCATGAAAGACATTTTGCATCACAGTATTAGGCATTGTGGATTTACTTTTGAGATATTAACTCACTAAGGACGAATACCGAGATATCTCGGTTTCCGGGTTCTGACGCTCGAGACGAATACCGAGATAACTCGGTTGTTATATAGCAATCGGTTTTCAACGTCCAGACCATGTTTCAATGGGAATTATCCACGTTTTCTTAAAGAACGATCACTCTGGCGAACTATTGACCGGATTTCCGCTTGTTGTTTGTACTTGATGAACCGCAACGATGTCGAGAAAACGAAGTGCGAAAGAAGTGGTCGAATACTTTTATTCTTAATTGCTTTTCCATCATTATCTGTCAGAAACAAGTTGTATATGTAAATAAAAACTATGAATTTTGACTTACGTCTTCTGACATCAGTGTCATACATGTTTGTTATTGTGATAGTGTAACTGATGGTGATACTGTGTGTGATAATGGAGAAAACCAAGGGAAAAAAAAATTTTTTTTCCGTTTTTCATGACCATTTTCAAATGCTCACCAAAACAAAAGTAATTGACATATATAGCTGAAATTAAAAGTGGCATAAGCAGCAAGGGCTGATCTTTTTACATGCCAAGTTTGATGTCTGTAGCTTTATTGTGAAAATTTCTGTGATATTTTGAAAATGGTCAAAAATGGCCAGTCTGGGGGGGATCGGGCTGAAATCGGGCTCAGTCCCTAGTGAGTTAAAAGATGCTCACCAATCACCCAGTTCCATTGTCGTCCTGTTCCAGTATGGTAAATTTATAATACATAGATATATGCATGATTTTAACTGTGTTTAAACTGTTAGTATATACCTAATGAAGAGTGAAACATTAGCCTATTTTGTCCACAGAATCGGGAGGACATAGCATTATTACTTCTAGATAGAATTGATGATTCCGTCACTATCAACATGGCCAACTCAGAGCTGAGAACGTACGTAGTTTTGAAAATGTTTTGTAATCTGGTTGTTTTTTTCTCTTATACACTTTTTTTTTTCGGGGGGGGGAGGGGGAGACAAGTAGAGAGTGTAGTTTAAGAGAGGGTGAGTGATGATAGCCGTAATGTCATGATTTGTGTGCCAGTTTAACTCTCGAAAGTCTGGATGTCAGCTAGATGAGAAAGTGGTAGATGAGTGGCAATAGTGTGCATGAGGAACACGGTTTATGTCTTGAGAGTGGATTATACTAATGTAATATTGTATTGTAATGTTGGCATATGGCCTAATAAAACCTTTGAATTGAATTCAAATATACACTGTATACTTCTGTGATATGTGTTTGTTAGAGTCTTGGAGCGTGAGATTTCGGTTCAATTAAAGGTTTTGGAGAATAACAGATTGTCATTTTCTTCATAAGTTGGTAAAGGGAATAGACACTAATTGTGCATAAAACCTGCTGCTTTTCATTTTTATTTTTTTCACGTGAAATCATGCATTTTCATGTTGTTGCTATAATATGATAGAAATTCAGTCAGCAGAAACTTTGAAAGTGTTTTGTCAATTACAAGAGCACTGATGGTGATACTGACTTAATTCATACAATGTTCATCATTTTTTCTTACTAATTCTATTGCATTCTTTTTAATTGGTGTTTGAGAAAGACAACTTTTATGTGGGAAATTTTTATTTTGCTTCCAGACCTCTTCACATAGCCGCAAGAAATGGTTTGGTGCCTGTTGTGCAAGATCTCATTGCAAAAGGAGGAAGTGTCATGGCCTTGGATGAGAATGGTAAAAGCCCTCATGAGACTTTGAATTTTGTCTCAGGTTTCATGATGATGTTTCTCCTATAGAAGATGGGCCATTGTCCATCTTAAATACATGGTAAAGTGGCAATTTCAACAGTTGATAATTCCAGTGCGGTAATCTGATAAGATCAGCTCTTTAGACAAGTTACCCCAGTATTTCAGTTGTCTGTATGTTTTAAGATTGGTAGATGTATGCACAATGCCGTCAAACTTTGCGCATTGATGGTAACTATGGCAAACTCCCAAAGCATCAGTGATGTTTCCCAAAGATACTGCCAGTGCACAAATTTTCACAGCATATGCCTATAGCCCGTGGGCACTTAGAAAACGTTGTACAAAAGATTGCCGCAGTTGTCTTAAGGTTGCACAGCACACTTCGGCTTGTAGATTTGGAGGCTGCTAGGTGGGAGGAGCAGCCCATGTGTCCTTCATATGGAAGTGTATAGATTAACTAATGAAACAGATCTGTGTCTGTTCTGCTGCAGTCTTCAGATGCGTCTTACAGTTATGGTAAAACTGGTTGATTACATCATTCTCTAATGGCCTTCACAGGATACACACCTGCCCTATCATGTGCCCCTACACCAAGAATAGCAGACTGCCTCGCCATAATTCTTGCTCACATGCCTTTCGCTGCCACGCCCAATCATGTCACATCCAAATCATCACGTTTTGCAACTTCCACACCATCCTATGGTAAGTATTTGTCTCTGATTAATCTTCCTGTAGATTATTTGTTGATGCTAATGTTTATCCATATAAACTCAGGTCTACCATCAGTAAATGTGTTAATGAAAGGAGGGAATCCAATATTAGAGTGATTTGTTAGTGCTGATGTAGATTCATCACGTTATCATTTGGACTATGTATGCCGGTAAATTTTTTACAGTGCTTTTAAATCATTGCCCTTCAGTTCCTGGGCCTCTTCATTTTCATTTCCTAACTTACATTTCCTTTTCCTCAGGGCTGACAAAGACTTTGGATGGGCCAGATACCTTCACTATTGACAGTGCTGGTGGACAAGATACAAGAGACCACTCAGGCTCCTTGCAGAGTTCAGACTCAGAGTTCTACTGAATCTAAAGTGCTTCTCTGTGAGAGTGTAGACAATGTATAGAATTTGCAGTGACATTAGAACCACTGACAGACAGATCTTGTACATGGAAAATTTTTATTACAGACAACTGCCACTGGGATTCAACACTGAAATCTCCATTTGGCTACACTGAAGCCAACACTTGCATTGGGGTTAAGTGTAGCCAGTGAAAGTTGGACATAACAGACCTGATTGCATCTAGGACAGGTCCAAAACATGTTTGCCTGGCCAAGCTTAGGTGTTAATAGCTCTCATGGTATGAGGACAGAAACAGGCAATGTCCACAACAATGATTTGCAGATGGGTCATTCTGTGGACGACATATCAGCTACCTTTGAGAAAGCTATCATTTGGCAAATGGTTGCCATTCCTTTGGGTGGATGGGAAGGGGGGACCTATCAGTAAATTGGGATGAAAGGGAAAGAATAAGCAATACCCAAGTTTCATTGGGCTTGATAGGATATGTGTTCCACCGTTGACCCGAAAGTCTGATAATAAATCTGCATGCCAGTTGTGGCCATGAGGATCTCTCCTACAGCCTCACCCTCATCGTGGAGAAACAGTAGGCCTACCACACTGTTAAAGGATCAAGTTGTATTGTTTTTAATTCAGTGAAGCTGTGGCTGAGCACATGTAGAAGTACATGCAGTGTATGCATAACATGCAACATTTCCTATGGTTTATACATCTTTTTTTTATATTAAATTCCTGATTTCTATTTATTGAATATTGTGTTACGGGTCCAAACAAATGCTACCAAGACTGGCCCAATGGGCTGGAGAAGTATGTGTGTTTTAGCTACAGATGATCTGAAGGTGGTTTATTATAACATAGGTTTTTTTTATTAGATCACAGAGGCTGAGTTTATCTGAGTAAAGAATTGTCCAATGCATTGCATAAACATTTCAAAAGAGTTGGGTGAGACGTTAGTTTACTGTAAAGAGCCAAATAAAATTTTTCTTAGGCTCCTTGCTCATGCTGCATGTTCACCTATCTAAATTTATCAAGTAAATTTTGTAACATTCTTTTAGTCTACCATCTTCATCCCAAGCTTCATACCTAATGATCACACACATTTCATGGCACCAACATTAAGTCAGCATCTGTCAAAGATACAGTATCATCCGCCTTTTAACTATCAAAAATATAGATTTTTACCTCATGAATTGGGCTTGCAGTCCCACATTATTAAAGATGGTTTTATGTCAAGATAAGTTCCAACTAACTATTGCACGGCACCAACATTCCGGTGCTGACTGTAGGGTGGTCCTTCCATTTCAACTTGACTTTATCCTCTGTCTGCAAAGAAGTATAACAAGTTTTGTGAATTGTTTTTATTACAGGCGCCCATTGATATTGGACCACAAAGAATTGAGCAAAAAAATTCAAACTAGCTTAGAAAAGTTTACTGCTCAAAGCAATAAAGTATGCTTGATATAGCTTTCCATTATGTTCGCTTTTGACCATTATTTTTAACCCAAGTTCTTGAAGTGTGCATATTGCAGGGAGATGAATATAGGCAAAGAAACTTGTAAAGTACAAATATAGATACAGGTAAAGAGCTACACATTGTTTCTAAACTTGTGTGGTTTACAGTATCATTATGAAGCGGTAAGATTTTGAGTCTTTTCTTTTTCTTTTATGGCCCCTGGCCAGCACATATAGACCTGAACACTGCAAATTCTGAAACATTTAGCAACACGGCAACATTTTAGGAAGAAGGCCTTATGTTGGAACAACAAGGGATGTGTAAATTTTAACCTATTTTTATATTGCCACCCAATTTTGTGTGGCAAAAAGTGCTAGGTGTGTATTTTACTGCCAAGTGCAAATGAGTGATTCATTGCTGTCACCTATCCTCTTTAGACTACTCATCACTGTAAATGCATCCTACGTAATCCTTCAGTATTATTCTAGTTTTCCAATTAGCTTGCAACACTGAAAACCTCAAATCACAACCAGAGGTGAGTAACCTTGTCTTCACATTCAATATGTCTCTCTCAAGAACTCATGTATTATTTGTTAAATACATGCTTGATGTGATATTTCTTACAGGAAAAGTTGATGTAATGTAAGTGATCATTGAATATGGTCAGTGACGTTATATAATATAATCTGGACATTTTTTGCCTGTTAGGTCCCAGAAGGATTAGAATAAATATATTTTTTTCTAGCATTGAAAGATAGTTTTAGAAAGATGTCAAGAGATGTGATATTGGGCAGAAAGAGACTGGAGGTTGTTTTCATTTGCTCGTAGGTGGAAAAATGTTTGAAATGATGATGACCACTTATTTATAGATCTGGTCTGACATATATTTGCGTTAGCCTGGCTTAGGATATTTATACAACCTTTGGAGTCAAAGATCAAACAGTTAAGGCACCGACAACAATTTGTTGCTTGCCCACTAGTGTTGGTGAGATGTTCTCAGCGCCTTTCCAGCCGTCTTTCTAATAGACAGGGGCAAGCTACACCCTGGTTTGATCCAGATCATTTCTCTTTGTTTTTTCCCCAAAGTCATAACCATGTATGTATCCAGCTGTGTTTCATACTTCTCATGTAAAGATTACTAAGTTGACATTTTGTAGGAACAAGTGCCTCATCTTGCTTGCTAGTTGAGAAGTAGCAGGTGAGATGCTCCAGCTCTACTTTTGGCCATCTGTCTCATCAAGATAATTTGGAACACCCCTAGCAATCTGAGTCGTATTCTGGATAATGTAATAATAGTTATATTGAATTACATCGCTTTGTACAATTTTTGATCAAGTGTAACAGAGTAGCCTATTTCATCACTTCGATGCAATAAGCCAGTAATTAACAAAAAAACTACCTGCAGCTGCATGGTTGTTGCACCGCGGCAACATTTTGTTAAACGTAACTCAAAAACCTCATAATACAAAAGATTTCTGCGACTTGATGTAAATTGTTTTCATTTCAGCTTTGTATGGTGTGTTGTCCAAACTTCCAGCAAGACCAACTCAGTGTGACAGCAGCATGTTGCATTGGTTAGCAGTGAAGAGGAATATTCATTTGTTTAGAGTGTTTCTTGTGAGAAGATTTAAGTGCCGAAAATGTGGAAGTTTTTATTCGTCCTTGTTTTGCTGTATTATTTCTAAATGTCTATTATCCTAGTATTAGCTATGAGTTAAATAGCCTATAGGTAAGCTTTAAGCCGATGTAAAGAATTGCCTTCTTATCAGAGTTTGTTGTGATACATTGTCTGCATGTCTTCCACACCGGTGAAAGCACGTTGAAACTAGGTTTATGAGTTTGATATTGCTTGAGATGATGGGTGTTGCATCTAATGCTGAAGTAGTCTTAAACTTTCATTTTTCCTGTGGGAAATTTCTGGTCCAAGTTTAGTAGCAGTGGTATTGCAATATATTCTTGTCAGTCATCACCAGAATACAAATTTCAAAATTCAGTTCATTATTTTTCTTTTAAGGAGGCTTTTCCATGTCATGACATTGTTTCAATCAAAAAGAGTGCTTTATACAAACAGTAGAACAGCCAGCAGAGTGCTGACTGGTAGTGGCCAGAAGAACAAGGTTGCTGCGCAAACTTACTATCATACTCAGGCTAAAATTTAGCGGATTTATTAATCCTTTTCAGTTTACACATGACATGGTTTAATCATTTGGGCCAATCTTATATTTTCTTAGACACAACTTTCTTGTCTTTTGAATTTTTCTTGAAGGTGTATACTAATGAAAGGAACACTTTGGGACATTGCTGCGCACCTTTCTCTACTCTTCCGTTAATTCTTATAGTGTGGCCTTCAAATTTCACGCATTGCTTAATAATGATTGCCTCCGGGACCCATTGCATAAAACCTACCAAAACTGAAGAAATCACAGAATGTTTATTTCAGTCAATAAGTTGGGAAATCCATTGACTGCTGATGTCAACATTTTAATGGTTTCTGGGCTTTTCATTTGCGGAGCAATTAGGTGTGAGTTTGGTTCTGTGTTGCCCTGTGTCATTGTCAGTTTCATATAGGATTGATATTCTCCACTGTTCATTCATGCAAAGAATGGGGAATAAATCCAGGTAAATAATTAAAAGAAGATGCGCAGTATCAGCACAGTGATAGTGTGATCAGTAGATACTGGGTGGTCACCATTCATTCTTGCCTGGCTAGTTATCAACAAGCCCTATGTTGTATGATAATTAATGTTATGTTTCTCTGTAAGCGGGTCAGTTGATGTGATCAAAGTCATAATTTGTGTGGTATACTCCCTCTGCCACAGCAAATAAGCGAAGTTGTGTATTTTCAAGGCATTTCTAGATTGGAGAGATTTTTATAGGGAAATTTTGTAAAAATTGAAGTACGTAAACTCTCATTTTTAAAAAAAATGTTTCTAGGCCAATTTTTGTAACATTTTATTCATTGCAGATGTTTCTTGTTTGAATTTGCCCTGCACATATTCAAGGGCAGGTTTGTAAATTGTGCTGAGCGTTTGCTGTCACATATTCGTTACCATGCATAGTGCTCATTGCTGGACTAATTTTTCCAACCACACTGTGATAATGTCACATGCTTTTATTTTTTTTTTTCCATCAGAAGTGTTCCAACATTACTGATGCAATGCTGGGATGACAGAAATGGATAATACAAGGTCATTTCAGGCAGAGATAAATTTGATGGCACAAGTTGCCTGGTAGGGGAACGTGGGTGGAATGTTGAATCACTTGTGTTGGTTAGCTGGAGCTCAAGTGAACCTCTGTGTGCCTTCTCCCAGAGTCCATATTGGTTGCTGAGATTTTTCATAATTTTGATCATGCCATGGTGAAACCTAGCAACTCCAAAATTTGAAACAGAAGAGATTGCAGAGCTGTATAATGAATGCCTTCACTTTGTTGCATTTTTTGGAAATGTTGATGTTGTCAAATTTCCAGACATTTTATTTGCCAGAATATTGGTGTTATTGATCCAGTTAGCCTATATTTAGGATTGCTCAGTAAGTCTATTACATATATGTGGACATATGGGAATGTCTGATAGGTATACAGGAACTTTTCTCCCAACACATTCTGATAGTAAGAGCTGTTTGTTACAACAGCTGAAGACATAAGTGTACATCATAAGAAGTGAAGAGATTGATTACTTCTAATCTGATTTCACAATCTAATTTTTCGGATATATTTTATCATAACCTAGCATCTCTTTTCCTTAAAGTAAGATTCACTGGGTAGCTTTTCTCAAGACCAGTGTTCTGGAAGTTACCAGGTCTTACCATAGCATGGTAAATTTGTTTTTAGGAAAAGTCAACATTTGATCAGCCCTTAGCGATTCCTTGTCAGAGTTCTGAAAATGGTTTGGTTCACTGATGATGTTTGCCCACTCACTACTTCTCCGTATTGACTTGAGATTGTCACACTGTGAGTACTTGGGACTAACTGCTTGCTGGATGTGGTGATGAACCTTTTTTTGTGATCATAATGCCAAATTGCAGTGTAAACATGAGCTGAGCATTCTTACAAATGTGAGTGTATGTGTTGTTTATTTTTAGAAATACTGTTGGAGAGTGATTTGTCTAGTTCTTCACTCACTTAGTACACTATGAACAGTAGGCTCAGGATAAGTGGGGTGAAAAAATTGTTGGTTGAGCTAAATGGTGTCATGCTAACAGAGGCAAAGAGAGTATGCCATCAGGACATCAGGGGGGAAAAATGGTGTAAGTGGGCAGTTATCAGACATGAAGAGCTCTGTGTAATTATACTGAGCTGTGGAAATGGTCATATCTCTTGATGTGTACAAGAAATGGTGGTTAGACTAGACATTTGGGATTGTAGGTTTTTCAGGAGTAATCAGATTTGTCACAAGTTTGTCATGAAGGTTCATCATAAGTAACAAAACCAGTACCGGGCGACTGAACAGATAGTGGCTGTCCTTCATTAATAGTAATATAGCATACCTGTTTATCAGTCATATTCCTTGCCCTGCCACTCTTGATTTTTGTAAATTTCATGTGGTCTTTTGTGTGCTGCATAACTCTTGTAACCACCATGACACAGTGGTCATTATATCCAGGACACGCTGTTGGTTTTTGTAATATTGATTCTGATACATCCAGCAACTGACCACAACCTGCAAACAGCCTGTAATATACATTTATAATGAAAATTCGTCTTATAAAAACGTTGAAATAGAATGATTTCAGCATGAATAGGCACTGTTTTATCACTGTGAAACAGGTCACAATCACCACTTTTTTAATGCCTTTACATGTACTGATATGAATGGACACAACAGATTGAACATCCTGGCTCATATCTTTTCATATATATAGGTCTAAAGGAGATGTCAAATAGGCTATTTTTCCAATTTGTCGGGATATCTCCGAAATGAGGCAGGATTTCTAAGATATTCTTCAGGATGTTTTTCTGAGAGTAGCCAGTGGAGTTCACTTTGTGTAAAGCGGCACTCTGAGACCCAGCTATTTGACATGGGAATAAATAAGGCTGCCTTTGAATTTTTTAAACATCCATCATTGACTACCTGAGATAGATCACGTCTTTCTCTTCTGTTTCCCACTGAAAAAGATCACACATTTCTGCCTGCACTAAGACCTTACATAAGGGATGGAAATGTTCTCACAATGGGATATTAGAGTGAAGACCTCAAACACTGCAAACAGAAGAGCTATTACAAATCTTGCATCTGAAGACAAGACATGTAGAAATACTGTTGGAGTGAAGTGGAACTAATTCTTGTTCTGTGTGGATGGAATGCCTGAAGGAGCCTGTTCTTGTACAAGGGGGCAGTGCTAGTTTTGCTCTCAAATCATAATTAAAAGCATAGCAAAAAGTATTTATGATATTTGTATTATCACCATTATAAATTAGAGACTTTGAATAAATTGTGTACACTGATGCTGTTCCCTTTTTTTATTCTGTGCATGTATGTGTATACACTGTATGTACGTTTTGGGTTTTTGTATGTATGTATGTATGTGTATGTGACTATGTATGTATTATGTAAGTGTGTGTATACATGTGTGTTATGGTATGCTATGAATGAATGAATGAAGTTGAGACCTGGAGTGTTGACAGGAGTNAGATGTGCTGGAGGCAGGAGGTCACTGCACTTTTACTTTTAAAAATAATTTTTAAAAGCTCACAGCACCAACACATAAAATGCACCATCCAGGCTACAACATTGCTTTAAACACAAAGCAGCTATTCAGTTGTTAACAAAGAACCTGCTCACTGGCAACTAGTGATTGCATGCTCACAAGGAGAAGGATTAGGAATGAAGATCTAGACTAGACGTCTTCATTTCATTGACAGAAACGTGAATATTTTGATACGTTAAAATGCGTGTAATTTGTAAGCTATAACCATATTACATGCCTATATCTAGCCCATTAACCTTACACACGCTTTCTCATAAATATAGTAGAAATATGCATTACATTACACAGACTAGAACAGATCTAGATCTAGACTAGTCTAGACCTTGGCTTCACAGAAACAGCCGCTAGCATCCCAATTCACAATCGAACTTTTCTTACCTGATATGGGACAGGGATCCTTTCGAATCATCTTCAGGCGTTGGCACCACACCTTTGCCACCCGCTTTTCTCTAGGAATGCGATGCAGGGAAACGGTTCTTCCCTCCACAACCTTGCCCGAATAGTTAGAGCATACATAACAGTATCTTTTCCCCATTCCGACGGTGCAAAATGGCCGACAAGACTCCCCAAACACTTTTTGGGCAAGGGCAATCACTCTGATTGCCTTGCGTTTCTGGAAAGGCCTATATGGTTTGGCGGCCATCTTGGATTTTGCCGCCATGTTGGATTATATTCTTTTAAAATCTCCTTTATTATTTCCAAACTCAACAATGTAAAGAATGTTTGTGTCAAATTTTATATCTCTATCAATTTAAACGATTTCTCCAAATATCACGAAGACTTCCAGGAGGAAGCGAGAAAAAAATCTTAAATCTAGCGAAGCTGTGCAATCAAAGAGGTCAACATTCTAGTTCCACTTTATTCAAACTTCCGGTATTTTGGCATTATACATCAGTACTTGCCAGGCACTACTCAGCAGCTCCCAACCGCACGAGACAGGCCTTAGGCCTACATGTTACGTTATTGCGTGATGTTTTGCAGTGCAAGAAACCATGTGCATTGTCCCTTANGGTCTGTGATGTACACAAATTCTTAAAAATGGGAAACTGCAAGCTAGTGCCGGAATATTTTTGGAAAACAAACAGAAATCGAGTTCTCATTCATCAGGCTTGACGGGAGTATCCTCCCCTTAAAATCCACACAGGGAGGGGATTGGCTATGGCCACCCACGATTTATGGGCTTTGCCACTGCCTTGTATTTTAGCGCCTTATTGATATTTTTTTTTTTTGGCTATTCATAATAATATATTATGTTGATAAGAAATGAAAACATGCATGATATGGACAAACATTTGTGGCAGTAAACTCGGAGGTTTTGTTGACATGGCAGTGAAAATAGATAGCTTATTATATGGTTTGGCGGCCATCTTGGATTTTGTCGCCATGTTGGATTATATTCTTTTAAAATCTCTTTTATTATTTCCAAACTCAACAATGTAAAGAATGTTTGAGTCAAATTTTATATATCTATCAATTTCAACGATTTCTCCAAATATCACGAAGACTTCCAGGAGGAAGCGAGAAAAAATCTTAAAGTTAGCGAAGCTATGCAATCAAAGAGGTCAGCATTCTAGTTCCACTTTATTCAAACTTCCGGTATTTTGGCATTATACATCAGTACTTGCCAGGCACTACTCAGCAGCTCCCAACCGAACGAGACAGGCCTTAGGCCTACATGTTACGTTATTGCGTGATGTTTTGCAGTGCAAGAAACGATGTGCATTGTCCCTTATCTACTCAACTAAGTCTGCGTGACGGAAAATACACGGTACCACAAACAATATTGCTCGCTACTGAAACCTAGGGTCTAGTCCCCAGTAGTCTTCACGTGTGAATAGTGTCGTTCGCCATTGATTAGCCTACTACATGACCTGGCCAGTACTTACTTGTTAAGTCTACGGTCTGTTAGCTGCCTATAACTCTGTGTATAAGACACATTAGTGTGGATTCGCGTAAGCAGGCATTACCCTAGATACGAGACTTATAAACCGCATTCTTAACAAAACTGATGCGTCTAGCGTCTAAAATACCTGAGACAACGTTTTTTTGTCTGATTATCTTTTTCATGATAAGTCGTCGGAGGCCCAAGTTTTGACAACGGTGAAAATAATGTGGAGCACAAGCATTCGCAAGCAGGAGCATCACTCTAATAAGAGAGAAGAGAGCAAGTGGCTGCTGTGGAAAGCAGAAAATTACAGTGGTAGTCGATAAGTCATTTCAGGAATCGATATCGAACTGTTCTATCCAGTTTCATGTAGAGCAGCGCTACTGGGGATTATGATTTAGCAGACAGGTCTTTTCATGGATAACTACAGCTGGCAGGACTAGGACGATCCATAGTAAGAGGGATGTTTTATGTCTTTGCTGGGCATAGAACCTGGAAAAGACGACGCAGACTCTGCCTCTATAGGCCTATTATACTATTATAATATTGAAATCTTGCGCATTAACGGTAGAATCTCTTACTATCATGAAATTTATTTTGAACCTGTATGTTGAACGTCACTGAAAATGATTCAGCATCGATGCATTAATAAAATTGTTACGATGGAATGAGATCCCATCGTTAATGCGCAAGCTCTTAATTCTTTGGTTTGTCGTCTTTTGTCTGTCGCTGGCGAAGTGACGATAGCACGAAGTGATTTGGGACATAAGGATAAAGTTCACAATAATATGTTTTCCACAGTTGGTTACAAACAAACAGCATTTTCATACACTCCATTTCTTATCTGTGTGTAATAAATCACAATCTTTCACATAAAGCATTCTTTCTTTCTACATCATTTGTGGTTGTTGTTGTTTTGTTTTTCTACACAGAAACAAGATCAATTGGATTTGGAGCTTCTGAGCAAGAAACGGATAACCTAAATTTAAAGCCATTTCATTCAGTAAACACCGCCGTGACCTCAAACCTGGAGCAACAACCAAGAAGAGTGGTAAAACCTTTTATAATCTCAATCTGCCATCACTTACCAACCAATCAGGGCCCTTTGAAATAAAAATCAAGCCGCCTTTTCTCCTTCCAATTCCCCTACCCATGGCCAATCTATGATTCTATAGGGACTGCTTAAAACTGGTCAGGTCCATTTGGCATCCTCATATCTTAAAGTAGGGCACGCACATCAAATATAATTTTCCGTTTTTCAATACTTTTTCTTTCTAAAAATTATCTATGGTGTCCAGCGAGTCAATTTTGCGAAGAAAGAACATCATTCTGTTACCGTGCGCGTATGTGATATGACGCAATAAGGAGAGCTAGAGTTACCGGGTTTGGCCCTTGCGTCCAGAATTATTCCCCTTTCCCGATCAGCAGAAGCCTGTGGCAAAAACGCTGACGTCACTTACGTTCCAGCAGCTATAGACACCTCTACCTGACAATGTATTATTCAGCTTTTAATTAAGGTTCTGGTATTCCAAATTCAAACGTAAAGTTTGATAGTGTTATCTAGAAAAAGTATGCCTCAGCATGATTTTGTTTGAAATATCTATTGTTCACAGAGAAATTAAAGCATTCATACTAATATGCTATCATCCGTCCGCAGAGCACTGGCCAGACAGCTTGGCCATGTGGCAAGAACGTATTTGACGTAAGCTTATGGCCGCGCAGTGGTTGTAACATTTCGGACTTTGTATAATGTAACATTGTAACCCTGTGGGTTGTCTGGGGCCAACAGAGGCGTTATATCACTATGACAGACACTTGAAAAACTGTTTTATTGGAATAACAGAGTTTTGCATGATTTAATATGGTCTGTAGGACGGTGTAGACTTCCTTTAAAGCTCATAGTCTTTTGACAGAGATATCGCATCTCAAATATGTAATCGTCGCCCCACAGCGATCTGTTGTGCCGCCCGTCTGGGATCCCTTGTGGAGGATAATTTCGAAAATTGCCTGTCCTGATTCTGGGGGAAGATACGTGAGAATGTTCGAGATCAGTCTAACCTATTAGCTTAAAGGTCATATTTTAAGCGCAGTTGCTGAGATAAAGCGTCTGACAATGCATGTTGTCAGGCTAGAGAGATGCCATATTATCTCGCTTTTTTTTTTTGCTTTTTTTAATAACTTTTTATGTCAGCGTGACCGTACGACTTAGCTCTGTTTGTTCTTCAATAACTAAAGCTCTGTCATATTTTGAGGCTTTGCTGCAATTTTGCAAATTTTGCCATTTTCCACAAATTTGGTGCAAATTTTGCAGATTTTGGCAGAAAAAAAAATGCCCTCAGTATGTCACAATAGTAATACTACGTCATGAGAACACAGAAAAAATGTACTCCACTTCTACAGCTTTGCAACACTACTGTAGAAAACAATGCTATGTGGCGATAAATGTAACGAAGTTATAAGGCTATTTTTTGCAAAATTTGTGCTAATTTTGGAGCAAATTTTACCATTTTTTACATGCAAATTTTGCAGTTCTTGGTGCAAATTTTGTGGATTTGAAATGCAATTTTCCGCAAGGACAGAAAGCTGGGACTAGGGGACTTTGATGCGCAGGGCGAAACAAAAGGAGAGTCTGTCTGACCGCCTTGCTGCATAAGGACGTACCACTTTATACTCTTTCATCGTACTCCACAAATTAGTTTAAATGCAAATTGTAGAATTTGCCTATTAATGAAATGAAAATATGTTTTTGCGTGCAGGCATGACAGTAGTTTATCGCATATTCCATGGAAAGGATCTCATGAAATAGTGCAAAATCCCGTTATTTGTCTTTGAGTCCATTTATTGAAACGATATCTGTGCTTGGTCTAAATGACAAGCACAGCACATTTGTCTGAGTGCTCTATAGGCACACTAAGTCAAATTAAATACCAGTTTACACCAGTTCACAGACGGGTTAAACCGCAAATCTATATTTCACATCAGCTTAAAGGTCTAAGAAGTTTTCTTCTGAGGTCTTAGACGATGCCAATTACTGTACTTAATTATCCCATTTCTCCATCAGGGCAGAAGATGAATTTAGACAATGACGCATTCTCCAGTCATTTTTTTTTTCAGATGTCCGTAGTGATTATTATTATGGGGACATATTTGCCGTTTCATTTTGATTAACCGGCAAAAAGCAATCATCGGTTCAAAATCCTCCATAGGAAGATCAACTCATACCTAGATGTGCTCACAGCTAACATAGGAAGCCTACGCACTCAAGAGCAACCTTGAACGCCATGTCTGGTGCTTTTGCGCGTCAAGTTTCTACGCAGTTCATCCAGAGTGCAAACATTTTGTTACCGAGGTTGTAGAAATAAGTTCTGGTTGTTGTTGCATTTGGCTTTCAGTAATGATCCATAACTTTAGACAGCACTTTCGGTCAGTTCTTCAAATAAAATTTAAAAAAAAAAAAAGGATTTGCCCCATGGGTAGAATAGGCTGTGCTTTCAGAAGGATGAGCTATTTATTATGCAAGAGACAAACGAATCGGTGTTTTGAAGTGGGTTGTTCAAAGGGGGATATTGTATTGGGCCAAGGTTGTTTTAGCGAGGTTCCACTTCAGATAGACTATTCTTATAAACATATCAGTTGGCGAAAGTGTTTTGAATTTTCACCGAAACCCGACAGTCAAGAATGGTGATTCGATTTGTTTTATCGGAACCGGCATACCGTAATATCTGGAAGTAGCCCATGTGTTGCGCATTCCTTTAGAATTTCCTCATCTTTTATGTAAACTTTCTTTGTTTTTGGATCAGTTGTGTGGCTAGTAGACTTAACTGCCACTCACGTCTTTTTCGACCTCGTTGGGATCAATGTAAACAGATACGACAGTTTTGGAATCTGCACACTCTAGATCTATATACATGTACATATATATATGTAACTAATCTGACCATAGTTTAATTTGTCGAACAAATCCATGTTCGGGGGAAGGAAGGGACAAGGAAAAATTTTGAAAGGGGGAAGGGGAGAATGGCTGGCACAAAGTACAGTAATTGAACTTTTCAGGGCGATATAAAACGTCTCATCGTCTCTCTCATTCTTCATTCTTCTCACCCTAATGAGCCCTACCTGTGACGTAGATATGAGAAATCTGTCCCCTCTCCCAACCTTGCACGAAAAAAAAAGAAAATGCTGTGGCCTCCTCCGACCTTGATCCTTTAATTGACTGATTCAATGTGTATTTTCACACGCCCGCTGCACCCACCCCCACCTTGTCCCTCACCTCCCATTTTCCACACCTCAGAATTCAAAATCCGGACTCAGCAGAGATGTTTAGGTTTGGGCGAATAAGAGACAATGAAGACCTTTGCTGGTCTCCCCGTGGGCCTATTTGCTACTCAGTAATCTTCTTAAACCCTTTTCTGACAAGCACGAACTGTGCACACGCCAAAAATTCATTCCTCCGAAAGCGTTTGGTGGACTCCTTAATGAATAGCCCCGGCTCATTGAAAGGTCATTACGCTTGTCAGTGAAATCCATTTCTAATCTTGACGAAAGACATTTCAGTTGGATCTGTTGCCCAGAGCTTTTTTTATACGCTGGGACACAGAATAAAGTCTGATTTATGAAGAGGTTATAATAGATCAACGTTTTTTAGTGTGTGTGTGTGTGTGTGTGTGTGTGTGTGTGTGTGTGTGTGTGTGTGTGTGTGTGTGTGTGTGTGTCCCCTCAGAATTGTTTGCCTTTAGTTCACTGAGTGAATGGCAAATTAGCTGAAGAGGGTTATTAGCCCGCCCACTGTCTGGCTCGCTCACTGCCCACAGTCGCTGTTCGAAAATGGCTCTGGTAAATGATATCATAATTATTCAAGCGACCTCTGGGAGATGTCGATGCTCTGCAATATTTTGCAAGATACTTTGTTTTTCTTCTTCGTGGGCGGGGGAATTGTGTCGTGGAGAGTTTAAAACATGAGGTCAAGGCTTTCGAGGCTTTCGAGTGCTGTCTCTGATGATTCTTCTGGTTTCCCCGGCACTGAGCTGATTAGAAGGAATATTGTACCGTAGTATGTTTTGATAATATCCTGACCCCTCTCAACTTGTAAATTTCTTCTCAGTGAATAGGCGTACTTCGGAAATCGCTCAAGGGAAATAATACACCTGAAAATTTGACTCCTTTAGAGTTATGCCCCCTTTCCCGAGCCCACGCCCTTTAGAAGTCGGCCATTTTTGTTTACTGAATCGTTCTTTGTCGACTCTACGTCGAGCGTTTTGAACTTGGACCGCTTTTTACTGTGATAAAGTTGGCCGAGTCTGCGATACCGGCATGTCTTCCCGTACTGCTCTTAACAATAATGTATAGTATACCGAATCTGTTTTCATTGTACTAAGAGAAAATAGTTTGGTTTTTGACGTGAAATTCGTATGAAGGGTCCGGTGTAATCACAGTCCC
>JAWQUT010000003.1:3891412-3901412 GCA_033807755.1 Ellobium chinense | reverse complement strand
CGCACTGTACATTCTCGCACTCACAAATTCACCGCTCGCCCACTCCTGTAGTATACATTTTAATGTCTCACCTCCCACTGCTCCGGTTAAATTAATGACATGCATAATAGATATGACGGCTGTATGAACAATACTATAGTCAATGAACTTCGCTACGAGGATTCTCAATAAGCAAAAACAATCATGCAAGGTTGTCCTGTCCGCAATGGGAGCAAAGTGCTCATATTTGTTTATACACACAACAGCGATAGTTTGGGACTCTCAGTAACACATTATGACCCACTAAATCCAATCTCTTATATTCGAAAAGTCCCTTATTTTCTATATCAATTTTACTTTTAAACTCCAACACTTTACTAGCTGGTAATTATGGACTGGCTCCCCGGAGGTTCTCTGCTTCCCGGAGGTCTGTTGCAATTTGTGGTAGAATCTTATTTAAAGCTCTCCAGAGATCACCTGGTAAACAGTGCTCGCATGCATAATACATATTTGTAAATCAACGGCACTACGTTAGTGAATACTACTTTTATTAGCACTAACGTTTTGGGAGTTTCTAGTGGTTACCACCCTGCGTTAATTAAAATAAGGATTATGCATACTACAACGAAATGAATGGAAAAGGAAATTGAGATGGACAAAGGGGGAACGTTCATAATGAAACAGCAAGCTGGATGGGTGCAGTATAAAGGGGAGGTTCATTGTAGATAATTTGATGCGTACCATGTCATTACAAGGGCAGTCAAATTTCTATTAAAACCTACGCATGAAAGTGTTAACAATACTGTTTTCAGTTACTTATTAACTTTTTGTCAAGTGTCCAAAATTTATTAACGTACAAATATGAAATTTGGTTGAAACATTCTTTGACAGTTTCCTTCGTTTTGTGAAGAAAAATATATGAAATACAAGATATGAAATAGATTACATTAATAAGTAATGAAATGAGATTTTTTTCTTTCATAAAGAAGAGCAAATATAACTTATCATTTGAATAATTATGAAGGCATTTTTCTTACTTCAGTATAAAACCCGCGATAATTAACAAGGGAATGTTCCAACAAATTTCTTAATTATCTATTGTACTTAAAAACCTTCAGAGAAAACTTGACACAGTTAAAAGGAACTGAGCGTGATGAGGCAGCGAATTACTTTGCAATATCTGCAATGCAGCGTTAGAGAAAGGTTTAACCTTCCCTTATATTATGACAGATGGCTGACAGACAGACAGAGACAAAGGTGCTCGATGGCTTCCGCCAATTGGAAATGAGCCTGAAGAGTTACCACCCTTGTCGAGATCACAAAGACATGAATCTACTGTACACTTGCAGTGTGTAAGTATGTGCCCTCAGTGTTCACCATTTTGAAATGTATTTTCTGTGTTTGTTTGCATTGCTCTAGTACAGAACTCTGCCAGAGCTAATAAACAGAACTGAATTGAATTGAATTGAATTGCAAAAGGCAGCTTCTGTAGATACAGTATTGTACTTTCATGACTTACGCAGTAACACACAGAGAACGTATAAGTTGGGTCATATATAAAAAGATCCTGCAACGCTTTGCAAGCAACCATGAGACTCTGACCTTTGCCTTATCTTTCTAAGACTTTTGTTACATAGCTTCGGAAAATGCATTGAAGTAGGATGTCCACCATTTTGTCCGTGTCAGCTGAAGTGAAGATGTGCAAGCATCGGATGACATCATTCTGCACCTCATTTTGCCGGAGTGTAAGTAAAGTTGGTTGAAAATTTCTTACAGAAAGACTCCACTGGGCGCTTCTCTACTTCATCATAATACGAGCTCACCATATCGACGGTCTTCGCAAATACCCGGCCAGACTAACCATAAGCCATATATATTATATATACGTGGACGGTCCTATGCGAAAAACTGACGATATACTTCCTAATTAGAGACGTGCCAAATATAACCGATCAGGTACAAACAATAATTAATGAAAGCAATGGTTTGAGTAAATTCAATGAAGAAAGAAAGCTCTTTTATTGACAGCATGATAATTAAACAGAAATTATTATGCCATCGACAACATTTATTCCGGAACTGTAGTACTTGGCTTTTTACTGAGGGCATAATCATGTTAAGGTAAGATAAGCAACATGTCAACAAAACATTCCGCATCTTATCTCTATTAATAAAATGCTTCAGCCAAATTTGTGTCACAGATTTCTTGAGAACTACGTAACGTAAAAACATGCGGTTTTCACTTAAATTCGTAGAAAAATACACAAAAAGTAACTATACACATCAGTCCTCTTTATTTTTTTACCCCTTTAAAAAAAAAAGAATGTGTATAGCAACGAAATACAATCTCCGATAGATCTTTTCAATCCGCCCGATTCGCCAATCGTCCAACTTTTTACGGAGTCTAATGCATTCGTCTGTGATGCCTTTCGGTGCGCTAGGTATTCTTTCGCCGCTAGTGAGGGGTTATTAATGTCCTCAGTGTTGTTCCAGATAAAGGTACATAACTAACTATTAACTGCCCATAACCTATATCGGATACTAGCCTTGGCTAGTGGATTTACAATGACGAAGTTTCCCATCACTGAAATAAATCTAGATGGCTTCCTTCCTTCCTTTTTTTTTGGGCCACGTCCTTATACGTCATGTAAGCATATTTTATTTTTTAATTCACCTGGGCCCGTCTGTCTGTCTGTCTGTCTGTCTGTCTGTCTGTCTGTCTGTCCCTCCCTCCCTCCCTACTCACCTACCTACCTACCTACCTACCTACCTACCTACCTACCTACCTACTACCTACCTACTAAATACCTACCTACTTACCTGTCTGTGTGTGTGTGTGTGTGACTGTCTGTCGGTCTGTGTGTGTGTGTGTGTGTGTGTGTATGTGTCTGTCTGTCTGTCTGTCTGTATCTACCTACCTATCTATCTACCTACCTACTTACCTACGTACCTACCCGCGTGTGTGTGTGTGTGTGTGTGTGTGTGTGTGTGTGTGTGTGTATGTGTCTGTCTGTCTGTGTTTCTGTCTATCTATTATCCACCTACATATACATGTATTTTACAATAAAAGAAAATATACTTATAAGGAATCAAATATTTATGGCAAATTTGTAGGTACTGATATTATCAGTCTGATAGTGAAGAAACGATCTCATTCCCAATACTTTTCATCCATCTGGGGAGGTTATTTTTGGGTTGTCTAGAAGTCACTAAACAGGGTCACCGCTCTAGGGAGCTATTGTTGCCGCCCCATAACCAAGCAGCCCAAGTGATTGAACCATTAACAATCTGATCCATGATTTTCTCCATTTTGGGACAGTATTTTTGGATTTTTGAAAAGCTCAGAAGAGGGCAATCGCTATAGAAGACATTAAATACAGTAAGGAATTCCAAATGAGACTCACATCTACTGCTTCCATCTCGACGGACAGTAGGGTGAATGGCTCACCTCGCTCCTCCTTGATGGGCATTAGGGTTAGGGTTAAGGGTAAGGTTAGGAGAGAGAGTTAGGCGTGGGGTTTTGGTTGTATTAGTAGGCGTGAGTTCAGTTAAGGATGTTCAGTCTCATTCGGAATTCCTTCCCAAATACTGCTGACTCCATTTAATTGCTGTGTGGGTAATATTGCTATAAAAGTCACCGGATAATCGCAACTCCTTTTAATCGCAATCTTGTCCTTGCTCCTGAGGAATTGTGATTAAACGGAGTTGACTGCACTGCCCAAAAAGCACACCAACCACTCAACCAACCTAAGCGAAACTCAAGCTTGATGTTCCTTATCTAGAGAAATTATTTTTGGGTTGTTTGGAAGCCTCCGACTAGAACAGCCGCCCGCAGGGATTATAAGATATCACTGAACTACCAGCCAACAAATTAACTTGACGCTCTGACAATCAAGCAGATGGGCAGATAACAAACAGTTCAAATAGCTACTAACACATGGGTACGCACATGATATTTGAGAGCTTGCGCATTAACGATGGCATCTCTTATCATCGTAAGAATTACATTGGTGCTTTGGTGCTGAACGCATCCTTAGTAGCTTTCAACATGCGGAGGAAGCATAATTCTTACAATGGTAAGAGATCCCATCGTTGACGCGCAAGCTCTCAGCTATGATTACTTTCATCTCAGAATCACGTTTTGCAAGATGTTCTATTTGATGAAAGAGGGTCTAAATGGAAATGTGGATAGAGGTCGGAAACCTGTGCAGGATAAAGAGATATGACGGAAAAAAAATATGAATGAGTGACAGTAAACGGAAAAAAAACTTGAAGATTGTTTTCCAAAACTCGTTACGTGCACTTTCGTTGATAAATGAGTTTGTAGTATGCTCAGAGAAACGCGTTTGAATGTATTCATTCAAAATCAAATTCAACTTAAAAGCTGGACTTCTTCATTTATGTCATTATGGATTATTTCATTTGGATATATCTGGGTTAAATAAGAATATGCTCTGTGTGCTGAGAACACTTGCCCTAATTACTACTACTTGCCTTTTATTTCAAAAACATTCTACGGAGGGCACGTACTGACGTTTGGAAATAACATTGTTCGAATTCATGAGGAAGTTAGTTTAATAATAACGAGATATATGCAGCGAATCCTGATGGTCATTTGCCTAGCGTAATAAATCACTATAAACTAATGCGCCATTCTGCACTTTGGCGTGCAATCTTCCATGTCAAATCCAAAGAGAGTTGTAGCAGAGCTGCACACCGAGCATGTGACTTATTAAAAGTAAAGAACAACTCGGGATTTTAGATCGAAGCATGCCATGGTGCAGGGACGCAGCGCAATGGTCAACCAGAGGGTCTGGTGGTTGCGCATTAGTCGCAGCGGAGAAGTCTTAGTATGTGCACCGTTTAGAGTTGGTGGAATCTTTTGCACACACCAAATTGGAGCTCGGCAAAATGGCGGGCTACCAACCACTTACGGCTTCAAACTTGTTAGTGTCAGGGGAGGATATGACAAGAATGCTAATGAATGAGGCAAAGATAAATGTATAGCACGCATCACTTGCAACTTAGTGCATACTTTTCTAGCTCATCCACATGAGTCGTAACCATCTTGGCTTGCCTGGAAACTGATGCTTCCTTTGCTTAGGACCACATACAGAATAAAAGAACTGTCCCTTTCGCTCACCCGGGGGAAGGAAACAAATGTATGCCAGGAAGGCAAATCGCTGAGTTATGAATGAGCCACGTACACTGAAAACCTCACGAGCTAGAATTCCACGCCACCGGCGATTTATCTATTCCAAAATTTGGTAATGCTTTGGAAATAAGGAAGAAATAATATAGGAGTAATTGCTTTTCACAGCTGTATATGATTTTATTAAAATTTACTTTATTTTTTATTTTATTTTTATTATTTTAAAATGCCATACCTCTAGAGGAAAAGTGGACAGAAAGTGATCAAGCTCAATTTTGATTTTCATGGATTTAAACCAGAAATGCATTTCCGAATAAATCTCTCTACAACAAACTCATATTTCAGTAAAAGTGCACTCACTGGGTTTTGTAAACACGGATTTTCAACTCGGAGTTTGTGAGTTGTTTGAGTTTGCAAGTATATATAAGTATGAAGGATTTGGGACTAGTTCGTCACAGCGAGTAGCCTATATGGGGTTTCTGAAGTATGTGATTTCCGAAATTTGGAGGTTCTACAATAAGATACTTTTGGAGTGAGAGGTAGTACAGTAGCTAACAGCACAATCTCCAAGTTCAAGTTCAAGTTCAAAGCGTTATTTAGGCTAGTAGCCAATATTTTCGATATTACATGGCATAAATCAAAATTCATAATAATGGAAGAAAAAAAGTAAGAAAGAAGAAAGATGGGAAGAGAGTAAAGAAAGAAAGAAAGAAAGAAAGAAAGAAAGAAAGAAAGAAAGAAAGAAAGAGAGAAAGAAACATACATCTATAGCGGTAACTGATTTGTCCAGAGTTTATTCGCTTCCCTCTCTCGCCGCTTGCGGTTTCATAGGCAAATCAGTAACTCTTTTATTCTTTAACAATCTAATATTCTAAGTTATTCCATCCATATACATGTACATGTACTGTTAGTTTCATACCTCGCACTTACATAGACTGCTATACTGTTACAGAAACTATAGCCCAAAACTAAGTTACGCCCTTTTGCCTTAATTTTCGGTCAGTGGTAACAGTGATGGGTGTCAAGGGTGCTAAAAGACAAAACAGCCAGTGATGAAAAGTGATTGTCATTTCATTATCTTTGGGGTCATGCTTGGTAGGATAATAACATGTGTTACTTGCTGCGCTGATGTTTTTTACGGTCAGTGTTTGAGGTGTAATGCTTATATCAGCACAAATGAATCCTGGTTGCTTAGAGTCGCTACTAGGGCATGTATTATTTATACAAAGGCAGCAGATGGCGAGGTCGTGGGCAAACAGAGGACATCAACAATGAAGTGTGGTATGGTTCTCTGAGGATTTGTATCTCAGAATAGCACTGGCAAAAACTTTGCATTATTTATAACACAACTATCAGGGTACTCCAGCGATTCTGTACAAATGGCATGAACNGGGGGGAACCTTACGACGGTGACAGAATTCGGTGTGTACAGTATACCATTACTAGTGATGGGCCGATATCTGAATGTTCAGGTATCGCGATACTCATCCTTCACAAACGAAAATGTCGATTCTGTTTCGATTCTGATACTTCTTTCGGGATAGATATTTAGATGTTTTCCACACCGTTTGAAAAATTTCGATACATTTTCGATACTTTTGATACTTTTACGATATTCCGATATCTTTCGATACCCTTAGATACCACTAGACTTTGCACAGAAAAGACAGGAAGTTAGTTTGGTACTGGAGATCAAAATTGATGTCGATACTTGTTGACACCGCTTTTGAATCCTGTTTAAGTCAGACAATGTCACCAGTGAAATCGAAAGCATCGAAATTGTATCGAAACTCCAGAGCTTGAACTCCAATACTGTTTCCAAATTCCCCTCAAAATTACCGATACTCAGAAACGATATTGCCTTCCATTATGTACCACTCTCTCACCATTATATCCTCGACATGGAATCCATCCTTTTATTATATGCCAGTTCCTGGAGGGTTCACGACAACATCGATCCTACCTCCGCCGCGCCCGTGTCATTTACTCACTGTGAACGCCTGTCCCATTATGCCCATGCCATTGTCTGCTCCACCAATTCTAACTGAACTGTGGACGTATACATAATCCCTACGCTAGTTAACGCACTGCGGTAACCACGGGAAACTCCTAAAACATTAATCGTGTTTACTGTGGTTAACGCAATACGTTAACTAACGTATGGATTATGCACACGGCCACTGATCTCCTCATTGCACTTTTAGTTCTCACTGTGTCCACACCGTCGCTGTTCCTCTGGCTTCCAGGTCTCTCACTGTGCTTTCATTATTAGTTTTCCTCCAGCTCCTACTGTACCCACTTAAACACTATGCCTCCACCTCTCAATGCACCCACCTCATCACTGTGCCTCCAACTTTCACTATGCCCACCTCGTCACTCTACCTCCACCGTACATACCTCATCACTCTACCTCCACTGTACATACCTCATCACTCTACCTCCACTGTACATACTTCATCACTCTACCTCCACTGTACATACTTCATCACTCTACTTACACTGTACATACCTCATCACTCTACTTACACTGTACATACCTCATCACTCTACGTCCACTGTACATATCTCATCACTCTACTTACACTGTACATACCTCATCACTCTACTTACACTTTACATACCTCATCACTCTACTTACACTGTACATACTTCATCACTCTACTTACATTGTACATATCTCATCACTCTACTTCCACTGTACATACCTCATCACTCTACATACACTGTACATACCTCATCACTCTACATACACTGTACATACCTCATCACTCTACTTCCACTGTACATACCTCATCACTCTACATACACTATACATACCTCATCACTCTACTTACTCTGTACATACCTCATCACTCTACTTACACTGTACATACCTCATCACTCTACGTCCACTGTACATACCTCATCACTCTACTTCCACTGTACATACCTCATCACTCTACATACACTATACATACCTCATCACTCTACTTACACTGTACATACCTCATCACTCTACTTACACTGTACATACCTCATCACTCTACGTCCACTGTACATACCTCATCACTCTACGTCCACTGTACATACCTCATCATTCTGCGTCCACTGTACATTCCTCATCACTCTACCTCCACAGTACACAACTCATCATTCTACCTTCACTGTACATACCTCATCATTCTACTTCCACTGTACATACCTCATCACTCTATTTCCACAGTACATACCTCGTCACTCTCCTTCCACTGTACATACCTCATCACTCTACTCGACTGTACATACATCATCACTCTACTTACACTGTACATACCTCATCACTCTATCTCTACGGTACATACCTCATCACTCTATCTCCACTGTACATATCTCATCACTCTATCTCCGCTGTACATACCTCTCACTATGTCCACCTCAACAATATGCCTCAACCTTTTACTGTACCAACCTCATCACTGTGGCTCCAGCTCTCATTATACCCACCACATCACTGTACCTCCAACTCTCACCTTATCCACCCTGTCCCTGTGCTTCCATTTCTCACTGTTTCCACCTCATCACTGTGTCTGCAGCTCTTCATCTACCCACCTCATCACCGTGTCTTAAACTTTCAGTGTACCAATGAATCACTTTAATATGCTCCTTTGTGATCCCTGAGTGTTTGACGACTGGCAAAGGCTGCATGACGACGGATGACGGGATTTGGTTTACTTAAAGTATTTACAAACACTTTACTCCTTGCTGGACCTAGAGTGCAAGGACAAAGTACAACTGTCTCCGTCTACCGCTTCAGACCGTGGGGCTGAAAGTACATTACACTCGAATAGCTATTTCCGAAATACAGGGGACACTCGAAACCGTTTTGTTCAATGTTTAACATAGAGTCTGTTTGGTAATTGACCGCACATAGGGCTGATCAATTTCTCTGGGGCTTTCGGGATGCAGCGCTAGGTCTAGTTTCGAAGAGAGAGTTGAGAGCTTGCGCATTAACGGTGGGGTCTCTTACCCTGATACGAGTTAACAGTAGTTTATCGGTGCTGAACGCACTCTTCGTTGCGTTCAACATGCAGAATCAATGTAATTCTAACGAGAATAAAGATCCCATCGTTAATGCGCAAGCTCTCAAAAATTCTTAGTTGGGGTCTTTGAATATATTAATGTAACTAACATTAGACCATCTGTAGGCATAAAATTGTGAGATAAGGGATTTTAACGTTTTTAAACCATGGATTGCTATTTTTTTTTTACAGTACCAGCAAAAGCTTCAATGTCCTAAAAAATCCAAATGCGTATAATTATCATCCAATATGCGGCTCCTAAAATGAACAATATAAGACATATATTGCATGTCTGTTAGTCTGTCTGCCTGCCTGCCTGGCTGCCTGTTCCCCTCCCCGCCTGTCTGCCCATCAGTCTGTCTGTCTGTCTGCCCGCCTGCCTGTCTACCTGTCTGCCTAGCTACTGTCTGTCTGTCTCCCTTCCTGTCTGTCTGCCTGTCTCTGCCTGTCTGTCTTTCTGCTTGTCTGCCTGCCTGCCTACATGCCTTTCTTTCTGCTTGTCTGTCTGTCTATCTGCCTGCCTGTTGTCTTCCTGTCTGTCTGTCTCTCTATCTATCACCCAGGTCATCCAATCTTCCCCCATCTCTACCCGTCAACTCGTAGTAATAGATCAAAATCTTAATCTGTAGAGAATGAGTCCTTGCCAAGATTGAAGTGGCCTAAGCACATGACAACAGAAGACGTTAAAGGCTTACAAGTAATTAACTAAGCATCTTGAGAAAGCGATCGGCTGGTCACAGGCAGGTCCATGGTGGCTGGACTCACACGGTCTTGGTGAACTCGCATTAATTTGACAAGAGCTTTGATGGCCAGAGAAAGTGAAGAGTTGGGG
>JAWQUT010000003.1:3865546-3891394 GCA_033807755.1 Ellobium chinense | reverse complement strand
GGTGTTGGGGGTGACTGACGGACAGAGAAGTCAGAGAAGTAGACACACAGACAGTGAGACAGACAAACAGACAGACAGACAGACAGACAGACGGACAGAGCGACAGACAGACAGATTGACAGATGGATGGACGGACGGACGGACGGACTGATGGACAGACAGACGGACGGACGATTGGACGGACGGATGGGCGGACAAGTAAATAGACAGAGACAGAGAGAGAGACAGACAGACAGACAGACACACAGACAGACGAGACGGACGGACGGACGGACGGATCCACGGAAGGGGATAGATAGATAGACAGACAGACAGACAGAATGATAGATAGATAGATAGATAGATAGATAGATAGATAGATAGATAGATAGATAGATATAGATAGATAGATAGATAGATAGATAGATAGATAGATGAGTGGGTTGGAAGGTAGGTAGGTAGGTAGGTAGGCTGGTAGGTGGGTAGATAGGTAGGTAGGTAGATGGGCAGGTAGGTAGGTAGGTAGATAGGTAGGTAGGTAAGTGGATGGGTGGGTGGGTAGATCGGTCGGTCGGTCGGTCGGTCGGTAGATAGGTAGGTAGGTAGGTAGGTAGGTAGGTAGGTAGGTAGGTAGGTATAGTCCTTTCGGAAAGTCATGTCCCGTTTTGAAATGCCGCATCTTAAAACCGACTGATAGAATCACTAGAAATTTTGCATGTGAGATGTGTAGACTGATAACCTTAGGTTTATCCACTATTTGATACTCCGATACACGTCAGATTTTCAACTGATATGTGTAAGAAATCTGTGGGCAAACGAGTTGCCATTGCACACATAAAAATTTTAGTATTTTTATTGCATTCGTTCGTATAATAATCATTACCGATACTTTGTGGCATCGATACCAATATAACAGATGATATTATATATTCAGCAGGTTGTCACCGCCAAAGTTGATGGATTCATTATGGATAATAAGTAGATATATCTGTCAGAAAAAAAACTGGGTCTGAATTTCACCCTACCAACCAACCCCGCCCCTCCAAACNNNNCCCCACCCCCCCTCTCTCTCCACCCCCTTTTCGCGGGGGAAATTTCCTTTCCATAGATCAAGAACTAATGATTCCATTTGGAGCGGAAATAGTCCAGGAAATTTCATACGGGTAAGGCATGTATTATAGAATATAAAAGCATCGACAGCGGCGACACTATTAGGGGAAAAAAAACAACAAAATAGTTTGTTACTGTAGGCTGAAGTAGCCTATTAGGAGGAAATGAGTTAAATAATTAAGGGCTATGTATGTTGAAAAGCACAAATTATCCGCATATGATCGTCATCATACTCAAATAACATACCAAGTTTGAAGTGCTTCTGTCAAGACATGGCCAAGTTATCACTTATCATATTATTATTTTCAAATGGAAAAAGAGTTTCCGAATGCAATAATGGTTGGTACATAGGCAGGCAGCAGGCTGGCAGGCTGGCAGGCTGGCAGGCTGGCAGGCTAGTAGACAGACAGACAGACAGACAGACAGACAGACAGACAGACAGACAGACAGACAGACCAGACAGACAGACAGACAGACAGACAGACAGACAGACAGACAGATAGACAGACAAACAGACTTGTGAAGAGGTTCTTTCAGTGGTGTCCTTTCTCAATAAAGACTAAATAAACAAATATTAAAATTAATGACTCGCTATAAAAGTTCCATGACAAAATTAAATGTCCTTGGATTATACCAGTGCCTGTACTTCCATTGTACCTAAACTGACGAGCAGGTGGCGCTAATGATAGCAGCCATGGGGTACTCGAGACAGCGACAGAACATGAAGCATTTCACATCTACGGCAATTAGATCACCATTGTTCAGTTTCCTAATGAAAAGTTTGTGGTAGTCTTTCATTGAATGGTCTAGGATTCACAGGACCTTAAGCCAGTGAAAAGTCCAGGCCCCACTTCATTAGAGAAGAGGAAAAGAGAGAGAGAGAGAGAGAGAGAGAGAGAGAGAGAGAGAGAGAGAGAGAGAGAGAGANAGAGAGAGAGAGAGAGAGAGAGAGAGAGAGAGAGAGAGAGAGAGAGAGCTGAGATCTATAGGTCATTTTGTTAAAAGAGTTTTTGCTTTCAATGCGTACCCATAATTACAGAGACGCCATAGGAAGACTTTGTCCAGAGCGCTATCGTACCATGAGACGATTATGTTTAGAACCAAATCTGCAGGTTTATAATAGAAATATTAATATTATTTTGACCCTTACCTACTTTCATCTTCTCCGTCTCTCTTGCTCTTTCTTTATCTTTTCTCCCGCATCTTTTTACCCTACATAAACATTTTATCGGCCTTCGGCGCGGGGCTCCCACTTACATCACTGGCCCACTTGGCTCATACCTATCTATATTAATAAAACGCTTCAGTCAAATTTGTGTCACAGATTTCTTGAGAACTACGTAACGTAAAAACATGCGGTTTTCACCTAAATTCGTAGAAAAATACACAAAAAGTAACTATACACATCAGTCCTCTATTTTGTTTACCCTTTTTTAAAAAAAACAGAATGTGAATAGCAACCAAATAGAATCTCCGATAGATCTTTTCAATCCGCCCGATTCGCCAATCGTCCAACTTTTTCACGGAGTCTAGGCCTAATGCATTCGTCTATAATGCCCTTCGGTGCGCTAGGTATTCTTTCGCCGCTGGTGCATTGCCTGCCTGTCCATTTGTAAAATGGGGTGTTAGTCTTGTAGGTCTATAAGCCACTGATTCTACCTACCAGATGTCGACACACTCTGAACTGCACACTGACTAAGGCATTTACTGGACCATTAAATATCATCCAGGTTCAATCATATCTGATATTTTTGTAACCACAAAAACACCTAGAAAGTTAATAAAAATGATAATGATAATAATAATTATAATAATAATAATAATAATACTAAAAGCGATACCAATCATGTGCTTCATATATATAGGTGTTGTATCTAAATAGTGCTCTCTCGTGTGATTTCATATTATTACCTAATTACAGGGACCGATCAATAGCATACGAACAGTATCTTTTACTACGTATAGCCAGGTACTCATGTTACAGTGGATGGGCTGAGGAAAATGTGGATGAAATGTTTTTTCAAGTCACTTACAACATGACGATGGCAGGAAATTGACCTAAGATGTTTTCTGAGTCCAATGCCGTAACCATTCGGCCACGCTGCTCACTCACTCACACACACACACACACACACACACACACACACACACACACACACACACACACAGAGGATGAAAGCAGATAGAGCTATAGTAAATCCGCTCTCATCTGAATGCGTCACAACCTCATTACTACTGCTTGTGTCATTAAATAGAAATGTACGTCATGGTTTTCCCCAATGTCTACGATGTTACAAAAGTTTTCTGTCCAAAAAGGTCGGGGGAAAAGTTATTTTCGAGGCTGTCTGGTTTATTCAGAACACTTGGATACTTTAAAGTTGTTAGCCATCAATACACCGTGAGTATGGTAAATTGCAAAACAGCTGTTAGTTACCAGTAACAGCCTCCCTTTGTACGAACAACAGAAAAAAAATACTGTACTATGCTCGACTTTCTGCTTGGAGGCGATATGAATTGATATTTCCGGAGTCACAGGATTTGACTCTGGGCAGGGGGGATTATCCATGGTTAAAGTATATCAAAAGTTTGTTACAAAATTTGGGTCTTAACGATGTATGGCATTATCAAGGTAATTTGGAAATAAACAATGTTATTCAAATTAAAAGACGAATAGAGAATATGTTCATTCAATCCTGTCGCACAGACTGAGGTGCAAATAATAAGGGCAAAAACTACGTAATACAAAAGGATGAATGGAAAAAATATCTTAAAATCTTGGGACCATTCAACACTTACATCTTCATTAAATTTAGGACCTCCAATCATACATTACCAGTTGAGACAGGGCGATACCATAACCTTGATTACCAGAGCAGAACCTGCTATTTTTGCATCAAAGATTTAGGAGATGAATTCCATTATTTATTGTGCTGTCCAAAATTCTCTAATGAAAGAAATAATTTGTTGCCAGTAAAATACCATAAAAATCCAAACATGCCCCGATTTCTACAGCTTATGAAAACACGCGACGAGCAATTGTTGAAAGCAGTCAGTATGATAGAATTATTATCATGAAAAACAACATGAATTAACTTCAGATATATCCACTAGTAGTGCACTCTGTATTATTTTGTGTGTTATTTTCACATCCGCCAGAGTCGGAAATGATAGTATTATGTAGATTGTGAATTGTATTTTCTAAATATTATGGATGCTTATCTATACTAATAAAACGCTTCAGCCAAATTTGTGTCACAGATTTCTTGAGAACTACGTAACGTAAAAACATGCGGTTTTCACCTAAATTCATAGAAAAGTACACAAAAGGTAACTATACACATCAGTCCTCTTTATTTCTTTTACCCTATTTTTAATAAAAGAATGTGTATAGCAACGAAATACAATCTCCGATAGATCTTTTCAATCCGCCCCCGATCGTCCAACTTTTTCACGGAGTCTAATGCATTCGTCTATGATGCCTTTCGGTGCGCTAGGTATTCTTTCGCTGCTGGTGTGTTGCCTGCCTGCCCATTTGTAAAATGGGGTGTTAGTCTTGTATGTTATATATAACTTGAGCAGTAAAGATTCTTGTATTCTCTTGTATTCTCTTTAACCCTCTAAGTCCCAAGAGTAGAAAAGTTAATAGAGTGACAAAGCCGTTTCCTTTTGTGTTTTGAGTAAGTAGTTTACATCTTTTCAGATTAACTTTTATAATGTCTATATAGACTATTTATTGTTATGTAGTAATATATCTCATTGTACGCTGGTTCTTTGAGGAGTCATTTCCACATATCTTGTTTTGTTACGGAAACACCAAGCTCATGTGCCACCTATGGCACAATGGGTCTTTGAGGGTTAAAGAAATCCGATTCTACACTCCAGGAAACGAGTATTACTGTGTGTTATAGGTGGAAGCAATTTTATTATGTGGATGTAAAGCTTGGGTCATCGGTAAATAAACAGATCTACAAAATTCACTGGAAGCCACAGAAATAATAAGATAAGATAAGATAAGATAAACTCTATTAATCCTTCCGAAAATTTGTCTTGAACAAGTGCACAAAGACAATATTATTATATTAACAAACAATACATCAATAGTGAACTCTGGTAGACTATAAAACTAACATACAATGTCATACTGACTCATAAAACGCAAACATAACACACACACATACACACTGCACACATACTCACGCACACACACATCCGTACACACACACATACACATACAAACCACACACACACACACGCACACACAAATCATCCATACACACACACACACACACATGAGCCCACACACACACACACATGAGCCCACACACACACACACACACACACACACACACACACACACACACACACACACTCATACATATATACCTACACATATCTACTAACTCTCACATTCTCCCAAACACTTTATTCACTATTACTCCTAAGTTTCCTTGACGTTGAAGGTACAAAGGATTTAGTTTCTAAAACGAATGCTCAAAATAATAATGGCAGAAAAAAACAACAAAAACATACGCAGGTCTTGAAAGACTAAATCACATAAGAAAATTACTTACATCATTGAGGAGAAGACAACCAACATTGAAAAGAATATGTACTGAGAAGATCATGGTAAGAAAATTAGTTTGGTAACACTAAACGGTAGAGGTTACTGGCACCAGCTGTCATTTCTTCTTTCTGCCCCATAAACAAAATTATTTTCTTGTTCTACGAAGTCTACTGTGCTTTTGAAATATTTTCCTATGGAGATTGAAGTGCTTCTCTTGCCGGATCTTTTAAGCGGAAGAGAAAAAAAGAAGGGGGGGGGGAGGGGGGTGGTGGTCATACTGAGACGGAAATGTGACATAATGTGACATTTTCACAATAGATCCAGGTATTCTCTTTGATTCTGTATGCAAAGTTTAATATTTATTAACCGCCTCCAAAAATTTTCCGTCACTTACTAGAATTCAAGGTCAAATGAATGATTATAAAATCTGTCTGCATAATGCCCCCGCAGGGATTTCTTTTCACGATGTCATACAGTGTAATGCATTTCATTTTTTGATTAATACATGTACAGCAACAATCCATCATAAACTCATTGGTAGTCGCCGCAGTGCAGTGCCGTAGTCTTCGTTGGCTCCAGGTACTTATTCACACCTGAGTCGAGTGAGGAAATGAAAGTAAAGTGTTTTGACTATACGGCAAACCGCCTTAACCTGCTGAAATGCTTTAAGAGTTTCGTCTGAGGTGTCAGGTGTTTCTATTGGATTTCTAAAACAAAATATTAACAAGAGAAAGTGGAGGGGGAACTTTGTAAAGAAAATAAAGTAAAAAAAAAATTAGTGGGAATTCACTGTTTTTTATGAAAGATCTATGGATCTTTGAGAACAAATGTACTCATTCAAAACACAGGATTCAGCTTCAGTACAGAAAGTTCAAATAAAAATAGAACTGATAAAGTGCATTAGCAGTAGTAGTAATTAGGTATTTCAATTTACAGACCAGCTCAAGATGTTTAGAGCATAATCAGGCTTTCTATGAACACACTTTGCTTCCACTCGATGTTAGCTACCTCTTCGTTGTGCAACTGTTTATAAATTTCGTGCTTTCAACGGAAGTTATTGAAATAACGAGAGTACGTGTTTTTCAGAGATGTAGACTAGACTTAGAAATATGAGTGCGTTTCTAATAAGCCCAGGTATCAATACAAAGTCTCTGGGAAAAACCCCAAGCTCGCATAGTTCAGTGAAACTTTTGGCATTTTTCTGAGCTGGTCTCTCACTCAAGTCTTCCATTTGCTCATCGCCATTACCCTATTTGGAGTTGCTTTAGTGCAACAGGCTGTTCTGTATTAGTCAACTTCAACAAAACTCACTTCCGGTGTAAGTATAATAGTAGTATGATTGCGCCATGAAACTTGGCCCCCGGAATAATAATTAAAAAAAAAAATAACAACAGTGTAACAGACTATATATAATCAGCCCATCATATTCTTCTGACAATGGAAAAATCGAAAACGGAAGTAATGATTGTTGGAGTTGTGGCTTGTGATGCCAGGATGACCCCTGCATGCATAATAACTGAGAGTGATCCATTTTATGGACAAGAAAGGATGAAAGGAGAGAAGAAAGGGTGAAAAGGAGGAGTGGGTGGGGNGGGGATTGGCTGGCTAACACCAAGTCGTCAAGATGGCCCTGATTTCACTCGTTTTGCACGCAAATCGTTGCTCGAGTTGTTTGGGCTGCCGACGCCCATCAGACCATCTCGAATGGACGGAATGATGAAATTAGATAATCACAGATAGATACAATTGGCCCCAGGCCAGGTCTGAGGGGCAAATTGGTCTTAATACATAATGATTTGTTTCAGGGAGTCCAGTCATAGGGCTTAGGAAATCAATGTCAGTTTGCCTCTGGTGATAAGAAGGGAAGAAGATGGACACAAGATGCAGGCGAAAAATCGAAACAGAATAGACGACATAGAAAAATCTGCGATGATAAACGGTAGCTGTTCAGCGAGATTGCTTTTCCAATGACTTTTCTACTATATTAGCCTATTCATGAAGGAATAGTCCAACTACATGGGCTTTAGCAGGTTTGTTCTAGATCTTGAACTGAGCTGCACTGGCTGAGAAAATTTAAAGCTGTTTTCAACAACATTAAAGGATTCAGTGGCACACATATGATGGCCACTCGTGGCCGAGTGGTTACGGCGTTGGGCTCACGATCAAAAGGTTGAGGGTTCGATTCTCGCATGGTCATGTTATAAATATGCTTTGGAAAGCATTTCATTCACACTTTTCGTCAGTCCACCGGTCTGTAAATATGGGAACTTGCCTATAGGCAGTGAAAGACATTGTTCGAATGCCAGTGATCAGAGCCTGTTCAATGGCAGCGACACCGTATATGCCTCAGGGAGCTGAGAAAGTGATTGAATGGCTTGGCTTCCTGAGAGTAACAATAATGTGAAGCCACGTGAGCAAGCATTGCCTGGAAACGAGCTCTGTGAACCTCATCATTACTTGAACTCTTATTTGCGTCATCTTTCTTATGACATGAAGTAGTTTGTGAGTCGTGCTCAGAACTGAAGACGTTTTAGGTTTGTATGATGGACTCTCTGGCCAAGCGGTTTACGTAATAGTGTCCTTGGGAAAGACATTTCACTACCCTTTCCCCACTCGACTCAGGTGTAAATGAGTACCTGGTTTGAGGTTGCAGGAGCCAAATTGTAAAAGCTTCTTTGAGCCATTTAATAAAAATTTCTTCTCGAACCACAGGAACTTTCCGAGATGGCCAAGACTAGTCTGCAGGTCTGGTGCCACCACTGTGCTCAAGTTATATACTGTTTACGGTGGGGATCTTTCGGTTAGATTTTTCACAATTTTAAATTACATGAAAAGGGGTTAAAAATTTGGCCTTCTTTTGCAGATCACAGGTCCGCACAAATGAAATCCGCTGACGCCATTGGGAAATACTGTCTGCAACAATTATTTTTTACAAATTCAAAAGTGAATTTCACCACTTTTGCGGTGTGGTTTCGTGTTATATGATTATTTCTACACAATCTGTCCTTTATACTCTGCTACTATCGACTCGGATAGTCCATTTTTTTTTTCCAATTAGGCTCCTGCAACCTTTATTAAGAGCTTGGGGGAGATCAGGGCGCTGCACAGTGGGCGACAGCAATGATTTTGTTATGTATTTCAATTGTAATATTATATACTTACATGACAATATATGATATGTATTGTTCTATGTACTTGTATTTATATTATGAATGAAATGTATAACAGTGTATGATTTTGGACACCATTTTCCCTACGGGGCAAATAAACATCGTATCTTCATACCTTCTTCTTCTAGATTCTCAAGATTCGGATTCGAGGAGACCGGTTCAGAAATTGGAATTCGTGAGGTGTTCGAATATGTGAGGTACATGTAAACTGAATATCACAGAAATGTTGACCAACATATCTGCCCTCCGCAACAAGTAGATGAACAACGCGAGTATGTGAGATCTTGAATGTAGATCATGGGGTCATGAGATGTCCAAGTGACTGAAAATGGTTCGTTAAAATATGGATCATACTGACACATCTGTCAGCATCGAACAACCAACCAACCAACCAAACAACCAAACAAACAAACAAACAACCAACCAACCAACCAACCAAACAAACAAACAAATAACAAACAAACAAACAAACAAACAAATTTCAACTACTAGTAGTCGTGCTGGCTGTGACAAATCATTCCCGAGAAATATGACTGGAACGATAGGAAACCATATTAATGTTATTTTGATGATAGTGTATACAAGACAAACACCCCATTTTACAAATGGGCAGGCAGGCAACGCACCAGCGGCGAAAGAATACCTAGCGCACCGAAAGGCATCATAGACGAATGCATCATAGACTCCGTGAAAAAGTTGCACGATTGGCTAATCGGACGGATTGAAAAGATCTATCGAAGATTGTATTTCGTTGCTATAAACATTCTTTTTTAAACAAAAGGGTTAAAAAAAAATAAAGAGGACTGATGTGTATAGTTATCTTTTGTGTATTTTTCTACGATTTAGGTGAAAACCGCATGTTTCTACGTCACGTAGTTCTCAAGAAATCTGTGACACAAATTTGGCTAAAGCGATTTATTATAATATAGATTATGCATCATTGTTGATTTTATGGACACACAGAGGATGGGCATCTGATCCTAAGGACGTTTGTTTTTTTAATTAATAAAAGGGGTAGTTGGCTGCTTACTTTCTGAATAATCGCGGACGGTTTTGCCTACAGTCGTAAGTCCTACTTTGACAAAAAGGACTTACGACCGTGATCAATACCACCTGCGTCAGATGATGTACACCTGTTTGCCATGCTAAGATAAGTAAAGACATTCATCCTCAGGACATTTCGTTCAAAAAAGAGGCCACAAGAGATTTATAGTGGCCTTGCTAGGTTGACAAATATGTTTGCTCAATACAAGTGTATCTCATTTGTAGTCTTGACCTCGACTATTGCCCATTGTCCATTGGACACTAATAGGTCAATATCAAGGCCATTAGTACTACAATACAAAAGGATTGTTATTTTGATCGATAAGGAAGAATGGGCCACATATCTACTTCGTGTTGACGTATAACGCCTTATTCCAAATAAACAACACGTTTGTTGAACAGCGTAAGTATAAATGAATATAAAATATTAACAAAAATAGAATCTTTATTGACCCCGTAGAGAAATTTGTTTACAATTCTATAAAGTTACACAGCTCAGTCATAATATAAATACTAAAAACAATAACGTATACATGAAAATACATAAGATTACAAACGAAACACATAACAAAGTCATTGCTAGTCGCCCTCAGTTCAGCGCCCGATCGAGTTTTGAGTGTTAATGTATCTGCCCAGTTTGGTTGGAAATTCATGGTTATGAACTAGGGCCAGTTCATATGCAACCCTTTATTGTCATGAGTGACTGAGACATTATTTTTTACAAATGACCTCACCACATTTTTGAATTCGTACATGAAGATCAATATTTAAGAGCTTGCATATTAACGATGGAATCTCTTACCATCATAAGAATCACATTACCTCTGCATGTTGAACACTTCTAAGAGTACATTCAGTACCGACACACTGAACTAATATTTAGGGTGATAAGAGATCCCATCGTTATTGGGCAAACTCTCCATCGCTATAAGAATAGGCGTAAAATTCTGAACAAAATGAAACCAAAATCTGCATTTAACCTAATTTATGACATTCGCTCTTTTACGCTGATACGAACGGTTTGTAAACAACTGCCTAGCGTGAACTCTTCCCTGGTTTTGTCAAATCAAGCGGAAGTTTGAGATTTTTCATTTCATGTTTGGCTACGTGTCTAAAACAGCTGTGGTAAATGAGTAAAGAATTGTCTTCATCCAACATGTGAGAGCTCCTAAATTCACGTATATCCCATTCTTTGAAACAGTATTATCTACAACTCAGGAGTTATGGGACAGTATTACAGAAACTATGATGACAGAGAAGTATAGCAACATGTTTTCTTCCCTTTTGTAACAACAACAACAACAACAACAACAACAACAACAACAACAACAACAACAACAACAATATAACGATGACGATGATGATGATGATGATGGTAATAATAATAATAATTATAATAATAATGATGATGATGATAATAATGATAATAATGATAATGATGATGATGATGATAATGATAATTATAATAATAATAATGATACTACTACTACTACTACTAGTGANAGTAATGATAATAATAATAACATATATATATATATGATTTATTTATTTATTTATTTATTTATTTATTTATTTATTTATTTATTTATTATATATTTAAACAAAATGCTATCATCTATTTTGACGCACCTGTTTATGATCATAAAATACATTTATTATACTATTTTTACCTCAACTACCCCTCCATGGAGGATATATGGGTATATATACTGTATGCCTTCTCTTAGCAATTTGCAATCAGATTATCTTCCCTTTTTTTTTTTTTTNTTCCCTTTTTTTTTTTTTTTGTTGAGGGGATGTGGTAGAGGGGGTGTCCAGTTGATTATACCACAAAGTGTGTTAGAGCTGTCTTGGTGTTACAGATCTAATAGTAATTTGAATATTATAATGTATATTATGATACAGTGCATAAATGCAGATAAAGGGCTCAGTTGTGGTATGGTGAGGTGAGAGACAAGTAATGGCATGTAAGCCCTGACCCTCCCCTGTGGCATCAGCGATGCCTTGCCATGTTCACTTTGATGGTGGTAGGTGACTGGGGGAGTGGATGTTTCTCACTGCAGACTTATCGCCTTGAACGCATGAGGAATGAGCGGGCTCATCAATAGAGAATACTCACCAACGGCCCACAGGACGCCCTGCCATGCGTTGACAATGAGCGACGTGAGGCGGTGCATTAAGAGTGAAACGATGAAACGCTCCGTGTGTGTGTCTCTCTCTCCAACCTGCAAGGTCAGACTGTGAATTGAGAGAGATAAAAGGAGTGCTTTTTACGGCTCTTTTCTCCTCGGCAATAAATTGTGTAAAAGGAAGCTACGCTTTTTTTTTCTCTGTTTTTTTTTTCTTCTCTGGCTAGACTGCCCATTCTCTGGAAAGGCGGCGTAATTTGACGACTTGTGGACCAATTAATGTAAGTGTTGCTTTTGACTTTTATACTTTTTGTAGTATTGTTGTTTTTTTTTGTTTTTTGTGGTCGTTGTTGGTAGTAGTGATGTTGGTAAGGGCATCTGTAGCATTCCTGTTGTTTCTTGCAGTTGCTGAAAACCTCCATTAGTAATATGTGTGAGAGGAAGCTGCGTTTTCTCATATTCTCTGGCTACTCTTTTTCTGGAAAGGCGGCAGAAGTTGATGACTTGTGAATACATTTTTTAGTATGCATTGCTGCCTTTTTTGTATTTGTAATTTTTAGTGTTATTTTTTTGATGATGGATAGTGGTGGAGTTACTAACGAGTCTTTAACTGCTCACAAATTTGTATTATCTCCATCAGTTACAGTCTACTGTAGAAATATTTCTTTCTTTTCGCGAGGATATAAATTCGCGAAAAATCGGAAAGGACTTTTCGCAAGGATCTTATTTTGCAAACCCCGTGTTAGTTTTCTCATGTGTCTGTGAGGGCAGAAGTCTAGAGTAATTAATTGTCACTAAAATCACCAAATCAACAACTCTGCTCCGTACTGATAGAAAAACATTACTATAATCGAAAATGTCTAAATAAAGAGGGGTAATATCTAGAAACAACCAGATTTGGTTTTCGTTTGGGGTTACCACTTTTACGCTAGTAAGCTCTTTTGAACAAACTTTGAAGACAAGACTTTAACGGAACTGTTTTTCACTAAAAATTAATTTAATTTCGACACTCAAGCTCAGCTCGCTAAATTCGCAAAAATATAGATCTTCGCGAAAACACTTTGACAATGTTTTGTGTGCAAGAAAGCTCTTTTTTATTTCCAAATGTGGCCTCCTTCTCTTTGTAGTGGGGCAGAATGTGATGACTAGCGGATTGGCCTTTGTGAGTGTAATTGTTCTTTTCGTGTTTGGTTTAGATCTAGTACTGTTATAGTTGGTATCTGAGAACTTGCGCATTAACGTTAGGATCCCTAACCATCGTAAGAGTTACATTAAATCTGCATGTTGAAAGCCACTAAGGGTGCATTCAGCATTGATGCACTAATGTATTTCTTACGATAGTGAGAGATCAAATTGTTAATGCGCAAGCTTTCAGGTATTTTTAACCACAAGGCTCTTATGCAGCTGGCAGTTGCCTCTAATCACCTTCGTCAATATTTATTATATAAGTGGTCGCGGCCATTTCCCCCTTTCTCTTTGGCTTCTAGTTTTCTCTTGGGACATGGCAGAAATTAATGATCTCTGGATGAACTACTGCAATTATTGATATTGTTAGTAAATGTGTTATTATATTGTTGTTGTTGTTGTTGCTGATATTGTAGATGGCAGTGATGGTGACCGTAATGGTGAATGTGAACCTGACATAGTTGTCGCTGTTACTGTAGTAAGTTGTTATTTGATATGAGGTTCATGAAACTTTAATGAATCAAATCATGACAATAATTTAATAAAACTACAGTTTCACCGATTTTTCTGTGTAACTGAGTTAGATATTAAGGTTTGTTGGGTACGCACGTGGGCGACACACACACACACACACACACACACACACACACACACACACACACACACACACACACACACACACACACACACACACACACACANACACACATACACACAGACACACACACACACGCACCGGAGTCTCTTGTGTAAAATCTGAAATCTGATTTCCTAAGTCTTGTTTAATTAGACTATTAAGTGTAACCTGATTTTAATTAACACTCACTTAAATCAGCATACGTACACTGACTGTCCCTGAACGCTGCCTGTGTACAAGAAACTTGGCGTATGTTTTGCTGGCTTCGATAAGAAAAATGATAGTGTAAAGGACGAAACCAATAAAAATGCTTTACAGAAGACAAAATAAGTGGTCGAAAAGATAAAAAAATAAACAAGATAATAATAACGACTTTACAGTATATTTCGACACATTAAGATGTACGTACTTCAAACGATACTTAAATCTGAAACTGAGTTTTGATGAATTTAAAGGAAAAAAGCGACCGTTGTTGTATTGAAACAAGCGCTGGGACATCCATAAGTACTGCATTTAAGACCTAAATACGGTATATCTAATTTTGCGTTAGTCAACACTTTTTTTTTAATCTCCAAGATTTTCATTCGCCTTTATACATTGGGCAGACTTAGTTCAGAGGCCTGTCCCGTGTCATGTCCTTCCAATAGCAATCCAAAAAACCCGCGCTTTAGTATGGACATTTCTATGAGGTTTCACCCTTCTTCTAGTCATTGGTCGTCATGAAATCGACAAAGAAAATAACTGTATATATACTACTAAACAAGACAAACACCCCATTTTACAAATGGGCAGGCAGGCAACGCACCAGCGGCGAAAGAAATACCTAGCGCACCGAAAGGCATCATAGACGAATGCATTAGACTCCGTGAAAAAGTTAGACGATTGGCGAATCGGGCGGATTGAAAAGATCTATCGGAGATTGCATTTTGTTGCTATACACATTCTTTTTTTTAAAAAAGGGTAAAAAAAATAAAGAGGACTGATGTGCATAGTTACTTTTTGTGTATTTTTCTACGAATTTAGGTGAAAACCGCATGTTTTTACGTTACGTAGTTCTCAAGAAATCTATGACACAAATTTTGCTGAAGCGTTTTATTAATTTAGATTATCATACGAATCGGTCTAATATACTTATATACAAACAACTATTATGTACTCGACATGACTGTACCCTAAAGAAACTAGATAATGTGGTTTTTTTTTTGGAATGGTCTACAGCAGATTAGAAAAGTGACAATACTATAGTCGTAATTTTCTTATCTATATTAATAAAACTCTTCAGCCAAATTTGTGTCAAGATTTCTTGAGAACTACGTAACATAAAAACATGCGGTTTTCACTTAAATTCGTAGAAAAATACACAAAAAGTAACATACACATCAGTCCTCTTTATTTTTTTTTACCCTTTTTAAAAAAAAAAAAGAATGTGTATAGCAACGAAATACAATCTCCGATAGATCTTTTCAATCCGCCCGATTCGCCAATCGTCCAACTTTTCACGGAGTCTAATGCATTCGTCTATGATGCCTTTCGGTGCGGTAGGTATTCTTTCGCCGCTGGTGCGTTGCCTGCCTGCCCATTTGTAAAATGGGGTGTTAGTCTTGTTAAATATATTATATATGTGATGTAGACTATATTCCTATATTGCTATCTTAAGTAGTGGTATTCTCAAGCGGCTAGCATACATCCATCCTTTATTTTCATCAATGTGTGTGAGTGAGAGAGAGAGAGAGGAAAAAGTATGTGAGTGAACGCGGAGTAGTGTGTCTGAATGTGCGAATGAGTTATGAAAGCATTCGGTAGATTCGCTTTTATGCTCTTAAACGATCCATGTATAAAATCTTTTCATCTATGTGTCCCATTTTTTTTACCCATAAACCTATTAACCTATCTACCTACCTACCTACCTACCGAGTTACATATCTATCTAGTTACCTACCTACCTACCTACCTACCTACCTAACTACCTACCTACCTACCGAGTTACATATCTACCTAGTTACCTACCTACTTACCTACCTACCTACCCAACTAACTACTTACCTACCTACTTACTTACCTACCTACCTATCATCCGACCGACCGACATGTCTGTCTGTCTGTCTGTCTGTCTGTCTGTCTGTCTGTCTGTCTGTCTGTCTGTTTCTGTTTTACGCTTTGGAAACAGACCACTGCTGTATAACCGCCAACTCGCTAAGGAAAGACGTGACCTGTGGATTTGATGATGGCACCATTACTTGCAAGGCATTTAAGCCCTTTTCTCTCATACATGTTTGCTTGATCTCCTCACACGGTCTCTGGTGTAGATCTATCAACCTGGAATACCGAGCAAATCCATGGATTCTTTATGACACATTCTGTTACATCAATGCGTGACATGTCAAAATAAGTCTTTGCTGGTCGAGAGGAGCACACAACGGAGCGCAATACCTCCGCGTGACGCTCAGTAAAATTTGATAATGGAACTTGGGTTTTTGTTCGCAAGGGTCTAATTCTGTTGAATGTTCCGAGCTGAGAATGAGTGAAAAAGTTCGCTTCCTGCAAAAAAAAAAATAAAAGTTCGAAGTATTTATTACTAGTCTAGACTATTAGGTAAAAATCGAGAGCTTGCGTGTTAACAGTGAGATCTCTTAACATCGTACGAAGTACATCAACTCTGCTCATTGAACGTTGCTAAATATGCATTCAGTACAAATGCGCTTATGTAATTCCTACGATGATAAGCGATCCTTCATTCAAGTGCAAGCCCTCAAAGTTATATTCTTCTAAGCTTTAACCAAGGGGATGAGTTATCAGTCTAAGTATTCTATATGCAGGAGCTTTCTGTTCAAAGAGCGCACCGCGTTAAGTGCGCAGCGGTGCGTTATGACCCGCGCAAGCAGAGTTATGTGTGGTGCGCAAGCTGGGCGGTTATTTTTTTGATTCTATTCAAGAAAGGCCCAGATGTGCAACTGGCAGTTTTCAGCTGCAGTCTAGCCAGCACTCTACAAGTCCAGTGTGTGTTGCATGGTGTGCAACAAGGTGCAATATGTGTACACGTCCAAAAGCGTCGATATTTAACTACTGAATTAGGCACGATGATCGACAATAGGGGGGAATATCGACAATACGGGGGAATATCTAAAACGAGCATTACCCCGCCCTCTCTCCGACGGGCATAGGAAAGAGGGGGAGGAGATGGAGGAGAAAGAGGAGAAGGCGCAAGAACTGGCTCTTGTTCCGGACACCAAAGGGAGAACACCTCAGCAAGTATTCAATAAATGATTCATTCTACGACACAGATGTGAACACTGGGTTTCCGCGGCATTGGTATTGTAGTCATCCGTCACGCATGGTCAGCGGCACGAGATCATATGTCCTTACTGACGTATAGCATCACAGGGCCATTCCATGGAAATGGCGTAAAAAAGAAAAAAAATGGGATCGGATATAACATTTTTTAAGGCATGAAGAGGCCTTATTCCTAATATAATTGTTTTGTCCTTTAGCATTAAATCCGTGCGTGAATCGTCAACTGTCATCAGGGTAAACCCAAACTTTGCTCGTGGCTTTATTTCTGAAATATAACATTATATACAAACACGGACGGTATCATAGTTTGAATAAAACTACGCAAGTTATTATGGCATGGCCTACAGTACCCCTTTAATTGACAGAAAATACGGATATTCGAGTCAACACTTGCCGAAGGTGCAAAGAACAGTGATGAATAGTGAGATATTATGTTCTCTTCCAAATATTTTGTTTTTTTTGTTCCGGTCAGCTGATAACATGGGCAAATTACGAACTGTACTCATGGTCCCTATTGACAATATTGTTTATTGAATGTAGCATATTGCTAATATCTTATAATTAATAGGCAGCAGCCTCATTTTGATACCGTACTCTGGTCCAAAGCAAACAAACAAACAAACAAACAAACAAACAAACAAACAAACAAACATAATAATATTACAATAGCAACAACCAAAAAAANAAAAAAAAAAAAAAAAACGGAATCTAGCAAAATCCGCCAGGCTACTGGCTTCGTAGCCTTGTGGTTTGTAAGTGGTTCTCAGAAGCTAAAAGGCTGTCAGGATTATGTGTTCCTTTGGAAAACAACGCAAAGATGTAAACTCACTCTACTCAGTTGTAAATGAGGCCCCAGGTTTAGAGCTGGGGGGACCAAGGAGCTGCACCGCGGACGACCAGCAATGACTTTGTTATGTGTTACATTTGCAATATTATGTATTTTATGTATGATATATATTGCTCTATGTAATTATAATTATGATTGAGATGTGTTACATTATATGTAATACAATTTTCCTAGAGGATTAATGAAAATATAATAATGATTAAAGTGACCCCGGCCACTAAACCACTTTATTTGGAATGGCGGGGTGGTCGTGTATAGACGTCTACCTAAATCCGTAGAATGATGAGATTTTTTTTTTATATATCTTACCATCAATTAATATTACCCTTCATATGTTAGATAAGCATAAATATTTCATTTCAATATCTTAGTAAGTATGTGCCCTCAATGTTCACCATTTTGAAATGTATTTTTGTATTTGTTTGCATTGCTCTAGTGCAGAACTATGCAAGAGCTAATAAACAGAATTGAATTGAATTGAATTGAATTGAACTGATTCCAAACTGACGGCACGGTGATGGGTGCCGACGCAGAGGTCGCGGGTTCGATTCTCACCGCATCACTTTTTGTCCCTCTTCCATTTTCTTTCTGCTTTTGTCTTCTTCAGCACTTTCCCCTTTACCCTATTTTGTGTGAGCATCTGTTTGCGCCTGCTCACTCCCCACATCTATTACTAAGTGCTCCGTTTCCACCTTGTACTACACCTTTAAACTGAGACACGTTGTAGATTTGTGACGATGAGCATCACCTCAACCCTTCTTTCGTTGTTGAATTTAAAAATTGCGTCATGGTTTTTTCCTGTTTGTGTCAATTTGACATGCTTTTCCAGTTTTCAAATGGTTTTGTATTTTTCTTAACCTGCAGTAATGATATTTTTACGGTGCTGCTGCATTAGTTGTAGTACTGTATATCCTCGTAAATTTGGTAACCGATTCTCTAAAACTGTAAATAAAAGAGCATAGACTCCATTTTTTATTTTTTTTATTTTCGTGATTTGGATTTTGGGGGGAAGGGAAATCATCCTAAAAACTGTTCCGTTCACCACACATTCTAAATCCTTGATCCATCAAGAGATGTTTCATTAAGTCTCTGGCAAAATAATTTTACCACAGCTGTTTGGACAATAACTTCATGGGTCACGGTCATCCCTCAATTTCAGAGTGAAAAGCACGATAGCTATAATGAAAATTTCAATGAGTATGTATGGTTCAGACAATAATTATAACTGAAGAGTGTTTTTTTTCCAAAACGCAGCAGGTGAGCACAATGCTTTCCAAACAAAAGAATATATTGTAAGGGCAATTGCTCTTTCCAGTTATATGTTTATATACTTTAAAATGTCATAACTAGTAAGTGAATTCACATATATCTATTCAGCGTGGTTTTTAAACGGATTAAACAATAATTTTTTGTGTGTGTGTTCAAGAGAAATTAACATTCAGAGTTTTGGAAAAACGCTATTCGATCATGCAAGGCATGTCAGTGCAAGTCTATTGGACATGTCCAAAATTATGAGTCCTTACTTGAACATAAAGGAAGTTGTAATGGATAAACTTGGAATTTGGCTAGTTCTTCTTTGTAATGACTATCCTTGAGTTCACAAAATATAACAGAAATAAATGATCTTGGAAATTCACTCAAAACAGAACAACAACAACAACACATTCTTGTTATGGTATCAGCGCTAAAATGGCATCTTGTATTTGATTCAGAACGCTGACCTTGTATTTGAAAGTTTGAAAAATTACATACATACGATATAGGTGATGGAATGCTCGGTAGCAACATCAATTTATGACCCGAAATCTAAAACGCTCCACTTCCCAAAACCCCTCATTAAAAAAAAAGAAAAAAAAGCTGAAGGTCTCACACTAAATAAAACTCCAAAGACCGTATGTACAATGCTGTCCAACCTAGCGTGCTGGGGGTAATGGGTGGAAGCCCTTATAACATCATTGATATTATCCATGACTACAGCCAGCGTTTGAAATTGTACATAAGTACTGCGGGACCCAGTGTGTCTTTCCAGTATCTACCTCGTCACCTCGCCTCACCCTTGTATTCGCTCAGAAAAGCGCCTTTTATTACGATTCTCCAAACTTATGAACCTTAACATTGCTATCTTAGTGTCTCAGTCTCTCTCTCCATACATTGTCGGGCCCCGGATAGGGTGGCGATTATGCCTCGTGCTTTGAAAAATGTCATCTTTTACCGAGATCATAAATGAATACATGTCTATGACGGTTGACACATGCAGTGAAGTATTAAAGCCTTAGGGACCATAATATGCACAATGCCTGTCTAACCTGGCGGGCTGGCGGTAATTATGGAAAACATTGATGTTTTGGGAATTCCCCCCAGTTACTGCAAGCGAGCAAAGACAGCATTGCGCACTAGAGGTCTCTAGAGTTTCAATACTTCATTGCACGCGTCAGCTGTCATAGATCTGTTCGTGTGTTCTTGGTAAATGAAGAGTATAACAAGACTATACCTCAGTTAAAGCTGCGCCTTCCGATCGTTACCTGCCTACAAATGCCCGTGGACGCTGTCTCGACTCAGATGGATTAGCTTTCATGTTTCAAATACGAAATCTTAAATGTCAATATTCTTTACTGTAACATTTTGGAGGGATAGTAAACCAACGATCTGTTGTTGTGCAGTATGACATGCGCTGCTCGTGAACGTATGAAAAGTAACTCTCCGAGGTAAAGCGTGGGGTTGAATTCAAATGAGTAAAGTGTTCTATATTGCCTCTCCTGTCCTTTTATACCTCAGCCGGGCCTTCAAGACTTTTATGTATTAAGTTGTAATCATACTTCGAACATCACTCCGAATCCAAGATACTAAGTTATTTAGCCCTAGGTGTGATACTATCGCATCAGGAATAATTTTTGTGCTGTTTTCCTCATTAAAAAATACATTTCCATACGGCTTGCCCTTCTCCTCAGTATCTCCTGTACCGAAAGTGTGGGTTTACTAGATCTACTTGTATTTCATGTATCCAGGTGGAAAAACCTCATCCATTATCTCTCTGCAAAGTAACAGAATCTCTTAAAAATTTATCCAAGCTAAACTGACAACTAACAGGCTAATATTTAATGCATAAAACTGCTGCCTGCAGGTCTTAAGCAAGACATTTAAATGTCTGCAATTCTGCAATATTAATGCTGAACCAGAGAAGTTGCCATGGGTGTTGTTTTTTTTTTAACCTAAATAAGAATCCAATCTCCGACGTAGAATATCCAGACATGGAACCTTTCACTAGGCAAAAAATACCAACAAACCACCGTTTTTGTTCTTTTCATACCAGAGATTTTGCTTTTGACTACCAGATGCCATAATAATTATTTTTTGTAGGCCTGTGTATGCATATTTTTTATTTTTATTTTACGGTCCGATGGCTGCAGTTATAGTTTAGTGAGGTTGATGAATTTAATGACAAACAAAACGACCGATTTCGGGTTTTTTTTTGTTGTTCATTTCTTTCCTTTAGAATCTAGCTTCTGCCGTGAGGCATGTCAAAGCATTAGGTGATGGAATAAATAATAAGGCGAATGTCAGGTAAATTTCTACCTTACGAAAGTAGACGCCACAATGACGTTTGCACTGATAAAATGATATTATTTAAAGGCAGTATAAAACTAAATATGATTCTACCCAATGACACAAACTTTTTTTAAAAAATGTATAATGAATTTATTAACAATAGTTGACGTTTCGTGTTAAACACTTTTTCAAGACTAACAATACAAATTCAAAACGTACAAAGAAAGGCAAGTGAATACAAATCTGAGGGCCAGAAATAGAAATGGGAATAGAGCAACTGAGAGAGGTAGTAAAGGGATTGAGATATGGTCATTGTCTGAGTTGTTTAAAGCAACGGTATATATAAACAGACAGACAGACAGACAGACAGACAGACAGACAGACAGACAGACAGACAGACAGACAGACAGACAGACAGACAGACACACACACACACACACACACACACACACACACACACACACACACACACACACATACACACGTGTATACATACACACCTGTACTCATACACTTCCATACACACACGTGCGCGGGCGCACGAAAAGTAGTATAACATGATAGTTATGCTTTACTATATTGTAGGCTCAGTGGCCCATAGGAGCACAGCATTTATGATGCAGTTATTCATATGAACTCTACAACAGGGAGTGATGGGAGTTCATTGGAATACCTTTTTGTCTGTTGACCTGTCGAAACACCACTGCAGTGGAATGAATGTTAAGTCAATGCCTTTTTATTGTAAGTTGCTTACTAGTCATTTCCGCTTAACACAAGTCCCCAGGATCAAAAAATCTGTATTCGGTTCAAGTAGAATTTCGATTTAGACACAGACACCGTCAAAAGAGAAAATAACAGGGATTCTTGTTTCCTTTCGTTTTAACGTTTTTATTTAAATCGTTGTCTGCGTATTTACCTTTATGTATGAAATGTTCTAGGGAATGACTACTGTGTAGATTAAATAAATAAACTGTAGATCTAGTTCTTTGTTTTTATAAAGCGCGTAGGGCCTTCGCACTGGGGAGTGGGCGTTATGTTTCGTAGCTTATAATTATTATGATAGTATGTATTATGTAGTCAGCGTAGAGTACCTCCGGTAGTCCACAAATCTTATCCAACACTAATTAAATATTGTTGCTGGACCTCGAGGTCCAACCAATTCTCCTGTGTCCATTATCTAGTGCGTACAGCTGAACTCATGTTTTGTCTCTGAATGGCCTCATTGCCGAGATGCTCAGCTGCAATTACTGTGGAGTGTCTCAGAGCTGGAACATTTCCTTAAGTTTAAATATACTGAAACTGAAACTGCAGTTTTCGCTAAGGCTTCGTGGTGGCAATGAGGATATGCAGCAAGGAATTAAGAAACTGGTGGTTGCGGTTTCAAATCCCTCCCGAGGCAGGAAAAAAAAAAGGAAACAGAGAGACACCTGAGAGTCATGACGCAAGTGTGGCCCAACCCTTCTAAAGTGTCAGGAAGTCAAAGAGCCGAGACACTTGCTAGACAAGAGTGTCTTCTCCTGAAGATCTTCGGTTGCCTTGGTCTCCGAGTAAGAGGGTCTCCTACCTATCTCACAGCAGAATATCACGCATTCTCTTGAAAAAACTTTAACTTTACAGCGTTTAGAACTGATTTTTTTTCTAACAGGAGTTGATTATTCTTTAAATATAAACCCAAACTGGTTGCTGTAAAGTCAGAGCTTTTTAGAAATTAGAGTAAGTGACGTGGTATTCTACTGGAATTTCCCATCTGCTATCATGAGTACCCCAACCTTTGGTGGAGTTGCTCTGCAATACGACACAAGCAGTTTATTGTGGTGGGATCCTCAAGCAAAAACTGTCACCGCAAGCTTTGCAGCTATAGGCACTCACTTGGTATGTCCAGGATATTCTTCGGAGGATGTCTGATGAGCGCGCACATCGCATCCGTGGTGGATATTACCTGACAGACTATTTTCTTTTTTTTCATATTGCTAAGATAGCCGCAATTGGTCTGCTCTTAAGTCAAGAACAGTCTGCATGATTGTAAGGTATTATCCACAGGTAGGGCCTGGTGTGGGAAATAACGTCTAAGTCACTCTACATCCACCAGCACCATTTTATTTATTAACGACTCTGACAGGTCCTCGACAAGCGGGCAGCCATTTTAATCCCCATCACTTCCGCCACAGTGATTAAAATGTAAACACTATCACTAGCCGCACGCTATGATAGAGACGTTTTCGACCAGTGGTGAACAACACTGTCGTGCTGCGAGCTGTGCAAACAAAAGAAAGAATATATTTTTATGGCAAATGGATAGATGCCCAAAACATATGCAACCCCACAGAAGTTGTCTGCACTCCCCCTAATCCACCTCTCACCCTCCCTCCACTATTTTGTCTTCATTTTAAAGCTTCAGAGAGATGAATAAATGCGATGGCGCCGAAAAGCTTCCATCAGTCGGAAAGATCTGCCACAGACAGCTGTGCTGCGCAGCACACAATAGAATATATTTTGTCTAGTGTGGAGCCGGGTATTTTATTGACGTCAGCGTCACTTCCGCCTCAGTGATTCAAATAATTGATTCTAGAAAATTGCGAATAAAATTGTGAATTGTGTGGATGACTCCTAAACAGGTAAACTGAGAGAGAGAAATATAGGAAGAGTTCATTTTCGTTTAGAAATGGAATAAACTATAAAGTACTGATGATATGACCACCATAAGAGAACACCACACTACGAATTAGAACCAGATTTTAGACCAAAGTAAAACAGCTAGGAATTCAACTGACACACAAAAACAACGATTGGCCACTTTATTTATCATGGGATCTCTAGGGTAATCATCTCTCTCGGCACCGAACCAATTATCATGCAGCATTTTTGGCCAGGTTTTTGTTTTGACTGCAGAACTAATGATCCTCGTGGCCTTTTGATGAATGTCAACATCAGCTCTTTGGAATGTTTTTAAAGGTCAACCCCGCTTAAATGGCCTAGATAGTGGCATAATCTAACTCAGCCTCTGAGGTATGATAGTGCCTGCCCTTAGGTGTGACGTCAGGAGGCCATAGGCTAGTCACAGCCTTGCAGGTGCAAAGTGGCGGCGATACAGTTTTTGTCCGAAGAAGATGACGATTTCGACCCCAGAACTGTTGTTTATTTGTTCGAATTACAAAAAAACCATATCAGTGGAATCCCTGTCGATATGATTAGTCTATGTATAGTGGGAGTACCTAGCGCACACACTAGACCGGCGAACTTGACACACAGACCAATTTACCCAACTTTACACACCAATTACTCAATGACAGCTCGGCATATCTGCAAAAATTTAGCATCAGTGAAAAGCTCAATCTATCCCCCTCAATTTCATATCTGTAATATTACATCTCGTTGTGTAAAACACCGTAATAACCCCTGTTAAGGACCACGGGATAGGCGTCGCACTGTCTGCCTCGCCGTGGCTTTCCTTCCGCACCCGAACTGAGTTACAAATGGTGGTGTTGTCTGAATGGCATTTTTCAGTGATTAAACTTTTTGTTGGTTCTAAGAATTATGTGATTGGGAGAGATGAGTGGACATAGATCATGTGGCAATTCGCCAGAAGTTTCTACGTTGTCTCTGAGAAAAAATACGGCGTATCAAATGAGCGAGGATGAGTGTTCAAAAAATGAGACTAACATTCATTTTTGTTTATTGAAAAGTGACTAGACATTTCTCGGAGTTGTAGACGTGCAATGAAATCCCATTGTTAGCATCTAGCTAATTTGTCGAAGTTCAATGCGATCAAGGAAAAGGTAGATACTATACTTTTCAAAATACCGATAAGACTGATCTTCTACAAGACGTCTACTTCTAAACTAGACAAAAGTTTGGGAAGAGGGTATGAGGCGGTGGGGGCGGGTGAGGAAAGGGAAGAAGTTTTGCATACGGAGTGGTATTGTTGAACTGTCACTTGTCAGCCAGGCATAGATCCAGGTCTATTTATCTTACAGGATAAAATGTATGATAGGGTCGCGTCACTTCGTCAGTGTGATGATATAGATTTCAAATGATAAATTGGAGGCACAGTAAAGCCTTTGATAGTAAGACAGATTATACAGAAAGCATTGTAATAATCGCGTATGTTTATGTCTATTGCTGTATACCTTTAGGGAACGTTTGGACTCGACTCATTCGAGTTTGCCGAAGTTTGAAAGACGAGTATGGAGATATAAATCCAGGTCTGAAAGATTTGTTTGGAAACGGAGGGGGGTGGGGACCGTGATTTCGACTTACTTGTATTAGAGAAATCCGTGCTTGACTGTATTATCCACTTCATAGATTTAAGACTTTGGAAGCTTAATCTACTCCCCCCCCCACCCCCC
>JAWQUT010000003.1:3820323-3838007 GCA_033807755.1 Ellobium chinense | reverse complement strand
GTGATTTCCTTTGGATTATGACAGCAGACGGTGTTTCATTTATTTCTCCAACAAAATAATTTAGAATGGTGGAAAAAGAAATGATTTAGAGGTTTGTATGATCAATTTACCAAGATCACGTTGCGCATTCTTGCCCACTGAGAGTAGTGACGCAACAACCGTGACATTTTATTGTTTTGCGAAAAGAAAAATGCAATAATTTATAAACGTGTTGTGTAAAGTGAAAAATAGAGAGCTTAATCTGACTTTCAGTAAAGTTATATGACATCTGTCTTGTTACGTTTCTCAAGGAAATGACTTTCTTTATGGGGGAAAAATTAAATCTGACATCGCTAAAGGAGCGGGCCACATGTCTGTGTTGTCACTCTGGCCATGTGCTTTTCCCCAATAGCGAGATGTTATGTTTTCCAATTTTCCTACTCACGCACGGTATGAAAGCAAAAAAAAACAACAAAACTATCAGTTTAAATTTAAACAGATTAAAGCATGCATTTTATGCATTGATCCGACATTTCATAGTTTATTTTCCAATAATTTACGAGTGGTTTTCCTCTAAGAAAAATGGCTTTTCGTGAAGCCATTTTACAGGAAAAATTTGTACCGGTGGCAATACCATCGCTGCACATTGGTCCGGAAGTAGGGCGGCGATAATCGGCACGACGCCGAAGGTAGCGGAATATCGATAGAGACATCAATAGACATCTATTTCAAGGCGGCAATTGACTTATGCCACTCAAAACAAAGTTTATCTGATGTGAAAATAGTATTTGATTAAAAATCTGTAAGTCTGGCAGGATTCTGTAAGCAAATCTAATAGGGAAATCGCGGTAAATAACAAGACGGCGGTTACCGGCACTTCGAGGATAAACGAGCTGCCCATTTGCTGAACGAGACTGCCTTTACTTCCTAGCAAAGTCTCAGTAGTGCTAATCTTTATTAATAAAACGCTTCAGCAAAATTTGTGCCACAGATTTCTTGAGAACTACGTAACGTAAAAACATGCGGNAGAGCTTAATCTGACTTTCAGTAAAGTTATATGACATCTGTCTTGTTACGTTTCTCAAGGAAATGACTTTCTTTATGGGAGAAAAATTAAATCTGACATCGCTAAAGGAGCGGGCCGCATGTCTGTGTTGTCACTCTGGCCATGTGCTTTTCCCCAATAGCGAGATGTTATGTTTTCCAATTTCCCTACTCACGCACGGTATAAAAACAAAAAAAAAACAACCAAACTATCAGTTTACAATTAAACAGATTAAAACATGCCTTGATCCGACATTTCATAGTTTATATTCCAATAATTTACGAGTGATTTTCCCCTAAGAAAAATGGCTTTTCGTGAAGCCATTTTACGGGAAAAATTTGTACCGGTGGCAATACCATCGCTGCACACTGGTCCGGAAGTAGGGCGGCAGTAATCAGCACGACGCCGAAGGTAGCAGAATATCGATAGAGACATCAATAGACATCTATTTCAAGGCGGCAACTGACTTATGCCACTCAAAACAAAGTTTATCTGATGTGAAAATAGTGCTTGATTAAATCTGTAAGTCTGGCAGGATTCTGTAAGCAAAACTGATAGGGAAATCGCGGTAAATAACAAGACGGCGGTTACCGGCACTTCGAGGATAAACTAGCTGCCCATTTGCTGAACAAGACTGCCTTTACTTCCTAGCAAAGTCCCAGCAGTGCTGATCTTATATAATATGCTACTCCCTTGATGAGCTGTGACAGAATCATATCTATCCACTACTCCTCTCTCCTATCCACTACTCCTCTCTCCTTCTTCGCAAAAAGCCTCTGACGGTCCTCAAACTCCAACGCGCCCTCTTCTCCCGGCCGCCATCAGCAAAAAAGTAGGCTCCTGCAACCCTTAATAGGTCTAGATCACATTTATTGTTTATTTTATCCTTCCTCTTAGAAGATGATGGAGAGATTATAATTTTTTCCATGCTACTGGCTACAACAATCGTATTTGTCATAAGACAGTGCGTGGATTAGAGATTAGGGCAAGGAAAGTGTCTGATGTGCATGGGGTTGGTGCGAGTTTAGGATAAGAAAAACGCGTGGTGTGCATGGCACCGCTTGGTGCGACCGTTTAAAAATACCATGATAAATCTCAGTAAAGCCGCAGTTTTAAAATCCTGGCATTTCTTCATTCTTCATGTGTCTTCAAGCATGTGTTTTTGTGTGTCCTTGTGTTTATGAGCATGGTAAAGGAAGATGAAAAAAATAGGATGGGCTTGATGTGAGGTTGAAAGCTCCTCTATACTGATGGCTCAATATACTCATGATTTAGTCTAGTGGGTGCGAGGTGCTTAATGGATTGAGTGAGCACAGCCTAAACATCCGGTGCTCCACACATCAGCAACAAAAAATGTCGGTCAACTTGGGACGCCGCACCCTGCCGACAAACACTGATTAAAGAATGCGATCAAAACAGGAATAAAGAAGGAAAGATGGTATTAGCTGGACGAATAAATTAGGGTCAATCAAAACAATAATATAACATAATAATAACATTTTATACGAGCACAGCTCGTTTTGCCCAAACGTCCTCAATTTATTAGAAACTTCATGTAAAATGAGTATTGTACGTAACAGTTGTATGTAACCAGAAAGAAAACAATCAACTCACGTTATACTGGTTAGAGCACAGAAGAATTTTGCGTTTGTTCTTGCTGGAAGATTGCTTTTCGCTGAGCTCAGATTATTCTTTATACGGGTTAGCTGTCATTAGTTAGAGCATTGTTGTGCCAAATGTAAGTACATTTTTGTGGTCTTCCAGAATCCTCAATAATCAGCTTGTGGTAGATTCGAGTCACCTATAAAAGTTTGTTGACAATTCATTCCTCCAACTCTTGCATTTTTTATTGTGATTTCTATTGCTTTATTGATTTCACTTGTAAACGGGCGACGGCATATTGTCGCTGTAATGTAGCGGGGTTAATTTTTTATCATTGATTTGTGGGCCTCCTTGAAACATTTGCAAATTTCGAAAACAAGAGCTAAAGGGTTTTGTGTGTTTGTGTGTGGTTGAGGGGGGAGGTGAGGGAAATGTTTGTGCATGAGTTCTTAAAAGTCAAGATATGGGACTATTGGTGGTGACGATTTTGTGTGTGGGATGGGGAGTGGAGGTGGGGTGGGGTGGGGTGGAGGTAGGGGCGAGGGAAGGATAGAGGATACAGACTTCTGAACGGCTGATACGAAAAGTAGGTGAGAGAGTGGGGTGGGTGGAATGGCATTATGCAAGAGTTCTAAAAAGTTGACGTGAGCACAGGAGGGAAAACAGTGAGCGAGGAGGGGGGAAAGAGGAAGGTTGCGCAAGAAGTCAAGAAGTCTGAAAAGTTGATAAGCGGTGAGGGACCATCATGGTGACACGTTCTAGGAAATGAACCCTCTGTTGGTGTCTATCGATCTCACATTTCATTTAGACTGTCTCTAGGTCAGACGCACAAGGGGTTGGGAAATGACCTCATCATGAAAGTGCTTAAACTTCTGGCAGATCCCTAATGGATCCAGTAAATTTCGTCCTCAGCGAGACGTCCATGCAATTTCACACCGGCAACGGAATGTCAAGGCTCAAGGGCGAGCTTCCATAATATTTTCTATCCCAGTGGATTCAAATTAAGCACCGTAATAGAAGGCTGCATTTTTGCACACAGCATTTTATTGAACTCTTGTTGAACCCGGGATTCCAGCAAATTTTGTAGGCAATATTTCAGGATTAGGGACAGTGTTAGGGTCAAGGAGGAGGAAGCAACAGTACCTAGACATTATTATTGTCCAGGAACTCTCTTACTTGTACTTTCTCTTTTCTATTCCTGTTCCCAATCCTTAACCAAACTGTAGGCGAAAGTAATTTGGAATACCGCCCATAAAGGAAGTCAAACAAGAAGTAGATGGCGCCAGGATCAAATATCCTAAGTATGCTTTACGATAAGATTTAGGTTTAGGTTTATGTATGATTTAAGGGCAATATCATAGAAATCTCCCAAGGGCCTATGCTGATAATTAGGGGCAGAGGTCGAACCCCAAAAATCCAGCAAATTTCGTAAACAAATCGAAAAGCTAACATTCCCCCGAATTTACGAGCTTTCATTGGTGGAAGGACTAGCTTGCCATATTCATATGCAACCCTCTGTTCCTTTAGTGACACCTAGTTAACAGAGGCGTAGATTTATGCACTAGCACGTCCAAATGTAATAACTTTTTTGACTCAAATAGAAGTTGACTTGGGCGATTCCATTTTTTTTTTGGTCTCTCTGTTGATGAAGATAGTAGAACGCCTAAATTATCAGAATCAATCAAGTAAATTTCTTTCTGCGTGTTTGAAGAATACAATAGGCAAAATATACATCCTACGATTTTGTCATAATTTTCTTCTATGCATTTGGGTGGTTTTGATCGCTGAATATCTTCAACCTTCAAGATCATTCTTGACACTATAACCCGCTAATCGGCTCCTCACCCATGGCTATGTCATTCGTGAAGTTGGCAATGAATATCATACCCGCTCGTCAAAAATAACTCCGCACCTGTGCCTTCTATAAAACTTTAGAATACCTTTGAAAACATGGTACGATCTTTGTACAGAAACTTTCAAAATACCCAAGGCCTTGTAAAAATCTGCAAATGGACGACTGGAAAATGTTAAAATGGATGAATTTTATCTAGGCATACACCACTTAGTTCCCTTCATTTCTACTTCTTGTTGAATGCAGAATGTTGCCAAAGGGTCGAAATGGGATTATGTGATTATTCAACAGAAGTCAGAAATAATTCTAAAATGACCGCCATGATCCCCAGATATATATCATATTCATATCCATCTGAGCGTAGCTGAAGAGGATCATGACAATGTTCAAGAGACCAGTTTCATCTATTCACTTTTGATGTTAGAGATCGTTTGCTAAACAATCAAAATGTAGGACTTGCCAGGCACCACTTTTGATTTAAAGACTCGACCACAATTCTTAGCGAATTAAGAAATAAATACCATTTTTTTAAAAATTAAATAAAACTAAAGTACTGTTACAAGCTTGAAAAAAAATAGTTTTTGATTGCGTTTGCCAAATTTCATGGAAATATATGCGGTTGTTTTGGGGAAATTTGCGTTGGACGGTTCACCTCCACCAGTGTTATATAATGGATATATAATGTATACATTATATATGGATGATATCAATTGAATCTATAAATAAAATCGCTCTTCCTGCATTAGATTTATGTGACACACGACTTCTTCCCTGCAGCTACCAATAATATGTGGAATATTCCAGGAGAGTAGAAGGGGTCAAGAAGATGGAAAAGTTTTACAATCATGTGGGAATTAATAACATAATGATGAGATATGGAAAACCTGAGTCTCGATGGAATAAACATCAGGCAGCTCAGCTGAATATTATAATAAAGCGAATTTAATCTCTGACTTGGAAAATGTGTTCTAAATGATCAATTCGAAGCAAGGATAGACTAGAGTTATTTGTTCACCTCACTTTGCGAGTGTTCTACGTCTATTTGGTAGAAACCCGAGATTGTCCCAGTGTGCAGGATTAGGGAAGAGAAAGACCATTGGGAGGGTTGGGACCATTTCCTCTTCCCTTAACTCGCTCCTAACTCTTACTCAAGTATAACCTGGAAAAATCCCGGGATTTTACTGCATGCACATAGAACATTTATAAACAGAGGTGACGAGACGATTGCTCTACTTTGTTACATACAAATCTTTATATTTACACTTCCCCTGCTGGCTATATAACTTAGTAGAGTCGCTGATTTTAGGACTTCCTAAATCAACGTTTTTTCTCTTGTAATTTCTCCTACCCAAATTCAAATTCTGTATCATGTAAGTATTTTAAAACAACGAAACAATTTCTGAGACTCCACAGTCGCATTGCAAAATTAAAGATAGCCATGTTCTTAACGTTTGTGCTGTCAATATAAAAATGTATATAAAACTACAACTTATATATTAGTTTATGAACAGTAAACATATTTCCTTAACCGTAAGAGACAGTTCTGATCTACATGACAATGACCCATCGGTTAATCAGAATATCTCCTTACATCGTCAACAAAAAGGAGATTCCATTAAGGCTTTCACGTCCAAGGTCTTATGTCAGCCTGGCCCGAGGTTCTGACGTGTCTGTTATAAGGAGCTTCATCAATAAATGACCCCTCCGAGATCGGATCTCCAATTAATGCCGTCATTGTTTAAATGAAATGTAGTCTTGGGCCAGGCTGGCCAGGCGGCTGTGGCTGGCCATACACGGGTTGTCGCGGGCTGTTACAGGTCAGGGAGGAGAAGACATTGCAATCACTTTAATTAATTGGGGACGATGGCGTCAGAAGCCGATGGAAATGCTCAGCCGAGGAGACCAAACCATGAAGTCGATCAGTGTGTATATATATAGACTATATGTAGTTATATGTACATAGGAATACTATGCCACTGACCGCTGTTGTCGCTCAGTCATTACTCACTGTTGTATCCCGAAGTAGTGCTCACCTGCTGTGATCGTGGCTCTGGCGTAGAGCTATAAATTGTGTAACAAAGTAGAGCGATCGTCATCTCTGTTTATAAAATGACCGAAGTCCATTCCCGGGATTTTCCTGGATTATACTTGAATAGGAGTTAGAAGCGAGAAAAGGGAAAAGAAAGGGTTTCCAACTCTCTCAAGGGTCTTTCTCTTCCCTAATCCTTCCTTCTAACATTAACCCAGGTGCACACTGAGAAGATCTCAGGGCTCTTCCAAATAAACATAGAACACTCGTAAAGTGAAGTGAGGAAATAACTATCTCCTTGCTTAGAACTGATAGAGCGCATTTTCCAGTGCAGAGGTGTATTCGCGTTATTATGATATTCAGCTGATCTGACAAGCTGGTATCCCATGCAGAAGCCACATTCTAAAAGCCTCTATGGTTCATTTAACAAAACTTTCTCCTCGAACCACAGAAACGTTCCGAGATGGCCAAGACCAGTCTGTAGATCTGGAACCATACTGTGCTCAGGTTATATGTGCTGATGACAGTGAAGTCCTTCCTTTAGATTTTTCGCAAGTTTAAGTTAAATGAATTAGGGTAACAATTTTGGCTTCCTTTTGCAGACCACAGACCCGCACAAATTGAAATTCACTTAGGACGTTGAGAAACGCTACCTGCGATACATTTTTTTTTAAAATTCAGGAATGCATTTCACCACTTTTGCGGTGTAGTTCCAAGTTATATGATTATTTTCATCCTGCCACTATTGACTCTTTGACTGTCTGAAGTTTGAACCAATTAGGCCCCTGCAGCCTTGACAAATGTGTATGGACAGCTGGACTTCGAGCGTTTTATCAGGCATTGAGGACGATACTTTTTTTGTTTTATTCAGTCTGAACTAAACGAAGGGTATCGGTAGGATGTGACGACCACAGATAGATTCTAATCAAAGGAAGTCAAGTGTCAGATGGCGCTCGGAAATTTCAGTGTGTTTTCATCATAGCATTCACTATTACTAGTAGCACACTAGAAATCACCCCCGAGTAGAATGACTAGAAGGGCAGTGAAACCTCATTTACATTCACGCTGAATTACGTCAGAGAGTTAAAAATATTTAGGACGAGATCTCTGGCACTCACCCTAATGTAGAGTTGCCAAAATATGATGCAGCATTACAAATATAGTTGCCCTCAACTCTCCAAGCTTAAGACTCCATCTTGTTGGAACAAAGTCCAAATTCAGAAATTTTAACCTGTACACCTTGGTATTGCAGATTTCTCATATGATCTTTTTTTCTGTTTCTTCACAGGTGAGGTAATCACTGCATGTTCATTAATCGTTCGGTGCTGCACTTTTCTCGCCTTCCTTGGCTGGTTGATCGTTGATGATCAGCGTCGCAAAAACTGAAGCACTTCAGTTGCTTGCCACCTGTGTTTCAGTAGCCCACCAGAGTATAAAGCTCTAATCAGCAATCAACACAATATTGCGTTCAACAGCCTCGATCTCTGGACGTCAGCATGCAGACTGAGCATTCCGACTCATTCATTCTATTTGAACGATCTTTATTCCAGAACAAGAATTTGACAATGTCCAGCATCTCCAGAGGATCTGAAGACATTGGGACAAACTGTATTGCACACACAGAGGTGAATGTCTGAGGAGGAACTGAATTCCATCTAGTTATGGATTACAATTTCAGTTTCAGCTCAATGTTGGAGCTTCTTGATGTGCCCGGCAAATATAATTTTTCTTACGAAGAGTTTTTGCTTGTGGCCAAGGAGTTCCAGGTAGACAATCGCTGGTTCTCTAAACAAGAGGAAACGGCCATTATTGCTTGCTTCGTCATCATGATCACCCTGGGTCTGATAGGTAATGGCATGGTCTTTTACGTCTTTGCCCGCAAGGGACGTAATCAGTCCTCGAGGAATTGGTATATAATGAACCTGGCCGGAAGCGACATCCTGACCTGCGCAGTGTGTAAGCCTCTGACAGTGGTCCGTCTGGTGCTCAAGAACTGGGTGCTGGGAGACGCAATGTGTAAAGTGTTGCCTGCGCTACAGACTGTTTATGTTTTTGTATCCACCTTTACGTTGGTCGCCATGGCTGTGGACAGATACGGTGCCATTATTTACAACAACCAAGCTTCTCGCTTCAGGTGCTGCGTGTACATCTGCCTCACCATCATCTGGGTGGCGTCCATCGCTATCTCTATCCCAACAGCCGTGGTGCACGATATTGAGAACGTTATGTATAAAGGGAACGTGCTGTACTCACTCTGCCTGGAGAAATGGAAATCTGAGGCTGCCATCACTGTTCACACCGTTTTAATGTTACTGCTCCAGTATTTGTCTCCCCTTGTAGCCATCGTGGTGCTTCATTTGCTGATTGGTAGATTCCTCCGGGCCAGATTCCAAGGGAACACTGTTGATGACGCCAATGTTCGTCGAAAGAGACGCCGACATCGAAAAAACATAATGCTTCTCTCCACCATGGCTATTTCTTTTGGCGTCGCGTGGTTGCCACTCCATATTATCAACGCTCTGGCGAGCATCAACTATTCTCTCTTCAGTGGATTGAACTTCCCATTACTTCATGCTGTGTGTATGATGGTAGCCTTCAGCTCTGTGTGCCTCAATCCCGTAATTTACGGACTTCTCAATACGAACTTCAGACGTGACTTGCTCAAAATATGGACAGGCCAACAGCCACGATACTCTATTTGTACTGACTATACAAGAAGATCAAGTCCCAACCACGAGCATCTGGGACTCATTTCGTCCACACCAAACGAGATAGGTTTGAGTACACCCAACTTGTACAGGACTAGAAACAGTGCTTGTGTTAGTGCATTGTGATATACCAATGTTTTGGCAACATCAGAATATTTAAGTGTGGTTGACGGTGCCAGTGAACATATTGAACAGTTTTGACTATAGTAAGATTTCACGAGCTCAAATTCGAAGGAACTACTCATAAATTTTTAGATCTCGGTTTATAACTGATATAGAAATTGAAAGATTTATGACCGAGGCAATCTAAAGAATATAACAGTGTTCCTTATACATGAATTTAATGGTCCTGGATCCTCAGTGAGATAGATTTCCAACCTGACTTAAAATGAACTGAAATTCACATTCAGATGTATGCATGTATCTGTGTGTAAGTGTGTACTAATATTTTCAGCAGGGTGCAGTCAGCCTTAAAAGACTCTTGTGTTATTTAATCGCTGAATCCTCTAAATGTAATGGAAAGTTTGTTCGGAATTATGATGTTGCTTTTAAGGCTGAGCTATGACCTTTTGGCAATTACCTGATTAGTCAAAGTTCGAATTTTCATCATCAACGTCGCTGACATTAAAGAAAATTTGGTCCTTTCTCCCAGCGGTCGAAACAGAAAGTTTGATACGAGAATGTTTCAGTCTGAAAGAAAGCGTTGGTCTGTTAGGAGCGTTGGTCTGTGAGAAGCGTTGGTCTGCGAGAAGCGTTGGTCTGTGAGAAGCGTTGGTCTGTGAGTCAGCCAAGAAAAACAGAGTTGAATTGAGGAAAAGAAATCACGTCAAAGTAAGACGGTGAAATTCGACAGTCAATCCTCTTTAAACGTGGGATTAGAATGAGAAGCGGGATGTAAAGCGACTGTTGCGACTGTCTAGACTACTCGTTGGCTGTACTTGCCCCTCACCTAAGATAGAAGCACTGAAGGTATTAGCTTGGGATCCGAATTTAACTTTTAGTGACTAGATGTTGCAAGGAGTGCTTGAGTTCGAGGGAATCAACTTCGTATTTGAGTGTCATCCAGCTCAACTTTCTTGTTATTGCTTTTAGCACCTTTGATCTCAAGTATGAGACAGTCCCCTTCTAGCATAGCCCCTATATATAACTTTAAATACTGCTGCCTGAGTTTAAACTTTAGGATACTAAACTCTAGACAGAAACAGTTCCAACTGGCGCGCGCGCACACACACACACACACACACACACACACACACACACACACACACACACACACAAAAGCTAACAGGCAGTTTTCACATTTATTCTGACTGTGCATAATATATCAAAAACAAAATAAATACAGGCATCAATAAGAAAACAGCTCCCAGCCATATTCATATATATGATAAGGTAATTGCTAATTGCTAATGTAATTTCTGTTATGTGTTTTTAGGCCGCATGGTAATAAAAGTTTATGTTCAATTAATTTCATGTGGGATTGTATCAACCTGGGAAGTAGGGCTGATTTGATTTTTCTACAGGGGGCAAACAAACAATTAAACAAACAAACAAACAAACAAACAAACAAACAAACAAACAAACAAACAAACAAAAGAACGAACAAACAAACAAACAAATAAACGATCAAACAATTAAGCAATCAAACAAACAAACAAAAAGAAAGAAATAAACAAACACAGTCTGTCCATGAAAGGTTTCGATTTTGTGTATTATTCTACATTACATCGTCTCTGATAACCAAAGTAAATCATTTTATTCATTATGAAGTGGACAAGTTTTATCTACCGAAACCCATAACTCCAGTGGACGGACCTTCGAGAAAATATTTTATTTGAGTCTTTGAATGTACTGAGAAGCTATGAAATGCATTAGACAATCGGAAGAGCTCAAGAGTACATGAAATGTGCCTCTTTGAAAGAGTGGACAAAATGTAAATGACAGGAAGGACATATCAGAGACTTGTGCATTAAAGAATAAGACATTTGTTATCACCGTTATTGCATCGGTGCTCAATTCACCTGTAGTAGCGCTCAACATGCAGAGCTAATGTAATTCTAACAATGATAAGAGATCACATCGTTAATGCGCAAACTCTCAAATGAAAGGGTGGGCCTGCTTTTCATACATTTACAATAAAATTAATTCGGGAATAACCCCACATGATTAGTTCCAGTATTTTCACCTAATTGTACTGGGTCGAGGCCGCGGCCCGAATGTCCAAGAGTCTTGAAACGAACTATTATAGTCTCGTACTCTCGTTTATACCCTGGTCATCTCAGGTTTCACTTAATTAAGAAAGGTCCGTTAGAGAGTGGGCACAGTGAAAGAATGAAACCGACAAAGGACCCAGTGAGGGGAATGGTGAGGGAGTGGACACAGTGAGAGAGTGGACACAGTGAGAGAGTGGACAAAGAATGGGGTGGACACAGCGAGAAAGTGGATACAGTGAGGAAGTGGACACAGTGAGAGAGGGGACAAAGAGAGAATGGACACAGTGAAAGAGTAGATACGTGTGCGAATGGGCATAGTAGGGAAATGGGTACAGTTAGGGAGAGGACACAGTGAAGGAGTGGACACAGGAGAAAGTGAATACAGTAAGGAAGTGGACACAGTGAGAGAGTGGACAAAGAGAGAATGGACACAGTGAAAGAGTAGATAGGTGTGCGAATGGGCATAGTAAGGGAATGGGTACAGTTAGGGAGAGGACACAGTGAAGGAGTAGACACAGTGAGAGAGTGGACACAGTGAGGGAGAAGACAAAGTAATGAGAATGGGCATTTTAAGGGAATAGGTACAATTAGGGAGCGGGCACATGTGAGGGAGTAGACATAGTGATTGAGTGAACACAGTGAGAATGTAGACATAACGAGGGAGTCGCTAAAAGTGAAAGGGTAGACACAGTGAGACAGCAGACACAGCCATTTGACACAGTGAAAAATAGACACAATGAGGAGGTGGACACAGTTACTGAGTGGGCAGTCAGACAGTAAATACAGTAAGATAGTGACGATGGAAATGGGATATGTTGAACTTCATAATAATGCTAAAATAAATTGAGAATTGTACCAGTTACTCTGTCTCTATATACAAACCTTATTTGCATATCGAGATTGAAATAGTGGTTGGGCCTATGATAGCCTTGCCGTGTGTTTCGGATCTCTACCCCTCCTCAGATAAAAGGGTTAAATTCCAGAAAATAAGGCTTCAAAATCCATCGCACATTGCAACATACCTGTGCCCAGATCTATATGTTGGGCCTTATTGTGAATGATTTATTTGTGATTACTTGTCCATGATCTCAGGAAACCTTATATCTTTGTACAGCATTTATATCCATTGCCATCAGTCATTGTCGTTTCTTCATCCACTTGGCGAATAAACTTATTGATTTGTGGTTTAGCCTTGTTACCCTTGTTTCTTTGACTTTAACTGTTACCCTTGTTTCTTTGACTTTAACTGTTAATTAAGATGAGATTAATGTTCCCGCTGAGATGAATGTGTTTTGAAGACCCAGGAGAAGATCGTTTTGGATTTTCCTCTCTGGAGGTTTGATTAAAAAAAATACTGAGAATCTCTGTGCTTTGAACATTAATGGTCTTTCTTTGCCTAGATCATAAAATATGCTGGGGCTGAGTCTTTTAAATGTTCTCTCCTTTCTTTTATATTTTGGTGTGAAGGGGTGAAGGAGGAGTTGGAAAAGACATAACTGAGTAGCTCTGCCCAGAAAGCAACAGACTGCAACTGCAGCAGCAGCAGCAAAAATAACAACAACAACAACAACAACAACAACAACAACAACAATAACAACAACACCATCAGCAACAACAACAACAACAACAATAATAACAACGAACAAGATATTAATAGCAAGCTAACAATGTCATCAACTTCACCATCAACACTCAACAGCACAGCGGTAGAAACAGCAGCTTCGCACGTACAGCGAAAACAACTTCGTAATCTAAATTTATTAATAACTTCACTAATGGACTTTCCTCCTTGTGGGCTTCGTCAGATCACTATTAATCTATATTATAAAATTTATGTGACCAGAATAGTTTTTAACCCTTCGTGAAAGGAACTTTGAAGCACACCGGAAGGGTATGAAATGATTGATCACGCATTACAAACAACAGAGCCCACATTTAGCTCAAGACTAGACTAAAATGTGTTGGCGCCTTGGGGAGAGGGCAGGTCACCCGACTCTGCAATCACATTCAAGGCTGCCACTTCTAGTGTTTTTTCACAAGATTGAGTCAAATTGAGGTTTTCAAGTGAAGGAAACGACAAAAATAGGAAATTCTAGTGAAAAATCGCGTGCGCACAAACGAAAAAAAAATTGTCAACTTGGCCCATAATTTTGGCGTTTTCTGGGGAAAGTACCAACTGACTGACTTAACTAGCTTTAGTTAAAGTGCCGTAGGACAAGGTGGGCTTATTAGGTGAGACTGGCCAGACAAGCTATCAAAATTCTGAAGCCGAGCAAAGAAGCTATTGACTTGCGAATTACGGCTAGCCTGAAATGCATTTCATTGATGATCTAGGGGTCTGCCATGTTGTCATACGATCCATGTTGTCTGGCACCGACTGACTCTTGGACACAAAAGAGTAGTCTAACATGGGTATTTTCAGTCTTTGCAGTGCTACTGTGTGAAACTATTTTACGTTCTTTCCTCTTATTTGTTGTTGTTTGTTCATTTTATACTTCAGAGTAATTTATCTGCCACTCTAAATTTGCACTGCATTTAAATGACATGTGTAATGCATTATGCACTTTTAGAAGGTCTAAAAAAAGAGTATACTGAAACCTAGTGGATTTTGGCCTTAGTTTCTGGTGAAATGGCAAAATTCAGAGTGGCAGCCCAGATCACGTTCAGTGATAAACGAGCAATGAGCGACTGAGTGATAAACAGCGCTTGTCGTTCTTGTGATGAATGGCAAGATTCTCAGAGCTTTAGGAGACCGGGGTTGCAAGGTTGTGTGGCTCATTGCTGAAGATGTGGAAATAGGTTAGGTTTTCTTGTTGGAGTAACTATAGCTTGAAAATCTACTTTCGTTTCGAAGCCACACCCTAGGATTAGTCTTTCTTCATTAGGCCCTCCTCTTTCCCTCGACTCACTTCCCCTTGACAGCACCCATTTAGCAGTTACAGTACTTTTTATAGAGAAATATAGTGGGTTCAAGAGCACCCGGTGACACCCTCCCTCACCCACCCCCGTGGATCCGCTGATATGTACGGCACCGTATCTTCACCAATAATATAAGTAGTCAAGACACATCTCCATCTTTGATACCGATGGGACAGAAACCTCGGAGAGAAAAGCAAAACAAACTCCATAATTGCAGACAGATTGAAACGAATCACATCTTCGATGTGACTAACTTAATCATGTTTCACATATATCAATGCCATTAGAAGATAAGTAAACTAGATGAAAACCGATTGTTAGACTTTTAAGACAAAATGAAGACAGTTTAGTTCGTTCCGTGTCAACGTTTGTTTTTACAGTGGTAAACGTTACCATAATCTGTGTGAAGCCTTTTGTTTCACTGGATCTAGAGATCCCCGTAGATACGTTTTAATAAAAGGAATATTATGATATCAGTTCCCGTTCTCAAACAGTGCCCATTAACCTGTTAAAAAAAGTAGCACTTTTCCAAATGCTTGGAAACTCTGGTGAAAGGTTGATCCTTAGGGTAAGACTTCTAGTTTATGACATTTTCTCGACCAGATTTGTGACCTCACCACAGAAAACGAGCGCTCGCGTTTATAACCCATCCCACCCTCTCCCCCACCAAAAAAAAAAATACATATTATCATGATTACAGTATGAATCAAACACAGATTTTTCAAGAAAAAAATTATTGATATTCGCCCTGTCTCTCTCTCAGTCACTCTCTCAGCTGTAATGTAAGAGGCACGCACCTTTCTTCGGAACCCTATAATTATCCGCTCTCGATGCTACATGCCTTCCCTAGCTTAATTTGGCCCTGTGCTCAACTACTATGATTAACATTCTCATTTCCTCTTTCTTCACCCACAGACTAGACTCTCCAGGAACAAATTATATAACAAGGGCTCCACTTCACTTCATTTTTGTCTGACAATTTGTTCATTAGGCCATTGTGTTTATTGCAAATGGAATAAAAATTGTGCAGAGTAATAGCCCTCTGACGGCCTGGGTGACGAAATGCCAGTAAAAATGAAAAAAAAAAAGGAAGGCGATTTAATAGAGAACAATCTAATAAAAATTGTCGATGGCTATGGCATACTTTTAATTGCTGAAAATGTTTAATCAGATGCCAGCCAAAGAAAGCTGAAGGCTTGAATTGTCAACAAAAGAATGGATCTTTTTGGAAAATTTAGATGTAATGCTTTCAATCCAGCCTCAAACACTCTTTGCGGAACATTTCGCAAGTCCCAATATTCTTCATATTTGCATTGTTTGTTGTGTTACTCCTATTACGAAATGCAACTAGTTTTAGTTTTACGCACACACACACACACACACACACACACACACACACACACACACACACACACACGCACACAAACACACACACACACACACACACACACAAACACACACACACACACACACACACACATTCATTGTGAAGCATTTCTGATCGTCCCACTGCAAGCACAACTTCTTCAGAGTTTTCACGTCACAGGTCATTTGATTGGTGAAACGTTGGGCCAATTAGTATGCAAAATAACATGATGTCGCGCATTTAGTGGTGGGCAGTATCATTTCCGAGTAGCAGTACTTTCGACACCTAGGAATTTCGATATAGTATCGAAATTCAAGTTTGGGAGTTCCGATACAAAATCGATACTTTCGATTTCAGCGATGAAGTTTGAGTTTGTCTGATCTAAACAGGACTCCCCGCCCCCATCAGTCCGATCCACAGATCAAAACTGCCCCCAGGTTTCTTCAGCTCAAGGCTTAGTGGTAACAAAAGAAATCGGAAGTATCGAAATCATTACTGATCCTCAGTACCCATCTACTCCATCTAGATACCCATCTTCTCAGTGCAAAACCTAGAAATATAGAACAGATTTCGAAAGTATCAAGAAAGATATTGAAAGTATCTAAAAGGTATCGAAAGTACCAAAAAGGTATGGAAAGTATAGAAAAGGAAGTGTCTATTCAGAACTAAGAATCGAAATTGAATCACTACTTTCGATATTTATGGTTTATAGCCGAGTATCGCGCTACTGAAAAAAAAAATAAGTATCAAGCAAGTACTTTTTACATCCCGTGGTTTTATACCTACAGGAAAGGGAGAATCGCGTCCTATTTCTCGCCAACCCACCTAAGACGACGTTGGTTAAAGTCACATACCGTCCCATATTTTGGATTAAACCACAGTCTCAACACAAACCGGCATAATCGATTCCCAACCCTAAATTGACATGTCTCAAGGCTAATGATGCTAGTGTCCTGTTTTATCCCCTTTGTTCTTGCATGCATCTGTCTTTCCCCACCCAATCATCAGTACCGCATATATGTGATGTAGTGTACCACATATATAGTGTACCACATATATATAATATATATAGTGTGATGTAGTGTACCGCATATATGTGACGTAGTGTACTACATATATGTGATGTAGTGTACCACATATATATAATATATATAGTGTGATGTAGTGTACTACATATATGTGATGTAGTGTACCACATATATAGTGTACCACATATATATAATATACATAGTGTGATGTAGTGTACTACATATATGTGATGTGGTGCTATCATTCCTTATCAAGGATAATGCGAAATACGCTTAATACGAAACAGGACAAGACAAGGAGAGAAAAGGTTTACAGTGTTGACAAGGATGTTATTCGGTGTGAAATTCTCATAATCTACAACACTAATATTGGTTACTCTGCGGAAAATAATGTCGAAACTAATGTTCAGAAGTCCCACGAATTACACACCTCGGGAAGTTTGCAACCTTAAATGATTTGATGGTACTGTAAATTCTCATTTTTACGACCACAATATTCATGCTATGTCAGGTTTTATTACGCGCACATAAGCAAACTCAAAAACGGCTTGGCTTGTCTTATTCAGTCTACCATTCACCTAAGATGATCAGTCTAAACATTTCACATACACACTTCCTACACTCTGGATCCGTTTTAGGCACACAGATTTTAGTGCTTCTTCCAATGTTCACACACAAATACCACAGAAGATTGCTTCATGAAAAGTAAAAGTGAATGGAGGACGTTCATTTGATTTGATATTTTAAAAAAAATTTTCTCTATTTCTACAACTTTCGGTGATAATGCAGAGGAGATTAATCCTAATTCTTATACAGGACGGTTGCACTGAAAATTCAGAATATGCTTGCTTTACTTTCATTCTTGGTCTCTCTGTCTCTCCATCTGTCTGTCTGTCTGTCTGTCTCTCTCTCTTTCTCACAGATCCCCCCTAGCCTCCCTCCC
>JAWQUT010000003.1:3804307-3820014 GCA_033807755.1 Ellobium chinense | reverse complement strand
CACACACACACACACACACACACACACACACTCACACACACACACACACACACACACACACACACACCGAGTATCACGTTTCATCACAGATCCACAGGAAATCAAGGAAAAGGTTTATCGCATTTCGCTCAGTATTTTGTAAAAAGATATTCCAAAGGATCTGTTTCTCATCTGTCATTCCTGTCTAGAATGATGGACATCCTTATGCTCCACGACCCACGAATCAAACTCCGTCGCTTGGATTAGATCTAAAACACAGTGGCTTTAAGTCACAAGATTCCATATTTCCGTAGATCCATTATTTTTGCTTCTTTGAGCCAGCAAACAGTGTTGGGGCATGCATCATTAATACAAACACACCCACATTCAAAAGATCCCGTTGGTTTGTTTCAATATAAAACATATTGGACGAAAGCTCATTTGGGCAATGGACCATCGAGTGCCTGGTCAAAAGGCTGAATGTGCTATTACGCTTAAGCTCTGCCATCTTATAACAAAAGGGCACATATGCACAATAAATCCTATTGCATATATGCACATTTGTCATAAGAAGGTAACGCTGTTTTCTTATTTAAAAAAAAAAAGCACTTCGAAGAACGGCACCAATGATCAAGACATATTCGCATTTATCAGCAGTAACTGTGCTTAAGTAGAACGGAGTGAGCACACTGATTGGACAGTTAAGATACACCTTACGGAGTTTTCTGGCTGAGTTGTATTTTTAACTGAAACAAACACTTGTCCAAGTTATCTCCCATAGCCGACTACCAGGTTTTTCATCCTTAGTTTTTGGAAGCATGCCAAAATGATTACGGCGCAAATCTAAAGGTCTAAAGCTCGTGGGCTCGAATAAGTGCATTTGGAGAGCAATACTATTCACATTTTTCTCAGTCCACCTATTTGTAAACTGGGTATCTGGCTATACGCAGTGGCAGATATTGTCAGAATGCTAATGATCAGAGCCTAAATGGTAGTGTCACTAAATGGTCCCCGGGCAGTGGAGAAATTCCGAGAGAGCTCAGGTCTGCTGGGGTAACAATTGTATGAAGTGGCGTTAATGGGCATCAGCCTGAAAATGAGATTTATAAACGGCATTATTATTATAATTTTTATTACGCAACTTGTTTACTGTTCCCTGTGTAAAAAGAAAAAAAAAGTCCTCTTCACATTAAAAACAAAAAAAAACTTACGCTGCGCATAGAATAGGTATGACTCAAAAGCCCCTAGCATACCATCTATCTTGTCACAACCTGTTAACATTGTTAGTTCCTAAACTTTTTTAAATGCTTATTGTAATGTGAATACTGTCCTTACAACTTGCCTAACTTTTTGAACAAAATATTACCAAAACTTGCATTTGACTATTTCATGGAAAAACAACGTGATGCTGGAACACGTCATGCAAAAAAATATAGAAAGGAAGTCTTTACAGTATTTACAAAATCTTTCTTGCACATATTTGTGGCCGCGCTAAACGCACTGCAAGATCTTAGACATCGAATTCATTACACATAATCAAGAATGAATGCGCACACTGCATTTTCAAAGCCGACGGTGGCCATTTTGAATTTGACCTAGCTTTAACACACTTCCGGGTCTCAGATTTTGGTAGACTTTCTTTCTGTTGCTTTCCACACCCACTTGGACCGTAAACCGATGAGAAACCTTTTGTTATAATTTTTTTTTTTTGGGTGCAATCGTACATCTACTCGACTAACACATAATCAAATATGGATGCGCAAAAGCTCATGTAAAGAGCGACAGCTAATGAATCATGATTAATGCATGAAAAAGAGGTCTGATAATACTAACCTTAACCCTGTGGGAACCACTATTCCATATTTGGCACATGCGTTTGGAGAAGATTATTTTAATTATGATAAAGGTAGTCCTCAAAAAAACTAGAATACTATACTCGTATAATATGGCCTCTGTAACCACAGAATGATAATTGTGCCTAAATGTTTAAACTTGTGTCTCTACTATTGTATTAAGCAAAGCCATGCGCACTCTTTACTCAGTATATATAACAATACATTTTCTAACAATATGTTCACTCTTGGGTCTTAGAGGGTTAAGGATCATGAATGAACTAATTAAAATGTAAAGTACCGGCATCATGGTGGTAAGAGCCTGTAATAACTCAGAAATAACTACTAAACTACTAATTAACGCCATGTTGCACCAGAAGAATCGGGACTCTTAAAAAAAAAAAAAGGCACGCTCACAAAATTTGGCAGCAGTATTTAGAAATGTGAAAGCTGTTCTCCACAAGCTATCCAGCGTATATTTTATTCTCTTTTCTTTTCCAACTGTGGTACTAACAAGGATGGTAATTGCCCTGTTAAATCTCTAAGTAGGAAGGACGCAACCTTTAAAGGAGTAGAGTGGTGGTGATTAGGCCCTTGAATATCGAATTGGTCAAAACTAGAGAGAAGTTCGTGGTGGTAGGAAGACCGTTTTGAACTTGAGTGAGACTTGGATCGTTCATAACAAAAGAGGACACCTCCGTGTCTCAGAGTCCCTCCAGTTAACGAGGTTCAAAATGAGATCGTTAGGCAAATGTGTGCTGGCTACCGACCCAGTCCTATTGGGTTTCTGCTCAGACAGATTGTGGGTGTAAGTGAAGCAAGGAGAGTGGGAGGAAGGAATGGAAAAGAGAGGCAGTGAGAGAAATGAGAGAAATAGATAGAGAGAGCAGGGTCGTAACCTTCTCCTTCCCGCCCCAACTCAGCAAGACCCCATTCTGTTGTTACTCATGACCAGTGTCATTGCACCGACAGTAACGAGTTTATCTTTGGCCGTAGGCGCCTCATAAACCTCTTTCCTTTATATCGGCTCACACCAGCACATTTTCAGAGTGTAAGCTTAAGAATGCAAAATATTGCCAAAAAATTGCCTTGGACATGATTATGAAACTTTGACAAGAATCACTTTTTATGGAAACGTCGTTAGAAACAAAAAAAACACATTGACATTCTCAAAACTAGATCTAATTCTGGCAAAGACGAACCCGTTTAGTGCAAGACGATAGAATAGTCCGGGCTCCTGGAGTGTGAGTCTAATTACGCCCCTGAGAATAAGGGAGCAAGAACTGCTACTACAGTGGTTTCCATGTTGAACTTTCAAGCTCCCTGCATCATTTATTACCACAACTGATCGCACTCCATCAATCTAGTCCTTTCTTCTTCCCTTACAAGTCGATTCGTCTGTCCAGACCATTCCTCGATTAAGCCCGGCGACTAAAGATCGCTTTCTTTGAGGCTAAAAGTTGGGTAAACTGTACAGTTTAACAATGAGCGACTCGCCTCCTTCCTTCCTTTTGCTAGACATCACATAATATATTAAATTCTCCTAATTTTCCCTCCCACTACTTCCTGCGTTCATCATCTCTCAAGCAGGCTTCAGTTAACATCAAAGTTTGGGTGTGTCTTCTAAGGCGCTTGATTGTCCGAACAGAAGCTTAAGCGCAAGGAAGTCTGAAGATGTGTGCAATCATTGATTATGTATTAAACATGTACAGTATGAGAAGGTCCAGAAACAGAATATCGACATAAGAATGATAAAGAACTCGCCCTCAGCCACCCTAGTGCCTAACAAGCATCTTTTCTCCGAGCCTTGGAATTTGTCTGGGCTTGCCGCCGAGCTTCCCTGGCCTTAAAGAGACAGGGGTAGATATTTGCTTCATAGCCTAAAAAAAAAATCAATTTAAAAAACAACAACTCTAAAGTGCGTACATTTTCGTTCCTGCTGACCATTTCTGAGAAAACACCACTGAAATATCGAGATTTTTAACCTGCGTAGGCCGCCATTACTCGTGCTGCCTGTCATAATGCGAGGAAAGCTAGCAGATGTGCGGACACATGCTCAAACCGTCTTCTGGACCAATCGTCTTGTAGCTTATCTCACTTTTTGACTTCACGCAGCATGAGTAATGGCTGTGCGTGCAGGATGACAATCCCAACATTCCTGAGGTGTTTTCTTAGAAACTGTCAGGCGAAAGCAAAAATATACAAGGTTCAAATTTTATGAAAAATGACTTATTAGGCTGAGGGGCAAATAACTATCCCTGTCCCTTTAACACCCACACAGAGATCTCATTCGCCCCTTGCAAAATTTGTTCAAAAACTTAATAGGATCGGCCTTGCGCTGTAATGACACCTCGGTGTCTGGTAGGAATCCCCAAGAATAATCTGGTCTGTTCCATCATAATTACAGTCTCTGGGACCAGGGCCCTTCACTTATCCCTGAGTCCGCGCATGGTCATTACTTCCCCTTACAAGATAGTATGAATGACATGGTACACTTGTACCCATCGAAACAAGGGCGGTAAGACCACTGAACTCACCAGCTCCAGCATTCATATTTGGGCAGAATTTTCGTCTGAGGTTCACTCTTCTTGAATAGAGTTTGAACAAAGTCGAATCCTACAAGAATGGAATCCGGATTCAAACCGAGAGAGAGGATTCGATGGATTCGAATCCGATAGGGGATGGGCTAAGGTATACAATTACAATTTTATGGAACCTTCTCTGCTGTATGTATGGTAAAATGTGTTAGGTAACCAAAATAGGTATAGGCGTTAGTCGCTTGCATTTTATTACATGGGCTCTTTATAATGTATTTTAATTTTCACTCAAGCTTAAAAGGTTGCACCTGTATATTCGGACAGATCCCCAGATATTTAAATGACATGGTAATTTCTTAAAAACATACTTGTTTTTCCCCCTATGACTCAAAGGTTTCGAATCCAACTCAATTTTATAATTCGAATCCGGATTCGAACCCGGGGCAGGAGGATTCGATGAATTCGAATCCTGCTCAAAACTATTCTGTAACCGAAGCAAGTAGAGCTCAAGATGAAAGGGAGGGAATTACACAGATTGAGGAAGAGGGGAGGACACCGTTGATCAGCTGGTTCCTTTCATCCGAGAGAAATAGTTCCTGCAGCCGTGTCCAGTCTCCCAGTCCGCCCTGTGTAGTAAATTGAGAACTTCCCTTGACCCTGACCATTAAGTGCGGATGAACTTGATGCAGAAAATGACAGAGTGTTTGGGCTGAGGTATTTATCTTTAAAAGTGTGCAACACGGCGTGTCATAGAAGAAGCAAAAAAAAAAAAAGGCCAGTGATCGATTGCCGCCCGAAACTGATCAGACGAAATACAAAGACGTTGTGTAAAATAACAAGTGGCCTAGATAAAGAAAAAGAGAAAGAAGAAGAGAAAGAAGAGGAAGAAAAGAAGAAGAAGAAAGGAAGAAAAAGAAGAAGAAAACGAAGAAGTAGAAGGAGGAGGAGGAGAGGGAGAGGGAGAAGGAGGACAACAACAACAATAATAACAAAACAACAACAACAACAACAACAACAACAACAACAACAACAGCAACAATAACAGCAACAACAGCAACAACAGCAACAATAAAAACAACAAAACGAAACAAAATAAAAATGACAATTAGGAGAAACTGACAAATATTAACTTTTTTGTTTTGTTTTGTCAAATATCATTCTTTACAAATCCTTGTTGATATTTTGATTTCTACCTGTGCATGATGAAGGATGTGACGAATGACATATCTTAGCAAATACAGGAAAAAAAAACAACAACCTAACTCAATAGGTCAAGACCATAGGAGTGATCTTTATAGGCAGTTCGTGAAAAACGTCTTGAATTGACCTTCCCCCCCCCCTCCCCCATTTACCCTTCCCCATTGAAGAATGGGCCCGTGAACACATATTCATGGACATTAAACAAACAGTTCTATCTTTCTCAGCTTAAAGGATCGAAACAAAGTATATATGGGCCGGAGAATCTTGCAGCCCGAAAGATGAATGCCAAAGACCACACAGACTGGGAAAAGAGCGGCAAGAAGGTTAGCAAAGCCTGAAAAGATAACAATGAGAAAATCTCATTGAATGTGGAGTTGGCAACTGTATTTAAAGCTACGCCTCCGACTGTTATCTTGGAAGGCAAACCTCACCAACAAAGTTCAAGTTCAAGTTCAAGTTCAAAGCTTTATTTAGGCTAGTAGCCAATATTCCTGACAATACATGGCATGAATCAAAATTCATAACAATGGAAGAAAAAAGGCAAGAAAGAAGAAAGATGGGAAGAGAGCAAAGAAAGAAGGAAAGAAAGAAAGAAACAAATGGTCACTGACACTACCTCGACTCAAACGGATTTATTTTCATATTTCAAATACTAGACGTTTTTCTATCAATATTCTGTACCGTATTGTTCCAAGGAACAATAAACTAGTGATCTGCAAACTGTCTGTGTAGTAAGAAAAGCTTTGCTCGTGAAATTCGGAAAAAATGGCGCACAAAAGTGGATTGTCTGATTGAATTCAAATGAGTGAAGTGTCCCAAAAATGCTTTTCCTCTGCTTTCATACTCCGTGGCGCGTCTGTAAGATCGTATGTCACAGATTAGATTACACTACGCAAGCAGTGGCATTATTTTTTTTTGTTTGCTCTGACAACCAGTTCTGACGATGAGCTCAAAAAAAAAAAACGTCAGGTTTGTACACTTGTTTTGAAGAATTGAGAATTAAGCGAACCAAATGGCTGAATGCGATCACAAAATGGTCATCTTTGTGTCCAACCTAATTTTTCATCAGCGCAGAGAGAAATGCATCGCAGCTGCCAGACTCGATGGCTCCCATTAGAGTGACATAATGATACCCGCATAAAATATCGTCCCTTAGACCATTAATGCCAAAGGGCTCGTCAACAATTAAGAGGTGTGTTTACTCAGTCTGATGAGAAGTGGGGGGAGAGAGAGAGAGAGAGAGAGAGAGAGAGAGAGAGAGAGACAGACAGACAAAGAGAGAGAGAGAGAGAGAGAGAGAAAGAAAGAAAGAAAAAAAAGGGAAGGAGGGAGCGAGCGGGAGAAATCTGAGAAAGGGAAAGAATATAATATGATATACACCTGTATTTGTCACCAACAAACAAAAGCATAAAAACGATCAAAGTCCCCCCGTCGAACAGCGCAAGGTTCAATTCTGTTTTGGTGCTGCTACATCAAAAAACATTAACAACCACTGTTATTTATGCTGGGGAAAAATAATTGGGTTGAAGGAGATGGTAGTGGAGGTAGAAGTGGAGGTGGAGGTGGAGGTGGAGGAGGAGGAGGTGGGGGCTGGGGAAGAAGATCATTTCTCTGCAGCAGATGAAGTAGTGGGGATGGTAGCAGAAATTCTTGATGTTGGATAGCAGCAGCAATGCGGTAATAGTAATAGAAGCAGCAAGAGCAGCAGGTGCAGAAATAGCAGAAGAAAAGCATAAGCAGTAGATGTGAAAGTTAGTGGGGGTAGTAGTTGTAGTAGTAGTAGAAGTAGTAGTAGTAGAAGTAGTAGTAGTAGTAATAATAGTAGTAGTAGTAGTAGTAGTAATAGTAGTAGTAGTAGTAGGAGAAGTAGTAGTAGTAATAGTAGTAGCAGTAGTAGTAGTAGCAGTAGTAGTAGTAGAAGTAGTAGTAGTAGTAATAGTAGTAGTTTTAGTAGTAGTAGTAGTAGAAGTAGTAGTAGTAATAGTAGTAGTAGAAGTAGTAGTAGTAGTAATAGTAGTAGTAGTAGTAGTAGTAGTAGTAGCAAAATGTGTTATTGTAGTAGTGTTATATTATGATAGTGTGTTATTGTTGTTTTTGTTGTTGTAGCAGCAGCTACAGTATTGGCAATAGCAACTACAGCAAGAGCATCAAAGGGTGGAGATGAAGAAGTAGTTGCTATACTGAAATTAATAGTAGCAGTGTGGCGATGACGGTAGTGGAAATGGAGGTGGTGGTAGAGGTAGTATGGTGTCTTTTAGGATGGTCAGTAAATTTTTATTTTGATTAAAATGATTGCAGATAGTCTACTATCGCAGTCTATGCTTTCTGTTATGGGGAACAGCTGTACAGCCTTCATTCAAGAAGAAGTCACTCTGATGAACAAACCATTTGAGCGGGCTTCGTTTGTTTGGTCTCCCGGAGTGCACGAAAGAGGTGGGCCTTTCATTCTCAGGCCATTCCGTCGGAGCTTCTAAGCAACGGAAGTACTACTGTATCCATCTCTAAGCAAGCCAAGCTAGCTGCGACTAATTTCGAAAGAGCTAAAATAGAGCGCGCTGACCTAGAAAGTGATGTTTGTCATACTTGTAGTTTTGCTAAATTTATTAGCATACAATTGATTCTTGCCACACTCTCCTCCGAAACAAGGCCGTTGATTAAATGTTCTACTAAATATTATGAAAACGTAGATGGTGGCCGCCAGTTTGCCGACCTCCTACTTCCAGTGTTCCGCAAATATTCCAATTTTTTTTTTAACTAGCGTCTAGAAGCTGCTGACATTCCCACTTCCCCCTCCCTGTCATGCAGCCTAAGTATGTTTAAATTAAGATTTATGTTTAAGGACAATATCATGAGCCTCTCTCAAGGCTTTAAGCTGATGGTAAAGGGTAGGGGTCAAGCACCGGAAGTCCGGCATATTTTATAAACAAGATGAAAAGCTGACACATCCCAGAAGTTACGAACGCTAATTGGCGGATGGAAGAGATAATGTGCTGTGAGAATGTGCACCCCACTATTCTTGAACGAGAAGACTGCAGCGAGCGTGCCCGTCGCCATCAAATTTGGCATAAATGTATTCTTAATAAAGATAAAGCATATTATCTGTGGTAAATCGGATAGCTGCCTAGAAAAGGCCAAATCCTTGTCATTATAAACCCTCATTAGGACCCTGTCATGCCTTTGGATTCTCCCCCGGGCACTGACATGGGCTGCGATGGGGAAGACCGTTGCTTTTCAGTACTGTCTTGGTCAGCCATTGCGGGAGCGTGCACTAATATAGAAAACCTCCCCCGCCGCTACGCAGGTTTGGTACCACTGTGGTGTCAATGGCGTTGGTGTCTTGGGTCCAAAGTCGAAGAGACGCCCATCTCTCTCCACTCCCCACTTTGCCCCCTCCCTCCCCTCTCTCCCCCCGTATCCAACCAAAATACAATGTTCGCTTTCAGTCATGTTCTTTTTGTTTCTTCTATTTTCTCTGATTACTCCACTTCTTGCTCTGCTCTCTTACTTATTTCCCCCTTCCCTTTTCTACCTTTCTCTCCACCCCCTCCTCCCCCATACTTGCCACCATTAGGCCAATATTTTTAGGCAGCCGCCATGGTCGCATATCTTCCAGAGAGACACAATTTTTTTAACATGACTGGTTTTAATATTTGGCCAGGTTGTTTTATTGGGGAACTTTTTCACAGATTTAAGAATAAAATAGATATCTCATTCCTTAAAAAAAGGCAAGGTCAGCTGTCATGTAAATTTCAAAATTCACTCGAATCATATTGAGAACTCCACAATGACATGTGAAGCAAGGAGTATTCCATGTTGAGAGGCAGTTGGAGTTGTTGCTCCTTCAGGACTCAAGAGAACGCATGGGAAAGAAGGCGGAATATTTTAGCTCTAATTAAATTATGCATATTGTTTCCATAAATCAATGCGAAAAACACGCCTCTAAATTTTCCACGATCTCGACAATTCCCTTGATCCCTAACCCAAATTCTCCAGTCCTTCATCTAATCCCCGTTTCTTTTCCCTATCCCCCCCCCCCCCCCCCCCCCCCCNCCTCCCCTCATGCCTTCTCTGGCCGTCCTGCCACGCCTTTCTGTTTTGTTTTATGACGGTCGAGTGCGGGTAGACCAAAGTATCGATTACCTGTCTGCACTGCTCGTTCCGTCTGTCTGTTTGTTAGCAAAAGGGACAAGCGAGTGAACTCGGAAGAACCCTACAAGGTCTCGACATTCACCCTCCAGGCCACAACCTCTGAGAATGAATCAGATCATGAGTGGTCACTTCTGACAAAAGCGCATCACACAGTCGACTTCGCTTGATAGCAACTTCACGATAGCATGGAAAAAGTTGCAATTAAGTGAATGATATTTTTAAGAGCCGTTGTTTACTCTTGACTTGTATAATATATGATTTCTGAGAGAATGGGGCAATCATGTGAGAAGTGCGATTATAAGAGCCGCAGTTAAATGAAATCCCTTGTAACAAAGTAAGCGCCTTAAAATATGAAGAAAGTCCTCATTGCAAAATATCCTTTAGTGTCAGGGTCAATACAATTAACACATTATATAACCGTTCAGAAAAAAAACAAAACCGAGAATCTTTCTGTTAGGATGGACTTATCAGGCTGCTTTCATTGTCGTGGGCTGTAGTAAAACCAGATTTTTAGGGTGAATGACCTATATTACCTCTACCGCTTGTTTTTTATACAATCTGTCTTATCATGTGATTTTTATTTTTAACAAAATTATGTATGGGTGAATTTGATAGCCTGCCGTTGCCGTCTCTATGATGGCTTCCAGAACAGTTGTGTTTTTTTATTCGGAGCGTTTCGATGCACACTTGATTCTAAGTGCTGTTGTTTCTCTCTCGTTTTGTTGTTAGGGTCGATATTATGAAACTTGTTTCTCAGCCTTGGCATAACCCATTCATAAAACGGGAATCGGTTTGGGCTAGATCTAACCTTACGACTCCGAACGCTTCTGGATCTAGACTTAATGGCCAAAAATCCGAAGGGACTAATACATAAGATCTAAAATTTAGTCCATCGAAATGGCTGGCTGGACTAGGCTAGAGATTCTGTTGATATGCAGCAAAGCACAGTTCAGAGAGGCTAGTCTAGGTATACAGTGAAGTTTTAAACGATCACCATGCACAAAATTGATCCATTTCTTCCCTGCTAGTCACCACCTGCCACAGGAGGTATGGAGTGAAATTATGGTTAAAGAGTCCGGTCCACAGTTGGCCGCAACAGATCTGTTGGGCATGGTGAAATGCATGCATGAATGTTGCCGACTGCCAAAGATGACCAGCATAAACTAACTAGTTAACCTTTTGCAGCGAAATGGTTTTCACGTAGTGTCACTGGAACATTATTTTGTAGAGATTTCCCACGGGGAGCAAACCACATCTGCAGGGCGCCATTGTGACGTCAATCTCGGTACGCGACAAATGGATCGTCGAGGCGCGAAACTTTATCGAGACGAGTGTTTACATGGTGCGCACAAAGTGATCTGCAGCAATTTAAGGTCGTTAAAGGATTTTCTTATCACAAATGTGACTATTAACTGTCAGTTACCCAGGTATGGTTTTAAAACAAATTGATGGAATATTCACCTTAATGTAGAAAATATGCACTGTGAAAGACTACTGTAGTGGCAAGTGATATGCATATATCTAGAATTCTTTATTCGATCATGCTATTCCTTTTTTTTTTTTTGCAGTTCATCAATGTATCATAGCTGTGGACTTGGTTTTTTTCTTTTGTTGCCAATGGTTTTTGTTCTTTTTAAACTTGCCAAAAAAAAAAAGAAAAAAAGTATGTCCCCCGTAAATACTGGACTCATTTTGTTCCACATTACTCCAGTACAGTTTTCATTAAGGAAAATGAGTTTCAGCTTTGGCTTCTTAACATCATCGTGTTGGCGTATAACGACCTATTCCACACAACTGAAATTTGGAGAAAACGCTGAGCTGTATGAAACGATTTTAGTGGCGAGAACAGCCTTTAAGTTCTGTAAATTGTTATGTGTCTAATTGTTTCAGCTGGACTATGTTCTCCTAATATCCTCGTTAGACCAGTTTAAAATTCTGAGCAAGTGACTTTCAAAAAAAAAAATGTGCTGATGGCCCAATTTGTGAAATACCACTTTATAGGTCAGCATAGATGACTGTGATTCGCACAGTCTTGAGAGGAAACCTTACTAAAGCTTTACAGGGGACCGTAACATAATTATACTTTATCCACAGTGTCGTGCTTGGATGTGTGATTGAACACTGACAGAGCCCGGATAGGATAATGGCGAAGGTAAGAAACGAAACCTTTGTATCGTAAAATGGCCATTTTTTCAGGAGAAGCAATAAACAATAGAAACTGTCTTTAGAATATCTCGTATCAGGAAGTTGTGCTTTGGGGTGAAGTCAGTAAAAACCGCCCTGCCTCCAATGTAAGCTTGAACAGTTTGATGGATGTGTGATTTTTTAAAAAATTCACGATCATTTAATTGCAATGGTTAAAAAGCAAGAATTTCGAGCTTTAACCCGTCCAAACTGGAGACGGAACATTGTCTTAATTATTTACTGAGTTGATTGACGGTTTGTACTGCAATACTCGTACAAAATCTTTTAAAAAAAACCCAAAGTGTCATAACGCTCAATATGATTGGATGAAATGTAATGGCCTATTTCAAAAATTCATACGTGCACATTCCATTCATTTTTTCAGTTCCAGTTACACAAACCTAGGACACGTTTTGACACAAAATGTGTATCGTGTCTTAGTTCAAAATTATCGTTTCGCCACTTATGATAATTTGTTTCCTCCGTTTATCTGCAACTCATAGGGAACAGGAAGAAAGTTGCAATTATAAGGAATTTCGATCGTCTAGTGACCCTTATGCTGAAATATAGGCTTCCTTTCATTTTTCCTTAGGGGTGCGGGTGTCTTCATGTAATTGTGGTGTCATTTACGAAAACAAACAGAGCTACAATTTATAACCCTTCTCCCCCACAGACCACCTTCCCAAAGATGCACATAGGTACCCCAAACGGGGCCGCTGTTTGTAATTTGAGCAAAAACGTATACATTTTGAGCGAAGAAACATATGTAGTTTGCGCAAATGATTGTCGACAGTTTGAGCAAAGCAATTTAAATTGAGGAATACAAGTGCTCGAGGTGTTACAGTAATTTTTCTCAGTCAGAATGTTTTGAACAGGCTGTGCTCGTTAACAGTAGTAATACTATTACAAATCCAACTGCATTAACTTCTCACTCTGGCGTTTGATTTACTCTATTAGTATTATTCTCGTGCTTGTTCATGTTAAATTAAACTTTAGTCACGAGGTATATATCAAAGCTGACATATTATAATTTTAGTTATATTTGGAATCATAGTTATATTTTGGGGACATTAGTTTCTTCAGTCATCCTCGGAACAAAACCTAGTATCTCTTACCGATCACAAGTATTGATTCTAGAAATTATGGAAACACCATATTATGTTAGTTAAGTTGTAGTCTATAATTCAAATTCCTATAAACTGAACTGTATACCATAGCATTTTATTTGCGAATTTTCACATTTTGTACCGCATTCATTTGCCAGAATTGCACTGATATTTTTGGTGAATTTATTTCACCACTTTTGTCAATCCCACTTCCACCTCCCCGTTGGCGAGTAGGGGGCAACAGAATTGGACTGATAATAAAGATGGATCAGATTCATCAGAATACATCAGTACAGTTCTGGCAAACAGAAGGGGTGAAAATAAAATGCTGTAAGGCATCTAAAAATGTGAAAATTTACAGGTAACAATTTGCTCAAACTGCCAAAAAAAAAATTTGCTCAAATTACATATCACAAAATTTGACCTATTTGCTCAAACTGCATACGGCCAACGCGGCACATAAAAATGGAAACTGGGAAAATCAATTAGAGTAATGCGGTGTGTCGTGAAGTTGGATCCATTGTGTGCATTGACGGTTCTTAATTGGTCAACTCCAGTGACGCCCATTTACGATTTAAGCAAAATAGTAATGTAACTGTCATGAAATCTCACTTGTGAAAGGAAAAAAAAAATGTATCAGCCAATGAAAACCAACATGACAGAGCCCATTAACCAGTCATATTCCTCTGAAAAAAAAAAAGAATAGAAAAGTGAAAAGCAGAAGTAATGACTCCTGGAGTTGTGACTTGCGATGCCCGGATGATCCTGCACGTATAATAACTGAGAGTGATCCATTGTTTACATTTTACATGCTCACCTCACCAACTGTAAAGTGTGGTCGTTGAATTTGTGCCTGTATCTGTTTTTCTTCCATGAAGGTAACAATGGCGATGGAGCCGGTATCTTGTGACTTTTCGTATGCCCCTCGAGAGTGCCATTTTTTGTTTTCTTTTATGTAGGACGAGAACAAGAAAGAGAGAGAGAAAGAGAGAGAGAGAGAGAGAGAGAGAGAGAGAGAGAGAGAGAGAGAGAGAGAGAGNGCAAGTGACTTTCAAAAAAAAAAATGTGCTGATGGCCCAATTTGTGAAATACCACTTTATAGGTCAGCATAGATGACAGTGATTCGCACAGTCTTGAGAGGAAACCTTACTAAAGCTTTACAGGGGACCGTAACATAATTATACTTTATCCACAGTGTCGTGCTTGGGTATGTGATAGAACACTGACAGAGCCCGGATAGGATAATGGCGAAGGTAAGAAACGAAACCTTTGTATCGTAAAATGGCCATTTTTCAGGAGAAGCAATAAACAATAGAAACTGTCTTTAGAATATCTCGTATCAGGAAGTTGTGCTTTGGGGTGAAGTCAGTAAAAACCGCCCTGCCTCCAATGTTAGCTTGAACAGTTTGATGGATGTGTGATTTTTAAAAAAAAATTCACAATGATTTAATTGCAATAGTTAAGAAGCAAGAATTTCGAGCATTAACCCGTCCTAACTGAAGACGGAACATTGTCTTAATTATTTACTGAGTTGATTGACGGTTTGTACTGCAATACTCGTACAAAGTCTTTTTTTAAAAAACCCCAAAGTGTCATAACGCTCAATATGATTGGATGAAATGTAATGGCCTATTTCAAAAATTCATACGTGCACATTCCATTCATTTTTCAGTTCTAGTTACACAAACCTAGGACACGTTTTGACACAAAATGTGTATCGAATGCCTAATTACACGTGTCTTAGTTTAAAATTATCGTTTCGCCACTTATGATAATTTGTTTCCTCCGTTTATCTGCAACTCATAGGGAGCAGGAAGAAAGTTGCAATTATAAGGAGTTTCGATCGTCTAGTGACCCTTATGCTGAAATATAAGCTTCCTTTCATTTTTCCTTATGGGTGCGGGTGTCTTCATGTAATTGTGGTGTCATTTACGAAAACAAACAGAGCTACAACTTATAACCCTTCTCTCCCACAGACCACCTTCCCAAAGACACACATAGGTACCCCAAACGGGGCACATAAAAATGGAAACTGGGAAAATCAATTAGAATAATGCGGTGTATCGTGAAGCTGGATCCATTGTGTGCACAGACAGTTCTTAATTGGCCAACTCCAGTGAAGCCCATTTACGATTTAAGCAAAATAGTAATGCAACTGTCATGAACTCTCACTTGTGAAAGGGAAAAAAAAATGTATCAGCCAATGAAAACCAACATGACAGACCCCATCAACCAGTCATATTCCTCTGAAAAAAAAAAAGAATAGAAAAGTGAAAAGCAGAAGTAATGACACCTGGAGTTGTGACTTGCGATGCCCGGATGATCCTGCACTTATAATAACTGAGAGTGGTCTACTGTTTACATTTTACATGCTCACCTCACCAACTGTAAAGTGTGGTCGTTGAATTTGTGCCTCTATCTGTTTTTCTTCCATGAAGGTAACAATGGCGATGGAGCCGGTATCTTGTGACTTTTCGTATGCCCGCGAGAGTGCCATTTTTGTTTTCTTTTATGTAGGACGAGAACAAGAGAGAGAGAAAAAGAGAGAGAGAGAGAGAGAGAGAGAAAGAGAGAGAGAGAGAGACAGACAGACAGACAGACAGACAGACAGACAGACAGACAGACACAGGGACAGTGAGTGAGTGGAGAATCAGTGGTCATCATGGCGAAAAATATCCAGCAGAATTCGACATTGCTACTGACTACCAGTTCCCCTACCC
>JAWQUT010000003.1:3787888-3800780 GCA_033807755.1 Ellobium chinense | reverse complement strand
AGATAGTGGAAAGGGTTTCGAAGGGTTTTCATGTGTGTGAGTGTGTGCGTGGGTGTGGGTGAGTGAGTGAGTATGTGTTCGTGTGTGTGGGTGTGTGTGTATGTGTGTGTCTGTGTGTGAATTAGCGTGCGTGCTTGTATATATGTGTGTACGTTTATGTGTGTGGATGTTGAATTACCTTGATGTTAACACATAATATTGTATTTATTCGAATTGGCTGAAGGCCTATAGTAAAACTGAACTTGAACTTGAACTTATTAAAAATTGTAATCCCTCTCTATGCCTTCTCAAAGGTAAGACACAATTCGTTCTCATTTCTATCCATCTATTTTTTTTTTTGTTTAATCCTTTATCCTTGACGTCTTAAACCAACTGTTTCAAGACGCGAATCCCGCAATTTGGTCGTCTGACTTTATTAAAAACCTCAACAATAACACGCTCGAGCATCCTCATCCTTCTACCCCTCTCCCCACAAACACTTGCACGCTCATTCACTCACTCACTCACTCACTCACTCACTCACTCACTCACTCACTCACTCGCTCCCTCCCTTCCTCCCTCCCTCACCCACCCGCTCACTCGCTCACTCACTCCCTCCGCCATAAAATTTCACAGACTGGATTATTAAAGAAGGAATGGAGAATCCTTTGTCATCCCCAGGTCCAGCGTAGCATCCAAGTCCACACTGGTTCAAGATCGATAGCCCAACTGCCCGCCTCATTTCCGATGGTTCATCCTCTTACGGGTTTGCCCAGGCTTCCCGTCTATGGCATTGACATGAACTGATGAATGCTCGAAATTTTTAGCCTGAAAAGAAATACAGCACAGTCAAATTTCGATAATACGCAGGCCTGTGCCTTTGTGCATGAGGCAACTACATTTTATTATTGGAGTGTAGGCCAACGTATTTCTGTGGTTCAGCCAGATAGTTTAATGAAACAATAATTATGAATACGTCTCTGTGAAATTTGTCATATTTAAAACTATTGAGGGGTACTTACTTCTGAGATACAACAGAACCTTAAAATTCAATATGTCCCAGGTGTATGGGAGAAGTAGGCCTATACTTCATTGCCGAGATCATCGATGTCCACATGGTTGTGAGAAAATAATTATGATCAGCGCCTATAGATGGTAGCGGCACTATCCCCTCAGGGAGTTGCGAACGTTCTAGAGTGATCAGGTCTGCTGGAGTAATAATAATGTGAAAAAGCGTGAGCTGGCATTAACCTGGATACGAGGCACATAAATGACATTATAATGATAATATAAAAAGTATGAGTCAGGCAAGGGAAACTGATGCCTAATAACGAGGTATACTTATAACATAAGTACTTATTATGGGGGTTCCATTGAACTTAATATCGCGATTCTCCTGGTATTATAAGCACTGTGAGACTTCGCAGCCTCGATCGCATACCTGGTACACTTGTAATGGACTGGGCTTGTAATCCCTGTTTTGGAGAATTAAGTTTCCTCAGGCCCCGGCCATTCACCCTTTATGTTCTGCGCGTCTATGCTTTTGTATTCACAGATTAGCCTAAAAAGTCCCAAGAGCCAAATTGGTCGATAAAAATGAGACAATCAGAGTCAATGAAAGCTGAGTATAAATGAAAAAAATTGTATAAACTGAACTGGTGAAATTCGGTCCTGAATTTGTAAAAATGTTGCAGGCAGTGTTTCCCAGTGGCTTCAGCGGATTTCATTTGTGCGGGTTTGTAGTCTGCAAAAGAAGGCCAATATTTTAACCCCTATTCATCTAAATTAAAATTGTGAAAAATCTGAATGAAGGACTCACAATAGCCATCTAGGAACGTTCTGCGTTCGAGGAGAAAAGTTTATTTAATAGGTCGAAGTGACTTTTATAATTTGCTTCCACAACCTTAACCTCACTCTTATATTGCGTGTATTCTTTCATTTATTTTCTTACCAAAATGTAAAAGTACGACTACAGGGCTTTGTAAAGTGACCGAAATTTCTTGTTCGTCCTGGAGTTGACCTCACCTTAATTTAATATGAAACCGGAGAGAGGTCAAGGAGAAAAAGAAAATGAAACCCGATAATATTCAGTCTCTAGTGAATCAGAGTAGAAGATGAAAAACATTGATCCATCATCATGGTGAGGAAAATGATCGACTTTTGTAATTTTGACAGAATAAAGCCGAGAGTAGAGAAAGGTAAACGTCCGATCCTACCCTTAATTGTAGTGAGAGGAGAGGAGAGGAGAGGAGAGAAGAGGAGAGGAGAATAGAGGAGAAGGAGAAGAGAGCAGAGGAAAGGAAAGGAGAGAGAGAGAGGCAGAATGGCTCATCTCACTAATTTGAATTGATTGGCGCGTTTCAAATCGAAGCGCTGTTTTTCCCAAATTCACGAGTAAAACATCTCGTATTGCACAGACACTTTACATATCGCTTTCTCATTGTCACCCAGAAAGTTATGGTAGCAAAAAAAAAAAAATGATATAAAAATGTAGGTATATGAAAGCAAATTCATCTGCCTAGGGGCATTGTCCACCACCATTGTAGGGTCATTGTTTCTGGCTGCATGTGAGTAGTTTTGATTTGGTGTGGCATGACCCCATATCACACTCGATGGTGCCAATAAATCAGACTAGCTGAAATTAAATCTAGCAGGCAGTCCAGTTAGTATCCCCGAAAAACCCATGCATGGTCTGTTATGATATTCACTCTGCTAATTATTGACGAAATATGTGGGTTAAATTTACGTCATCACTTCAGAGTATCATGTCTGGAATGGTGGCTGAGGCTCTTACTAAACACTGATGTCAATTTTTGTGTTTGTTTATAACATTTATTTGTGTATCCTTGTTAATTTAAGGACAGACAAGGGCTGAGCCTCTGACCCATGTCTATTCTATGAACAGAAGCAAAGTCGCATTACAGCTGCTGAGTGAAGACAGGATTCCTCTCCCTCCCCGCTTCTCCAACGCCCCATCCCTCGCTCAAGCTCACAAAGGAGAGCTTGCGCATTAACGATTGACAATTCTTTACGATTACCATCGCAAGAATTACATTAGTGTATTGGTTCTGAATGCATCCCTAGTAGCGTTCGACACGCAACGTTCATGTAATGCTTACAATGATAAGAGATCTCATCGTTAATGCGCAAGTTCTCAAAGGTCGATTGATATAAACGGATGCTGTCCTTCCCTATGCCTGCCCGTCAATACATGACATAATAGAGGTTTCGTCTCAATGGTGTTGCTTCAGACGCCTCAGATATGGCAGTAGGCGTAGGCCCAAATGTTGCTGACGAAGGATGCACTGATCTTGGCTGGAGCTGTCACAAACAGTGGTGCTCCAAGATCTGCGCTCGTCGGGATCGCAGGTCGCCGTCGGAAGTCGATGTTGTAATCCGAGAGTGCTTGAGACGTGTCCAACAACAACACAGTGGCATTGAGAGTGCCTACACACAGCTGTCACATACGCTACAACCAAATGAATTATTATGAATTATTTTAGTTTTGGCCTCTGCTTCATGCGTTTTCCAGCCATGCAGGTAGACGCCAATATCTCAGCAACACAATGACATAATTATGTAGTGCCTACGTTAACTCGTAGCAACATACCCCACTGCCAAATGAATTAATTTGGTTTTGGCCTCAACTTTATGCGTTTTTCTGACATGCAGGTAGGCGCCAGTATCATCTCACCTCAGAGTCACACCCCTCTAGACGTGTAAGCTCACCTGGGTTGACCACTCCAAGTAAACAATTTCGGTGCTTGTTATATAAAGCCTCCGTCACAAGTTTTGAAGTAGGTTATCATGACTGACTTTCTCACCAGGATCCAAACCAATGATGCATGTCTTCATGTTAGCATTGTTAGTATGCAACTACGTCAATAAAATGAATCAGGATGGGTAACCACTGTGAGAAGGCAAAGCCTACTTTGTTTTTCAAACGTTGCCCTGTTGGTGCTGATCCCAGTCTGGTGAAAATACAGTCAAATAATTAATAAATCTTATGAGCGCGGCCGTAGGCTGTACTAGAGATTAGATTTAAACTTTTGCGCTAAATTTGTTATCGGAATGCTTTTCTGTGGGCAGTGGTAATATGCCACGAACACGTTTAAATCGTGTAGATTAACGGGGGATGAAGCGGTGCTAAGCGGTCAGAACAGACCGCGGTAACAAATATTGGCTGTGTTTACTAAAATACACTGAGGTTAACTGGCAATCAATTATCCTTTTCATGTTAAGCAATGGGCCATTGTTGTTTTAGCCAATCAGAATGGCTCTAAATATCAAACTCCTGAGTCATACGAGGGCCTTTCTCGCGGCCGCGTCTTGTGATTTGTCTATAAATTAAAAACTTAAACTTAAAGGCCGGTCCGGGAGTATAAAAGGCGAGGAAAGACAAGATAGTGCGAATTCAGTCGCATGGTTCAAGTCAGGGAGCGCAATTCTTTCCGAATTTCACGTGTAAAGCAATTCATATTGCAGATCCGTTGACTGTCTCTCTGAACGTTACGACTACTTTATAAGACATGAAGCTTAGAACCTCAGTCAGGTTGCCCTATGGTTGTCAAAATACCGAACCAGAAACCTGCCGCTAGCATGATTCGAACTAGGGACCTTTCCCACTTAGAAACGAGAACTCTACCTCTACACCACGCGGTGGGCTGTCAGTGTCAAGTCTATGCCGTACTGGACAATCCTATGAGGTATAAAGTACCATACAGAAGTCCAGTGTTTGCTCTGTTGTGTAAGCAGATCTGTCTAGTCTGATGTCCTAGTCACAGAGTTTGGAACAGACGTATTTGCGCATTTGTCTTTGAGATTATTTTTCTTTCCCAAAAAAACAGTGACTCTGCTTCATAACACTATTTGGGATCACGGAAAAAAGGTTATATGATATAAAAGGAGTTGCAATTATTCAGTGACTTTTAACTTTTACATTAGAAGAAAAGAACAATCCATTTTGTTTAATCGCATTCCAGGTCACTAGACTTCCCTTTACTTGCAACATTTTCCACAAAACAAAATGCCGTGTAACTATTTGAATATAGACATCCCTGGATAATTGCAACTGCTTTTAATTACAACTTTTCTCATCTTCTTCCAAGGAGTTGTGATTAAGCAGAGTCGACGGTATTTCATTAGCTATGGAAATTAGGAGTAAACAGATCACGACTGAAGCAGAGGCAGCTATACTTCTTGTCATAATCTGGACTGACACACAAACATACAAACATACAAACATACAGTACAAACGTATTGCTTGATAACCCGAGACAAAATCTTCTATGATCAATTTTTTTCCTTTTATTCAATAACACATCGTGAATCCAAGAACACTATTGACAATGATGAAAGAAATTTCAGGTCTAATTTTTTTTTTCTCTTCCTCTCCTTTTAAACTTGTATGAACACAAAGGGACATGGCAAAATCTACATACAATAATGTACATGTTTGGTTCCTAAAAAAAATGTAACTTACCATATGTCAATGAAACAAAATGACAAAATTATTTACAATGTGACACAGAAATTATGAATGAATTCATGGTGCTATCCAGCTTAATGCTAACAGCCCAAATGCCTTGCTTGCTTTCCACCCGCGAAGAATTCAGAGTGTAAACACACCATTTTCTTCAGATAATCTCAGTGAAGACGATCAACTATTATTGGTCAAAAATGCTAAATGGCTGCTATCAATTCTAGTAAGGATGCTACTGAGCGCATGTACTAGTAAATGTGGAACTGTATTGACCAGCTGTTGTCACTGCAAGCAAGTCTTACAGTCTTAAACACTATGCCCTTTTTCTACAACCCACAGAGAAATACCTGCATTCTAAAATAACAAAAATTATACATTTTGCCTGAACTGTTATGATGACTTAGGATTAGTTGGTAATGGTATGTTTGCTATGGGAAAGGAGGAAGGGATAGATCTAACAGATATTTATTTTATCTGAATTTTTTTTTTTAATTCATAAAGGTGTGCCTCAACACAAAGTCTTATTTTTCAGGGATACGGCAAAGAGGAGGAGCAAACCACATTCTTTATAAAAAGCACCCAAACGTCTTTATCAGACAGGAGTATTAAACACTGGTGATTGTACCTACATAATGCATGAGTGCAGCTGACATTTAGGGATGTTACCATTTTCTTGTAATTATGAGGGGAGCATGTAACTTGACATGGCACTTGTGTCCACATGCACACTCTTCTTAATCACAACTCCTCTTAAGCATGGAAAAAAGGGCTATTAAAAGAAATTGTGACTATTTAGTGACTTTTACAGAGAAGCATAGCATTTCATTATGTGGAAAAATAATGTGAATTAAGTTTAAATTGCGATTGTGATTAAGTGGAGTTGATTGTACGTTCACTACTGTATTTAACTCAACTGTATCTGCTCCAAGTCATGTTACCTTGCAAATTGTGAGCAACTATAAATTTCTCAGACTCAGGAAAACAAAACTTCACACTTCTGATCCAGGAGGTTTCAAACACTGGGGAGGATAAGAGGGAAAGGGTGGGGGGAGTGGGGAAAAGGGTTGGGGATGAAGAGAGTGGAGATTTAATAATGACGTAAGGAAACCACTTCATCCCTTTCTTCTAGACTAGACCATGCCTTTGTCCATGGCAATCCACTTCTACAACAAGAAATACATGTTTTACCGAATGTCAAATCCTTCATACTTAACCTAAAACTGGATAAAGCCAGGGGACTCCTGTCAAATATCAGAGCAGTTGGGAGCTTAATACACTTGATTTCTCATCAGGTTTCAAAAGAATCATTTAAGCTTCTGACAGGGCATCCAGTAATGAGGAGATGCTTATTGACTGGGTTCTAAAACCCCTCTGGCCTCCTTCTTGTTTCTGGCCACTGACCCCATGGGCACTTGACAGTACTATAATAATAATAAAATTAATAAGTCTCATATCCAGGCCAATCCCTGCTTACATGACTTCACACTATTATTACCCCAGCAAGCCTGATCACTCTAAAACTTTCTCAACTCCCTGGGAAGCACAGGCATTATCTCTAGCATTCAGATGATACTTTTCACTGCCTTCGGTCAGATGTCCATTTTACAGTATGACAGAAATAATTTTGATAAATGGAATTATACTGCTGTGCATATTCTTAAAACATAAAATATGATGGTAAATAATAAACAGGTTATACTTGGGTATTAGAGAAACTTCTGAAATTTACACCAACAGATCGTTTAAGAAGAGGATTTCAGGTCTGGTACATTGTACATACAATTCTGTATTACTTGAAGAACCATAAATTGTCATGCAACCCTTAGATATTGTGGATGAGTGCTCAAACAAAATCTGCAAGTGCCAAGAATTGAAAACAGGTTTTACATGCTTTTGTGCAACATGTTCTTCAAAGTTAATTCCTTCAACGTTCATTCTTACTTCGTAACTTGCTGATAACATTAGACAAGCTCCACGCTATTCCCATTTCTTGTTTGTTGAGCCCATCTTCAGATTACACATAGCAGTTATCTTCTTACTAATAACTCCTTTGAGAGTTTTGAATTTCCGGCACATAGGACAGGGTAATTAACTCTTTCTCCCATAAAAAGAGTTAATATCTGCTGAAAAGTATTAATTCCCTTGAACTCCCATGGAGAGTGATTATGACAAGGTGGTTAACTCTTTCGTTCATAAAGCCTGGTCTCCTGAATATTAATTCTCTTTGAATTAGGAGTAGGGCTTTAATAACTAATAACACTGCCACAGAAAAGGCCCCCTCACAGTCTTTCGGTATATTTGTTAGGGTTAAAATACGGCAGTAAAAAAAGACTTGATATGGAGGCTCCCAATATGGGGGCAGGCATGGGGTCAACACTCCACCCCTAGGACCCAGTCGGGCCAGGGCTATAAATATAGGACCTTTCTCTAACACTAATGAGGGATTTATTTTCGTTCGGGCCAAGGGAAACCCCCATCGTGTAGGCGGCGGGAGGGAGTAACAAAATAACATCATAGATTAAAAAGTAAATGTTAACTCCCAGAATGAAAGTAACACCAACTAACAAACACCGGCGCCAATCAGAAAGGAGTGGGACCAAAAAAAAAAAAAAATTCTCTTTGAATCCTGGACTTCCCCTGAGTACTGTATGTTCCATTAAGAGGTGTTGTTTGAAAATTATTAATTCTGATCTAGTGAGTGTGACAGGATGGCTACTCTTTGCCCCTTAGAGGTTGACCACACTGACATGTTAGAAAAGTATTAATTTCCTCGTGTGTCTGTTACTTCTGTTGAGTATTCATAAATGGTTTTATCTTTCGTACACTGGGTCTACTAGATAAGTGATGCAAGTTATGGAATGAAAGCTGCACTAATTTCTTCCTTCCTGCCACCCCCGAAACTGATAACTTCCCTCCCCTCATGTAGCATAACATACTAAGGCAAGGTCAGCATACGGAATCGTATCTTTCCATGTATTAGTTGAGAAACCGACGACTCTGTGGATCTGTAAATCCCATCTTCAACTGGTGACAATTCTACATTAAAGCTAAAAAGCATGCAATGATGGCAAAGTCATTGAATAAATGTACAGGACAAAATGCATTTTAAAAGAAAAGACACACTACACATGCAAAGAAATTTTACAAGCTCTTGAGCAAAGTGAAGTATTGCAACCCCATCAAGGAAAAGACAACTTATTGGGAACGTGTGATGCTGTTTCCTCTTCTACCAGTAGTAGAGTCAAAACAATTCCTACCCTCCCACTTTGGTTGGTTTATTTAAAGGAAACAAAATACAGACCCAACACCAACACCATCTTATAAACAATTTTCTGAAATAACACATAAAGGAAAGAAAAATATTTAAAAAAGACATGGATCATCCATAGCAAGTTCAGGGTGCCATGCAAATCTCAAGAACTCAAATCTTTGTCCTAATTCCTAGCATACCCACTCCCCTTCTCCACCTGATCAATATGCTAAGCAAAACAATTTTGGCAGTGCTTGGCAATGAACATAATTATATACAGTCACATCATGCTCTGAACAAGTTAAATCAGTTGCCAGTTGCTACACATACCTCTGAGTATCTTTCCTTGTCAGTTTGTACCCAGCATCACGATACGCCCAGTAAAGAAAGGCCTCTGTGAAATACGAAAGCATCCCTTCTTCAAAGCATCTTTGGCCTCTGCCAAATGAGAATTAGCTGACAGACTGATACTTGCTGAGTAGATGAATATCTGACTACAAAAGCAATTTGTTTTTAGCTACTGTTCAACAGCTTTGCATGACACCCTTGAAATGGCCTTTAATGTTAAAGCAAAATTCCGATATCACAAAGTAAAATCTGAAACAAAAAGACAACAAAAAAAAATTCACCCACTATATCACCAAAATCATGTAAATTAACCAACGCAACAAATGATCTCTAGTGTGGTGTATTCCAGATACCTTGTGGCTCTAACTGCACCAATTCCACTGAACAATCTGATAAACAATACTGAAACTCCCATAACTGTATTGTCTTTACACAGCACTTTCTGAAGAAAAGTCTTTGTATAAAAACATGGTTGCTCACAGCTATACATATTATTATAGAGAACATAATAGCACTGGTATGCATGCAAAAGTGGATTATCTGGAAAAATTTCAGAACAGCGATTCATTATCTGAGGTCCACCACTTCGTGATGGTCCATACTTTTTCAAGATAATGCAGTTTTGCTCTAAATTGTTGAAAATGAACATACACTCCTCTAGCTCGATAATTTCTCTTTCTTACATTCCTACATGAACACACAGGCAGCACATATATTCCTCTGAAATACTTATATATATATATGATGAGAAGCAGTTGACATTCTTTTTACTGTGTACTGAATGTTCTGAAATATTTTGTTGTGTGTGACAGCTTCTCACAGGCTCAAAATCTCTAACTACCAAATATTTGCATTTAATTTGTGTGATGCTGCCATTAGCAGGTGATGACTGCAAGGCTCATAGAAGTGAGCTGATGGAAATTTAACCACTGTTAGACAAGGATGGCGGAAACTAATGGCAAAATTTTCAGAACTATGATTAACATACCTGTCTTGTCAAAAAATCAAGCTATTTTTTTTCATTCTTTCTATTTTTTTTTTTTGTTTTTAAACTGGGCATGTTTTTGGATCTGCTATTTGGTTTTCCAAAAATTTTCAACACTGCCATCTCTGATCAGAATTTTGGAAAAGAAGAAGAAAAAACAAAAAAAACAACTTTAGATATGTCATCTCAGAGGCCTGAAATAAAAGCACAATGCATTTTACAGGAAGCATTATTCTTCATGCACAATGAGAAAGTCCAGAGAGTATCTAGCTTATGATTCAAACTCACTGAGAGCAGCATTAAACTGCACCTTGAAATACAATGAGCAAGACCAAGTACGTTGCCCCTTGTAAGTCTGTATGAATGTTTCTCCATAACAGTTAACAGGTCAAGTCCATTGACTCTGCTTAATTGCAACTCCGCAGTGGCGCGGCAAAAGTTGTGATCAAAAAAAGTTGAGAGAGACTGTTGAACTGAAAATGCAGCAGCCTGTTTCGAAAGAATACTGTGAATAAGTGGAAGCTGCGTCTGAGCGAACTGCAATTAAATGGAGCCAACTATCTGAAAACAGTCACAGAAGTGAAAACTTGCACCTACACTTGCTGACCTCCAATAGCCACAATCCTATAATGAAACAGTATATATCTTTCACACTGATGTGATACATACAACAATACCGGGAAACAAAAGAGTACTTTTATTTTCTCCAAATGAACCAATGATCCATTATGTGTATGTACATCGCTGCAGTATTGAAGACAAATTATGGTAACTGAACCAAATCTTGCGAGATGGAAGGGCAGATACTATGGCAGTATAACATTTACTATGAAAATAATGGAGATACACATAAAATATGTATGAAGTTATGCGCATTATGGGCAGTACAAACAATCAGCCTCATGAGTTCACAGAGGCATGAAATCTATCACTTCTAAGGATCCCTTTAAAAACAATCCATCTCAACAAAAAGGTTATAAAACTTAACTTCAGTCTATGAGTTGACAGGGTGATGATGAGGATGATGTGACTAGACAAGATGACGACATGAGAATGACTTGACTAGAATGAAAAATTAGCAACACACACAATGCGCAAATTTTCCCAAGTCAGCAGCAAATTGCGCACATAATCATATTAAAAGCTTGCTGCAGACTGATAGTGTCCGAAGTCCTCCGATACATTGGCTACTGGGTCTTTTCTACTAATTAATAAATGTCATATTGTTAATCAATAAATAAAGCCCCACGTTGTAGATTTAATGGATGGCCTGTGCCTTGTTAGTGTCAGTGGCTTCAATGACCAAATGGCCAGTCTGATACAACAACAAAAAAATAGAGGAAACAAAATCTGAATATTTCATTCCTCTTGATGCAAACACAAGATGTTAACTTTTTTACAGGCAGTAACACCAAAGTTATTGGTTCAAGGCTTTTTATCCTTGTCCTCTGAACTCTTGAAGTTGAACTAATTTCAGTTGAACTTGACCATCAACTTCAAAAGTGTGGGCCTCTAAGAAGAGAAGGTGTTTTGGCAGGAAGACAGAAGAAACAGAGAAGAAAGTGGTCATTTATGGTAGAATGTAATGATATTTTCAAATAGAAGAAGGCATTTTGTTTTAGGAGCAGTTCACACAACCCCATATAGATCTACAAAAATCACTGTCTTTGAGGCAGCTTGATCAGTTTGGCATTTTCAACTCTTTTAACATGGAAAGAATTCTCTCTCAAATACGTAAACACATAAAAATCTACTCATTATATCTACAATGACACCTAGTTCTACACTATTCTTTCTATGGACAAGGGTTCTTCTAATCTATATTTCATGGAAGGCTTAATAGATTAACATTTTGTCATTCCAATCCAAGAAAAGATATACCATTTGGAAAACCTGTCATATCTTGGTCCCTGTTAGTGTTAGCCCAGCTGACTGGCATAATTCCATCACAAGCCTGGTCTCTGATTAGCACAATCCATCAAAAACATGTCATACATACTCAGTCTGAAGACTGGAGGAATTTCAAGGGTCTTCCGGTATATATTCAATTTGTTGTTCCACCACAAAAATTTGCGACACTTGAAATCCAGGTACACTGAGAGCTTCTGTTGGAATTATTATGCAGAGCTGACAGAAGCGTTAAAGAAAAAAAAAGTCTACTGAATTAAAATAGGCCATAATACTTTAAACATTTCCTGGGATCCATCCTTTGAGAATGGCGGACTTATCAACTGAGAAATCTCCTTAATTATTTATGTCTCACCTCAATTTCTGCTTACGCTGACCTTTACTACTGCAACTCTTGGTTTTCACTAACGTGCGTAATATCTTTAAATTACCCATGCATTGTCACTACCAACCATGCAACATTATTAAGTTCAGACAAAAGCTAAATCAATGAGTACTTTCACTCTGTTGGTTTTTCAGTTACTGATTAAGCTACAGTTTAGTCACTATACAGTGACAATCTCAATCTGTGTATAAACAAACTGCTTATAAACATCATTTGTGCGAATAACCTGAAAAGAAGACTGAGTGATTGAAACACCTGATGCAAATTTACAGATGAATGAAGCAAACAATAACCGCTTACAGCATACTTGCATTATTGTTACTACTAAATGGATAAAGATGTAATCCATTTCCATTATAAAAAAAAAAAATCACATTTTATGAAAATAATTACTGGTATCTGCTAATCCTGTTAAACTACACAGAGCTATAATGATATTGGTATTATTTCTTTATATTTCACAGTTCACAATTTTATGTTGGTTTTTTATTGTAAAGGCATAAACCAGAAACAAATAAAACAGAATCAAATTGGATTCTCTGAAGAATATTCAGA
>JAWQUT010000003.1:3768097-3787767 GCA_033807755.1 Ellobium chinense | reverse complement strand
GGAGATGAAATGGACTATAAATGAGATAGTGCATTTTAATTCTGAGCAGTCAACATGAATGTTTTGGCAAGCAACATAATGAGGCTTCAGAGAGTTCAGTCATTGAATGTTTCTTGCTGATAAACTGAGAGGTGATACAGAATGACAAAAGAATGCTATGCACTCCAGCATGGGACTGTACCATATATCTCCCTGTCCACACCCTAATGGTAATGACTTTTACAGTTACACTTAGAAACAGAATGATTACAAACTGCTAGCTTTCTTACTGAATAATCAGCAAGAGCTGGTGATTCATGTCTCATTCTTGAACTGATAAAGGATTTTATCCCCCACCCACTGCCAGAGCCCCACAGGTGCACGAAGGGCCACCAGCATCCGATTGTGATTGAGACGTAGTGAGAAGGGATACATATAAGTTTCAGTGAACAAAATGGACCACAGATAGCATGTATATTCACTATGGGGTCATTGTACATTTCCGTGGTTTTCATGTGATGCAATCACAATATCAGTAATACGTTGCATTTTGGGGGACATAAAGATAAAATAATAAAAATTAAGATCCTGCTCTTGATAAATACAACTTATAAATATCCATTGTTCAGCAATAAATACAATTTTCACAAGAATCAGTAAAGACCTCAATATTTTGAATTCCAACCACCATTTGCTCACTTTTTTTTTCATACACCATATTACTGATATTGTACTGATGCATCACATACCACAAGAAAACACTTGTCTGGTAGTCTAAATGAGTTTATAGGCACACGAAGCAAACATTTGGACAGGGTGAGCTCAGCATTATTAGTTGCAATGGATTTGGAGCATTCTACGTTTCTATGGGTCACTTATACTTTTATGTAAACATTAGCTGCGGTGACTGTTTGGTGACATGAGGCAAAACTTGCTTCACAGTAAAAGTTGTTAAACATTTATGTTAGACATATATGCATACTATGTCTGAAAGATAGATGGAAACTGTTTTTAACAAAGTCTTAGTCAAGGACCTGTATGTTTATACATGCGCAGAGTATATCTGTACCACATTAGAAGCCCCTGGGCAAGGTCATATAAATTTAGTGATATAAGCATCTCTTACTAAGCATCAACTCCAAGCCTGTACAAATTTTGGGAACCAGCATATATTTACAGCAAAAGCCTGAATGATTCCATTATGTGCATGGGCTCTGAACTATATATTCTTTGAAATTGCCCTCGAGGTTAAGGCACTAGATTTGTTCATTTCCCAGCTGACTTTCTACTATTTGTGCACTTTTGGCTCTAGGAAAAGAATGCCCTTGTTAGTCTCATAATGAAAGTATTTTGAATGCTTTCATCTTTAAGTTTCAGTAACTTTTTGGTGTGCAAATGTACTTTATGGATGGAATATCTCTAAAATAACTGCTTGGTAAATGTTGTTCTTTGACAGACTAACATGGAAATTGATATGGCCATGCTAAAGCTGGGTTATTTTTTTTGTTAATGCTTGATGATTAGTGACCATGCTTGCATTTCAACTTCTCTTTTACATTATCAATATTTGTGTCATAAAAGTTAGTTTAATGAGGTAATGACTTATACATTTTTTCCCAGCTCTTTATTGGCTTCTGTATTACTTACAGCAATAGATACATTTTAAAGACACCTTCTCAGGACCACACCTTTAACAACATTACTTACCAATCCAACAAACATAGGACAGAGTGTTTTACAAATGATGTGAATAACATCACAAGAGCATTAAACACACATCAGCATGATCATAATATGAAGCAGTTTTTGTTTTGTACTTTTGTGAAAGTAAATATAATGGTGTAGAGATATTGCTTTGACACAAGGAGATGCTGGTCAAATGTTCATATAATCTTGTATGGAAAAGACAGTCAAAAAGAACTCCTTTTGGGAGGGAGGCAAGTCTTGATTTATGAGCAAGTAATTTGTAAGCTCTTAACAGATCAATGACTCCATGAAATCTGTGGAAAATATGGCCAAACCAACTCCTGGGTGGATGTGTGTATTAAATTGTTGAATGAATAGCATGTAACCATCTCTATCAAACAGTGCAAAGGATAATTATTGCAAATCAATAATGCTGACCTGTCTTTGATGTAGATGGTTAAGACTTCATGTCTGTATTATGAAAATGGATACACAAAAGCAGAGTGCATTAATGAACAATGTGTAACATAGTAATACTATGAATGTATGGATTTACAATATCATTTACTATCACCATCTAGTATTTTCAATGATGTGTCTCTTAATATGCTGATCCTTGACTTGCAGTTGTCCAACTGTTATTCCTTGCAGTAAACTCCATATGGAGCAGGCAAGTTCAGTCACAATCTGGCTCATGAATTACTCTGTGTAATACACGCTAACAACGGTGTACAACCATTTTATTCAAAAATTTTCAGAAATCAAACTGTTCAGGCCACTAGATAAAATCTGACAGGATCCAAGTGGCGCCTGAGAGTAACCCCCTTCAGCCATAGAGGTAAAAAATAATCTCAAAACATGTAGCACCTCACACACCTGGCATGCTGAACATCCTGTGCAGCTCTTTGTCCCACCTCACTGATGTTCTGTGTTAACGCATATTCTCAGCAAGCTGAAAGTGCCGCGCAAGTTCTAAATCCCAGTTCACTGAAAGTTTTAGTCTAGCATAAATCCTCAGCATGCTGCAAAGCCTACACCATCTCCACCCAGCTCTCCCAAAGCTCTAAGTTAGCATACAGTATATTCTGAGCACACTGAAAGTGGCGTGCATAATCCCAGCTTGTCACAAGCCTTGTGCCAGCTCATATCCCCAACATGCTAAAGTACCTCTGCCAGCTTTTAATCTCAGCATATCAAAAACTTAATGCTAGCACATATATTCCCAGCTGGTTGAAGTGCTGTGCAAGTTCTTAATCCCACCTCACCAAATACTCTAAGCTAGCATACTGCCCCAGCTCGCTGAAAGTTCTGTGCCAACATGCGCCTCCAGTTCACTTAGAAGTTTGCTCTGGCACATAGCTTTAGGATGCTAACAGATAGGCACAAGGTCTCATCCTCAGCTTGCTGGGAGCTCTGTGCTCAAAATCCCAATTCACTGATTGCACAGTGCCAGCTTCTATTTCCAGTCTGTTGAAAATCCTGTGCCAGCTCATATCCTTAACTTGCTGGAAACTTTTTGCTGCTCATATTATCCCCAGCTTGTGAAACGTCTGTGCCAGCTTTCAACTCCAGCTTCCTGAAAGCTTCATGCCAACTCTTATCCCCAGCTTGCTGAAAGCTCTGTGCTATCTCACTCCTCCACTTCAATCAAAATTTCCAACATGTTCACACCTCCAGCTCACTGAAGACTCTACGACAGCTCTGCACTTTGGTAGATTTAGGTTGATCGTCTAGCTGAAGGCGCTTGATCTCCGCATCTTTCATTTTCCCCTCAAAGGCAGCAGAATATTCTCTATCAAATGCATCTGTGGAGAAAAACAGCAATGAAGATTTGATTTATTAAGAAATATTTACTAACACAATGTCTCAATAAATTTCATCTTCGGAATGACGGTCAACATCCATCCTAAAACTTCTGGCTAAAAATACTAAATCTGTGTAAAAAGCTTTATGATATGAGGAATCTCAGCTGAAATGGATCTTCCAATAAAATGAAAACACTACATACTTTCGCACTACAAACACACCTGAAAGAAACAGAGATGGTAAGCAAAATCTAGTTATCAGATTTCCCTTTGGCTGACAGAAAATTGTTGAACATAACCATAATCAATATGGTATACTCATTTTTTTGACAAGCTGAAATTACATGTTATAAATGTTACCTGTATCAACTAGACATTATTCCTAAAAGCAACAGCTGTGTATAATCCATGTTGGCAATCATTATGCCAGCCTTCTTAGAGCATTGCTGAATAGCATATTTTCAGAATCATTACTGACCATTTCTAAAATTCTGAACCGATTCTTAGTGCTGTCAATTTCTTTTAGGTATCTGTCCCTTTCTCCACTCAGTGTCTTTCCCCAATATGCCATTTCCCATTGAATTTGTTCATAATAAATATTATACTAATACATCTCTACAAACAAAGCTTCAGCACTCCTACACATATCTAATTTCATTTTCCAGTGGTATGGTAGAACTTCACCTTTGCACCTTTTGTACTCAAACTTCTTGCCAATTCAGTATCAAGTTTCACTCTCAGGCAGAGTAAATTTTCTGACCTTGTCCCCTGATACTGGAGTTTGTGAGCTTTCACTGTGTATGAATGGTCAAGTATGTTTTAGGAAATACTGCAGAAGTATTCTCAAATTCATACCATGATCAATATTTTCTCTGCCACATTCAGCAAAGCTCAGGAACAAAATCTCCCTGTACATGCTTCTGAAGCGGCGCTTGCGTGAGGCTATACGTCGACGTGTATTGGCAATCAGTCGGATGGCTGACAACACATCATTGCGTTTGATGGATGCGATGATCTGCCACATCATCCTTAAGAATAATCAATGGTTGTAAGATAAACAACACAGTCTGGCGATAAACGACACAGTCTGGCAATGAAAAGCCTTTCTTTGACTCACTTTACATGCAACATATGCCCCATAACTCAGGTGATACTAGATAATTATTGTGGATAACCAGTTTTCGCATAACACCTGTGAATCAGGACCAGCAGAATAAGCTGATAGTGACATAAGTCTATGTTGGACTACTGACTGGAAGGCTGAATGTGTTTAGGCTTGCACTAAGTGAAAGGCAATTATCCGCTACTTAGGAAATCCAAGTGACCTGTGTTCATTCAGTAAAACTATTTTCTGTCTTTTGACTATCTCACCAGTCTTTTTTTAAAAGATGACAAGTGATATCATCAGTAGCAGCAGTCGTCTTCTGATGCTGCTCATTCAAGGATGTAAAACTGTCATGTCCATTTGAGGTGGCTGCACTTAAAATTTATCGCAATGCTGTAATGTGCAGTCTATCCCATCAAACAGTGACAGAATGGCTGGCACTTCAGGGGTATCAAAAAGGATACAACACAAACACATCTCATGCACTAATACAAGATAAAATAATCATTTTATACTTATATAGCGCTCATTCTGATGGCAGCTCTGAGCACTTACTAAAATGACAGCCCACAAATTAATTTATCCTCTTTACATTACCTCTCTATTTCTCCCTTTCTCTCTCTTTCTTTGCAGACAAGCACACCCACTCACCTATCACACATTCACTAACAAATCAGCCAGAAACCGGCCAGGAGGAACCAATCAACAGACAGCATGTAGTGAGAGTAGGTCTGTCAAAAAGCCCAGCAGGCAGGATAAAAGAAGTTAAGACATCACAGTGTCTGTATTATCTCAAGATATCCAAACAAATCTCATCATATTACTTACGGTCTACTAAATGAGTCTGACTCGATGACTAGAGCATCCACAACAGTAGACTTGTGACCTGCAGAAAATGAACATTATCTTAGAAGTCGAAGATGGCATGAGACACTGTGAATATCATTTCTCATTTCGGCAAGCTGTCTTTAGTGAGAGAATACACATGAAACATAAGGAAATGCACATCTCACCTATGTCACTACATTCATTTTTAGTAAACTACTTCACCGACTGCACTTCATTCATTCTTGTAATGCAGAAAGAGAGATCAGCTGTGACATCCAAACAAGAGACCACAATCAGAATGAAAACAATTTTAGAATATGACTTTTCTATCCAAGCAGTTCTCGATCTGATATCAAATATACCCTTCTCTGAAGGACACTATCATTCTCTGGTTTTAAGAGGATTCTCTGAAGAGTGGCATCCCAGCATGAAGTAAATGATCTAATTGCATACAAACCTGCCCGCCAAGCTGAGTACATGGGCAGTCCCACCTCATCATGTATTCTCACATTGTCCCACTGTGGTCTAATCAAGATATTGCGGTTATTGTACATTCCCTTATATCTGGCCAGGGTCTGGAAAAAAAAACCATAAGAGATTCAGTTTCATATTGAAAGATTTCAAATTAAAAGCAAACTTACAATACCTCATTTTTTTCTCAGGGATCTACAGGGTCAAATATCTCCTCACACAGTTTCCTACTTTGATGAAAGCTAAGTTGAAAGTCTATAATCTATCAACCTATTCCTGTATATTCCCATAGCATATGAAAACAACTTGACAAATTCTGGACAAAAGAGAGGAGGAAAAGAAATAATGACATCATAACTGCCGTTGTTCCTTACATCATTTATTTCATCATGATCAAGCATGCGTAAGTCTATCACAAGTGTCTATCTGGCTGAGAGAGCATCACTGCATCCATCATCAAAATTTAATTTTCAAAATTTTTTTTATCAATGTTTCTCATACATACCTCAGGACTGTTACAGCTGAACGCTTTGGATGTTAACAGAAAAGCAGTCAGGTGAGTGGGCACTTCTATGCGACGAAAATACCATACCTGAAAGCAGAAATGCATTAGATTGATAGCATTTTTGCAGTCTTACCTAATAATTCAGCATTTAACCTTTACACATTGGTTGCAAGCCTTGTGAAAAAAAACAGCGCTGGATAAATTGCTAAAATGTTCCTGAGAATACAAGCTCATGACTTAGTCATCTAGTGCATGTCTTGGTGATATAACTGCTTAAAAAAAACCACCAACAGGACGTCAGAGCTGAAAAATCATTTTGCCATCACTTACTCTATGAACTACTAAGAGCAAAACTGCCTCAGAACAAGAACTACTATACACCATAATTTCAGCCCCAGATGTAAGCGTCTACTTGTTCACAAGCTGGGATGGTATCATATGTATCCAGACCAATCTTCATCTCATTCATAACGATATACCAGATCATCCTGCTGGGTGATAACAGTACATACCAAATTCCAGAATATAATAGGATGCTCCTCTACATAAGTGTCTGATGCCAGGCACCCGTTTCCCTCATGGTCAAGGATATATTCCACCTCTTTGCGCAACACCAATGGACTCAGGTATGGCACGACCACAGGCTCTGAGGATGAGGCTGATCTGTGGAGACAACAAGAGGTCCATTAAAAACTGTGGTAGTGATGTAAAGTCCCTGATCAACTGGACTATGAACCCAGGGACAATTAAATGAAACATATATCTGACAATGTCAGTGGGTATTATTCCCCATCAATTACTGTGGGGATGAAGTGCTCTCTTTGAGTATCCTGAGAGGAAAATAATAACTGAGCATGAATAAATCAAACGCAGTAAGTCAAAGTTATGGTTCTCTTGTACAAACCTTTCAGACTCTTTACTAGTGCTTCATACAGTCCTTGAAATTCGGCAAACTTGAAAAGATGAGGAGACCCTGAAGAATTTGAGTTATCTCTGTTCGAATGTATTCATAATGACAATAATGAGGTTCAGAAAATTGTATCCTAGCACTGTCCTCTTATATTTCACATTATTATTACCCTAATGGACAAGTCACTCCATAACTTTCTCAGCTCCCTGAGGTGAAAACAGTATCCTCTCCATTTTACAGGCACTAATTTCCAGCATTTAGGTTATAGCTTTCACATGCAAAACAAATGTGTATGATTAAAATGTAAACATGCATATTTCTTCACCCATGTAAAATGAGTGCTCCTGTGCAAGTGAGTGTTTGAAGTTTTTTTGCATGCAGGTGATGATTTGAAGGATGCTAGCACCTAACCTTATACTGCATCATAGATTTAGTCATAGCAGCAGCAACCTTCAGGGTGAAACAGTAAGATGGGCGACACTGGGTCATGAGGCGAGGGTGTTGCATGGACAGCTAATGCCTAATACTACTAAAATTAATAAACAGCATGACGTGAGTACTATTTACCTTGACATGAATTCCTTTTTCACACAGGTTGTTTCAGGAGTCACCTCACCAAACTCCACTCCTTCCTCTATGGAAAGACTCAATGGTGAGCGCTGGAAATTGTGAGTGGGACTTTCTGTGAATGAGCCAGACCCCGCAGTATCTGTGATCAAACATTCACTTGTGCATCGCCTTCTCTTAGTGTCATTTGCTTCCTCAGGGGTCAGGAGCATTTCACCTTTCTCTAGTGGGCTTTGCTTGCTCTCTGATGATATCACTTCCCCTTCAGCAGGGTTTGCTTTTGACCCTCCTGGTTGGTCACCTTTGGCAAGCAGTTTTTCAGTGTTTGGGCCTTCCTGCTCCACTGCATCATAGGTAACTGACTTTGGGTCTCCTCTCCAATCCTGTCAACAAGACAAAGATCATAGCCTTCACACAAAGTCTTCATAATCAGGGATGGTAGCAGCCAGTGGCAAAATGTTTAAATATCATCATTAACATACTGACATACTAGTATCTGTTCAAAACTGAAGTTTTTTTCATCATTATCTCTATTTGGGCCTTTACTACAATATGTCATGTATCTGATTCGGCTTGCAGCCTTCTGATCCCTGACATAATGACCCACAACTGCAACTACTACACAAGATGGTGGGCTGCTCTATTGTCACGAAATCAGTCACTTGACTCCACCTTTAATCAACTTCAACTGACTAAAAACATATCCAAAAGTAAGCACTGTTTCGCCTCTCAAGTATGTATGCTAGTGATAAGTTTTATTGCTTAAAATAATAGCACAGCCTGCTGGAAGTTGTTGCAGTGGCTTATGATTCGCCTAATGCAGTCACCTCTTCATGACAGCTCCTATTGTGATATTAACTACCAACAATATAACTAGGCCACTGTTTGTCGATTTCATATGAAGGGTCAATTTACAGACCTTTTCGTAAGTCACATTACAATTCAATACAATTCAAACTTTACCTGACATGACATTCCCATTAATATTGTCAAACACTTGAGAAAGGCGCAATAATAGGAGAGTATAGACGTCACAAACCCTTCTGAGCAAAAAAAAAAACAACAAACAAAAATTATCAAATACAAGGACATTCTTTACCATCAAATGTATATTACATACCTTTATGTAAATCTGAAGATGAGGAACAAACTTTGCATGACAGTAAGGGCAACTGTAAAGAAAGAAAGGATAGATCATGAGTAATAAACATGAGAAACAGAAAACGCCAATTTATGGGACATGGAACCAGTGCTTGAAAACAGAATTTGTTTACATCATTTGCTATCTAAAAGGTGTGAACCAACTGAGTACAGAAGTAATCTGAGGGCAGTGACTGTAATCTAGTCTTCAAGAAATAAAATCCACTTACTCACATACCAACACTGTTAGGGTAAAACCACACTGACGCCGGAATCCGACGGTCAGACTGGACCCGACGTTTTCTGTCGGGCACGTTGCCCAAGCTAATGCCGGAAACCAATGGTCAGATATCACTACAAACATGGTGTATAGCAGAAGAAGAAAGCTGTTGTTGTTGTTGTTGTGGTTAAGAAGAAGACATAAAAGATACCCCTATAGACGATTTGGGGTCCACTTCATGCAAAGACATTGCCAAACACTTATTTAACAATGTTGTGATGTAATTTTTCTCATTTGTCAAAAATAGCTGATCTTTGCTGTACCGCTAGAATAAGTTTTTCATCACCCATCTTGAAGACTTTCTTATAAACAAGTGGTAATGCTGCTTTCAACATTCGTACGAAGAAGTTAAGTTATTGCGCTATGGTTATTTATAAACAGTTGGCGGGTAAACGAACACAACTATGCAGAGAAAATGTAGCTGAAATTTCCTCCCTTGTGCCCGACGGTCAGAATAGATAGAACACACTCTATCAGAGATGGTCTGACCGATGCCGTCTTGAGCATGGGAGGCCAAACCATTTTTCACTATCTGTCGTTACTATTTAGTCTGTGCACATTCATCTCGAGCCGAAGATGGTCTGGTATGACCGTTGGGTTCCGTTGTCAGCATGGTTTTACCCTTATTCTTTTAGGAGTTACTCAGACAACAAATTAGGTTGAATTTTTTTCCTCACTCTTTAACTTTTGATGACATTAACCTTTGTGGCCAACCAACTAACTCTCACATTTGGGATCTTCCATTTGGCCCTCTCATCTTTATTTTGTTGCATTTCAATTGCATAGTTTTCTCACTTTCATCGCAAGAGAACCTCACTCTCACAGCAGTACGCCCTATGTCCTCTATAAAATTCAGATGATTAGTGCTTTGTTGTGAGAATGCAGTAATAAAGCTAAAATGTAACTTTCACTGTGGTTTTATGGTGACAGAGAGGATATAAAATAAGAAATTAAACAAGCTGGAAGTTGTGGGTTCAAAAACCTCCCGATGTGGGGAAAAGAAAAAGGGACATTTGGGAGTCATGACCCAGGTATGGGCCAGATCCTTTAGAATGTCAGGAAGTCAAAGGGTAGAAACACTTGCTAAACAGGGATGTCTTCCTCTGAAGATCTTCTGTTGTCTCACTCTCCTAATAAGAGAGTCTCCTATCTAGACATTCTACAGCTATAGTCCCATAACATGCCTGAAGGGAAGACATCTGTAAGTCGATAGATTGTATACAATAAAGAGGCACTAGGTCATGGCCACTAAAGATCCAAGTCAGTCTTAAAGAAGTCACCACGAACAATGCATCCTACACCAGGACCATAACAAAATTCTGTTACAATCACACAATAAAAGCAAACCTTGTGTTGAGATTGGAATCTTCTGCTGACCATCCTGCCATGATTTCTTCATCATAGATGAGACGGCTACACTTTGTACATCTTGAACATGAGCTCATTTCCACCTCCATAGCCACCTGGAAATGTGGGGTCAAACATTAGTGACTAATGACATGATTGGACTGGTACAGATACAGAATAGATGAAAGTTACTATATTATATAGCTTCTGTCAGGAGCATGGCCATGTCAGGAACTAAATCTCCATGTTCAGAGGTGTTACAGCTATGGTTAACTTGCTTAGCTAAGAATGTGTCCTGTTAAGTCCCTTGTATTTGCCCTCATAGCTGGGTCTGGGCTTACAACTACTATATTTTCCAGTAAATAATTTCTTATCTATCTATAGGTATTCAAGCTGGTTCTTGCTTACCCCCAAAGGAAAGCCTGTGCCAGTCTTTAAGCAAGGCTATTAATTTTGATGAAGGGGGTCAGTCTTACATTTAAATGAGAGGTACAATGCGATTAAACGATATAAATATACCCATCCTTTCTCAGAGTTCTGTCCCTGCAACTGCTATCTAAAGGCATCTTCCACAGATTCAGTGACTAGCCCTAGTCCAAGTGACACAAAATAATTCTCAGCTGCAGAGTCAGGGAAAGCTAGCATCCTACAATCTCCTACCACAACAGGATTTACAAACTACCCCGATTGTCAAAACAGATTCATACTCCAAATCTTGTAGAGTAAAAGCACTGATTGAAAAAAAAACCGAAATCCCATTAATGGAAATCCACCCACAAGTGATCCACTAACAGATGTTGATAAATTCTGGTGTCAGGACATAATTCAAAGGCTCCTACCCAAAGAATGTTGCAAATATAGTAAAACCCTGATAAGATGTCTCTGAGTACAGTTGGTCATCCTATTAGAGTGTTCAACTGTCCAGCCAGTTTGATCAGTTTTATCTTATTCATGGATATACTGGTTGGTGCATTACATGAATCTTGCACTCTGGCACAAAGGGTGGTTATCTTCTCAGGATTTTATTATAGCTAAAGGGTTATTGTCCGTAGACAGCACCCGACAATTTGTCTTTATTTCCAATGCCAGCTCAGCCATGCTTACTCTAGTACTTACTTTGACTGGGTCTTCACCAAGTTTCTCTACTGATGCCCCTATGCCAGCGGTGGAGGGTCCATCCATCATACTGTTGTTATATTCTTCCAGACAGGACTGTGAGGGTGCACTGTCTGAATACCCAAATAAGCAACATGGTTAATTCAAATGGGAGCAATATCACAACAATGACACCCAAATGCCCAAACGGCATGAGCACTAACAGAAACACAGATGTCTCAATAGTCTCAAATCGATACCGCATCTCAGAGTCTGAAAATTCTCTAACTTAAAATAACCACAGATATGATTTCATAATGTAATTCTGAACTCTTCTCTTAATAAAATATACCAAATTATTTACCAAACTCCAGTTAATAAGGAGTTGAAAACCTGAGTGAGTGTTTCCTAAAAATCAAACAAGTCCAGTTCATAAGTTTCCAATATAACAGAAACTGCACCACATGAAGGATATTGCACTTTTAAAACAACTCTTGTAAGTTCTAAAGCTATTCTTATTTCAAACTAAATTTTAAGTTTACCTTGAAAGAATTCATAAAGAGATGGCATTAAAAGTTCTTACTATCTCAAACTCAAAATAACCCAAAACAACTAAAATAAATACAATGATTTACATAGACATACAAAGATTAACAGAAGATGTCTTTGTGAGCATTTTCATGTACACTGTTCTACTGCTTCAAAGCTCTTTTGAAAGATTTCATCCATCCTAGACTTAAGAGATTTTAACATATTACAGAGATTACATATAACTCTGTAAGTGGAGATTAAGAACTGAATGCGCTCAGTGACAGTGAGATTAAATTTTTCTTCATCTGTAACAAATAACAAAACAAACAATCCTTAGAGAATAACACAATCCTTACACAGATTTACTTAAAGAGATGTCCATAAGAAAATATTTAATAGCAAATTAATAATTAATCTTACAAGTTCCTTTGGAGGTTTAGACTATAATCACTTTCAGGCAACCCTAAGGGCTCTTCTGAATAGAAGATGTCCACCTACCGAAAGAAAGTCCAGACATTCTCTTGTCTGTGTCCTCTGTTTCACTCTCCTCACTATGACTCAACAGATCCTGACTGCCTCCTAACCGTAATCGCTCCCGAATGGTACCACTGGTACTGCTGCCATCATTTGCATCAAGCTCTTCCACTGACTGGGTCAGAGACCCCAGGGAACCCAGTGACCCATTCTTAATGGGTGTGGTTATGGTCTGTTTCAACTCATTAAGCTTTGTGAATGCTGCCTTTGATGCCCACTTAATGTAACTTCCTATGGCTTCATTGGTTTTCTTCAGGCTCTGGGTTCTTCTCAGTACAAAGTCACTGGGTCTTTCTTTCTTGGGGTCAGTGAGTGAGCTGATGGACTGAGCATCTTCTGACACTTGCTTAACTGGTGTTCTCACGTCCATGGGTATGTCACCACCTGGTGAGCTCAATGTCCGGCCAACTTCACCTAGGGATTCCTTCATGGGTATTTCACTGAACTGACCACTGAGTCTGTCCTCCGAGATGGACACTGACCGACGAATCTCTCTCCTGTCTAGAACAGCCTGAGACTCATCACTAATGTCCTCACACAGACTGACAGTTTCCTGCTGGCACTCTGAAGAGTCCGAAGGTTTGCCTTCAGCACCACTGGACTTCAAGGATGAAATCCCACTTGAGTCTTCCTGCACCACAGTGGTAGGACTAGTATCTGAGTCTGACTTGTCAGCCACTGCTGCTTTAACAATGGGTGAAGGTTCCAGAATACCTACAAGATCTGTTGTTGATTCCCCAGCCATGGGGTCAGCTTCTAGCACAAGCTGTCCTGAGCTGTCAGGTGGATTAATGCCTGAGGACAGCAGATCATGGCTGGACGCATCTGACTCATTGATAGTCATAAGAGGGGCAGCGGTGCTGTGAAGACTGTTTGTCTCAGGTGGATGGGAAGGTTGAGTACTGCTCTTGGCAGACTGACTTGTACCATCCAATTCACTCTGATCAAGTCCAGATTGCACATTCGAAATATGAGAATCACTAACTACAGTTTTACTATCACCACAAGCACAACTGGAATTGGAAATCCCTGCGATGGCCTCATCTTTCTCCTCACTCTTAACCAAGTCTGAGAGTCGCAGAGTCCCCTTATCACCGTCATTGTGAGCACTAGAGGCAGAGGAATAGTAATGTCTGGGTGGTCTCCAGCTAGCCAACAAGCTCATCGAACGAGAGGGTTTATTATGACCCTCACCAGCACTGCGATGTCTACGCCTTTTTGCCTCTTCCACTTCCAATCGCAAGTCTGTGTCAGGTAAGAAGGCATTTTTCTCCAAACAAGCCTGACTCAAAATGACCAAACCACAGGAATTATTCACTGAGGATGAGAGATTAAAAAAATGAGGACGCATGATTAAAAATATTCACTGATACCTGATGCATCTACAAATACATGCACTTCTGATGGTTCTCCATATGCACAAAGGACATAATAAGAAACTTTTTCAAGAAAACTATCAAGCCTGATCACTAAAAATATACAGCAGTCTGTTTTAAAAAGGACTGTTACAAATGATTCATTAAATCATAATGTGTGGTGACTCATTGCATTCTAAATTCATTTAATAACAGTGGTAACAAAGCTTTTGATCTATGAATTCCTTTGCAGTTCATAACAAAGAAACTGAGATTAGCACATAATCACAGAAGTAATGATCATGGGCGTCAACAATTTTACAAAATATACTATTATGCTAATCACTGCTTAGTGATACATGACTCTGGATGTCCCATGTAAAAAGTGAATGGTCACTGCTACGATGCTCAATGTAAAAACAATGTAACAAAACAACCACACCAGTATTGATGGTTTCAAGCTTTCATTCAAAATCTTGTGAACATAAATCACACTCATTTCACACATCTGATCTATATTCGCAAAAGAGAGGCCACTAAAGATATTCAATCAGCATGGCTTAAATACAGTAACCCATCAATGTGGTTTAAGTACAGTAACTATTCCTACTGAGACAAAATAGCAAAAATCAAGGACTGTCATGTTGACCAATGTATTTTTCTGTACACTCATGCCAGATTTGAAGTCTGTAGATATGGTAGTTTGTCCAGAACAGTGTCACATGCATTTCCAAGTTGTAAAATATATAACAGATGAGTGTACGATAAACACTTTACTTACACAAAGAGCCCTTGAGCATCTCAAAATCATCCACATGACTGTTGGTGGATGGGATGGACCGTTTCACAATACTGCCCACTCTGGGCCGGTGGGAATGGTGTTTGACACCATCCTCAACTATGTGGACTTCTGCAGAGAAAAGATATTGGGATGTTTTACCGCGATTGCATTATGAACGTCTAACATTTATTCATATGGTTTATGTGAGTGAATCAAAGATAAGACACATAAATCCAGCAATATAACTACAAAGGCTATAAATTATGTTAAACAAAAACCACAAATGTGTATCATAATACAGAGCACACAAAATTCTGTATGCCTGATGTTTTAAGCTGAATCTAACCATTCCTTTACACTGTTGTCTTGATATGCTGCTAATTTAGATTATTTTCTTATGTAAAGTCTCTGATTATTTATTGACATCACTGATGTTACAGAAATTACTTTTCCTTCAGTTAATCTACTGGGACAATTGTAAATGCTTCACAAAAAAAATATTAGCTTCAACTGACGCATAATTCTGCTTGAACTCCGAGCTAGTGGTATAAACACAAACCTTTCTTTAATTTCTCAGGCTTGCTGCCGCCTCCACCACCCAAGAAACTGAAATTCAAAGGGTTCCATGACTCAAGCCTGGATTTGCTGACTTTATCAGAGTTTTCACTGGTGGCTGGGGAACTGACACTACCATTGTCATCAGTGGTGATGACAATCTGTGATAAGCGTTTCACATCCTCTTTGGTCATCGAGTTGTAGCCTCTATCAGAGACACCACCTGGTTGGGAAGGACAGATAGAAACACATACATAAGGTGGGTGGAATTCAAGTTGTCATAAGCATATATATATCTGAGATCTACCAGTTATCAACAAAATATGAAATTTGGACCACAAGAGACAACCAACAAAGATATTTCAATGCAGCATGTATTATTGCTTGGCTCAATAAAAAATGCTCCCTCATATGCTCCGATCAGCCTGATCGGGTTCCCAATGTGCACGCACCTGATACATTCTGAAAATCTATCAAGTAAAATCAGACTTCATCAGGCCTTTAAGGGTCCACTGCTATCTTGCACAGCCTGCAACATACCTCTCACATGCGAGTGTTTAGACCTCCTGTGTTGTGTGCTATGGAAAGTCACAACTTGCAAACCTTGATGCACAAAATATTTGTAAATTAATTACACCATTTAGCTTAGCTACCAAACTGCCCCGCACTCTGTCCCCCAACTCAACCCCCTCCCTCCAACAATCTCTTCCTTGACAAACATTACATATGGTTAGTCAGCCTTCACCACTGAGATTAGGAGATTAGAGACACGTGATGTACACAGCAGGAAAAAAAAATGCATATCCTGTGGGACAGGGCAGTTGATTTGGATCAGATTAGCCAATGCTATTAGAAAAGTGTTATTATTTCAAAAAAAACAAAAAAAAAAACAAAAACCAGACACAGATCTAAGTTCATGCCAAACAAAATCTTACATGCGCAATGTCCTGTTTCTGTATAACTCTGCTTCCTCTCTTAGGACGCTTTTTCTGCTTAATAACAGTCAAAAATTGTCGGGACCAAACAAAATCTTACAGCTCAGGAAATAGTCTTACACATTTGGCCATGCGGGCCCCTCCTAAATACTCAATGAGGGAGGGCCTGACAATGAACTGGTCTTCACTGAAATAATGACCGCAAATCAGGATTTTATTTTTTTTCTCTTTACCTCCGATGAAATATTTTCATTCTTCACACACCCTTTGCAGTTTTGTTTGTTTGTTTCTTAGCAGAAAGGATGTAGAAGAGTTTTGTTTTGTGGTCTGTTGTGAGCATATCTCTCGATCTGCAGTTTACTGCACACCGTGACTCCATTGTTGCTTCTTCATGCCAACATAGCCAAGTCTAGGCCTATGCATAATGCGCTGAACTGTGTGCAAATGGGTACTGAACGGAAGGTATAACATCACGCACATCCAGTAAGGCAAGTTGCCATAGTATTCGCATAATGAGGCTTAGGCTCCATTCTTTTCTGTGATCTCTTCGAAACTGTTTAAATATGATAGGTTTAAGTGCTGTAATAGGTTATGCAAGGAAAAGTAGTTCACGGGGTTTCTTGTGCTACACCATAAGTGCACTTTACACGCTCTCTAACGTATGAGTTTTGCAGAAATAAAACCTGACATTAATCAACTAATTGGTTACCTGTACCTTCCGCCAGTTACCTGTTCCTTGCAAGATTTGCCATAGATGGCAGTGATTACAAGGATCAGTTGAAAATACAAAGAGAGTAATAAAAAGAGAAACAAAAGAGGGATAAAATAGAGTGGCAAAGAACCTGTGCTCATTCTCTCCTCCAGGCTGCCACCGTTTTTGTTGAGCAAATCCTCAGTTGCTGCTGTGTTTTCCTTAACCACCATAGCAGGCGGCGCATCCTGCTTCTCAGCATCAGTCTTGTGTACTTGAGAGTCGGCAATGCAACTGTCTTCACTGGCATGGCTGATCTGGTCAAATTCACTGCCTGAGTTAGAATAGATGGACAGGCTCCTACGCCGTATTGCACGTCTGAACTGGGCTACCCCGATGATTACATTGCGAATTTTCAACCACCTGAGACGGCCCTTGGACTGGGGAGATGGCCACTTAGCCTCCAACATAACCTGAAACAGTAAAATATGGATTTCAATCATTATGGAAACAACATGACTATGTTTCACACCAACACTAGCCTTCAGCCGAAACACTGGGCTAGTTGTAGGTGTCATGAAATTCTCTGTTTCCTTGTGACATGAAGTAAAACATAATTAAATTAATCACAGCCCACCATAATAAAGAAATTCCTCTTTTGCAAGGCATGGTCATTTAGAGTAATACCTCACATTAGCCTCTCTTGAAACACACAGCTCTTACAAAGCTGGGAAATGAAACAGTGAAGCATCTTAGAAATACAGTCTTAATTCCATGATATAAAATTGAAAAGTTTCATCACACCAGTGTTTGTAAAAAGAAACTGAAAATGGCACTTCAAAATACTATATCCCAAATAATATATTAAAATAGGCACTAATTTTCAAGTCAAATGTGACCCTACTTCAGGTCTAAGATATATTAATGAATGTATAAAAATATATAGTCTTCCCATACATTAAATGTTGGGAAGATGACAATATGCTGTAAATAGCATACACCCTGGACAAGCAGTGATTGGACTAGCCACATGTATAGATTTTCTGCCCACGCAGAGACCTTTTATACATTTAGCTGTTCTTGCTTTCTCAGCTCACCAACCTTATTATAATATCCATAGGTAATGGCGTTAGGATGGACTCCATGTTTCTTCATCTGAGAGAAAACCTGCACGGCCAATCCTGGTTTGTTGTACTGGCCAGCCAACTGCATCAGCACACGGTAGCACAGCTGTAGAAGAACATAGCACAGCATTTGATTACTGCTCATAATATCAACCTTAGTTCCCATGACTATCAACGCTCCACATTTTGTTACCTCGTCTTGTGGGGTAAAACCAAATATGAGCCCATGCACCTGTGTTAAATACAGAGCGTGAGTAAATGGCTAAAATAAGATAAGATAAGAATGACTTTATTATCCTTAGAAAGGAAAATTGCCTTGGCTGTCGTACATGAGAGTAAATAATAAATAATCAAATAGTCTAAACATAGTAGTGCATAACTCATTACAATACAATACTCAGACTAACTCACATTCATGCATACTGCCATACGATTCATAAATCAGGTTACAAACTAATCACAACAATAATCACTCGTTCACTTCACATATTGGTCTCATACTCCCTCCTCCCTCCCCCAGCACTTCTGGCCATTCTCACTAGCTGGAATATCCATGCATGAATATTACCATAGAGAGGTGGATGACTGAAAAAGGAATATAACATCCTATGAATCAGATCATGAAGCATGGTGACAAGGTCACCCCATAAGCCTACCCCATGTAAAATTATGAATTGATTTTGTAATATCCCATGCTACATTCCTTGAGTGTTCCACCACTAAACTCACTTCATCAACAGTGCCAACAAGCTTGGCTTCCTGCATCTTCTTGAGCACAGCAAAGCCTATCTTGAGGGCCTCCATCTTCTTGGGGTGAGACTGCACAAAGGCAGGGAACACCACAAACCACAAGCTGTAGCAGTAGCTCACTAGGCATCTGAAGGAAGAAAAGGAGTTTCTCAGTGACTTGGGAGAAATGGGAAGAGAAACATCTCAGTGACTTGGGAGAAATGGGAAGAGAAACATCTCAGTGACTTGGGAGAAATGGGAAGAGAAACATCTCAGTGACTTGGGAGAAATGGGAAGAGAAACATCTCAGTGACTTGGGAGAAATGGGAAGAGAAACATCTCAGTGACTTGGGAGAAATGGGAAGAGAAACATCTCAGTGACTTGGGAGAAATGGGAAGAGAAACATCTCAGTGACTTGGGAGAAATGGGAAGAGAAACATCTCAGTGACTTGGGAGAAATGGGAAGAGAAACATCTCAGTGACTTGGGAGAAATGGGAAGAGAAACATCTCAGTGACTTGGGAGAAATGGGAAGAGAAACATCTCAGTGACTTGGGAGAAATGGGAAGAGAAACATCTCAGTGACTTGGGAGAAATGGGAAGAGAAACATCTCAGTGACTTGGGAGAAATGGGAAGAGAAACATCTCAGTGACTTGGGAGAAATGGGAAGAGAAACATCTCAGTGACTTGGGAGAAATGGGAAGAGAAACATCTCA
>JAWQUT010000003.1:3754720-3767951 GCA_033807755.1 Ellobium chinense | reverse complement strand
ATTATCCTTAGAAAGGAAAATTGCCTTGGCTGTGGTACATGAGAGTAAATAATAAATAATCAAATAGTCTAAACATAGTAGTACATAACTCATTACAATACAATACTCAGACTAACTCACATTCATGCATACTGCCATACGATTCATAAATCAGGTTACAAACTAAGCACAACAATAATCACTCGTTCACTTCACATGTTGGTCTCATACCCCCTCCTCCCTCCTCCATCACTTCTGGCCATTCTCACTAGCTGAAATATCCACTCATGAATATTACCACAGAGAGGTGGATATCCTATGAATCAGATCATGAAGCAGGGTGACAAGGTCATCATGTAAAATTATGAATTGATTTTTTTAATATCCCATGCTACATTCCTTGAATGTTCCGCCACTAAACTCACTTCATCAACAGTGCCAACAAGCTTGGCTTCCTGCATCTTCTTGAGCACAGCAAAGCCTATCTTGAGGGCCTCCATCTTCTTGGGGTGAGACTGCACAAAGGCAGGGAACACCACAAACCACAAGCTGTAGCAGTAGCTCACTAGGCATCTGAAGGAAGAAAAAGAGTTTCTCAGTGACTTGGGAGAAATGGGAAGAGAAACATCTCAGTGACTTGGGTGAAATGGGAAGAGAAACATCTCAGTGACTTGGGAGAAATGGGAAGAGAAACATCTCAGTGACTTGGGAGAAATGGGAAGAAAAACATCTCAGTGACTTGGGAGAAATGGGAAGAGAAACATCTCAGTGACTTGGGAGAAATGGGAAGAGAAACATGTCAAGGACAAATATGGGACGAGAGCATTTACCATCATCTAAGAATGTCAGACAAAACATGATTGAAAATGTCAGTGCTATGCTGTAAATGGCAAATGAGACCTGTCTTATGACTGAAATCTGATACAATGGCGGTTGTATTGGGCGTAGTCTAAATTCCCCCTCCCCCACCCTTTTTATTTAATGTTCAAATGGTTATAATAGTGGAACTGGAAGAGCCAAATTCCAGCCGTTACAGCATACCTGCCCCATTGTCATAAAAAAATGTGTGCTTGAATACAATGGTCTGACAGTCCATGTTTGCAAGCTGACTGCCAGGAGCTGTCATGTATTACATCAGCAACTGATAGTGACTGCACATGGCATACCAATGCTAAACCTGCACATTTATGTGTGAACCATGAGAAAACATTGTTCAAGTTACACTACTGTCTCAATAACCAGTCTGGGAACAATGGACCACAATGACAATGATAAAGTTTGAAAGTCCTGACCACCCCATTATTATTACCAAGTTCCACTATAATCATGTAAATGTTATAGCACATATGTGCAAGTCCAACTTACTTTGCCCACATCTTTGGGTTTCCCACTTGCTGTAGGGCAATCTGAAATAGAAAAGTTTGAAACTGAAGTTTATAATCTTTTTCAGTGCTCATACAAACCTCAAATAAGAATTTACAAAGCACAGTACATTTCACTGCTCATACAAACCTCAAATGAGATTTCACAAAGCACATTACAATGTTAAGCACAACTTGTAAACAAACTTTTCATAGACATTTCTTGCCTTCTGAGCAGACTTGACCTCCTGTTTAGTGCGACGGGCCAGGGGGCTGTTTGGACACAACTGTTTGGTGGCCACACTAAGAGATGCCTTCTTCTTGGGCAAAAACAACTCTGGTTTGAGTTCTGGGAACCCATTGTAGCTGAAATAAAGAGGGCCACTAACTGAATTTGCCATGCATGACCTACCTTAAGGACTATCCACAGATGAACAGTAAAAAAGATCTCACAGCATAACAGAATATAAAACAACACAGATTCACTGTGAATTTTTAACAAAATTGAATGTTTTGAAAGTGCGTTTTGAAAGTATAAAATATCACATGACATAAACATCTAACCTTTGTTTTATATCTAAAACCGTACTGTGGGAAGCATCATTTTACACAAACCTAGAAAACTGCTTTTTTGCCTCCTTTAACATCCACAATAATATGTATTTGGATGAGTAAAAGGACATTATTCTACTTCTTCTGCCCACTGAAATGACAAAGATAAGTTAAGTAAAATATTACAACATACACTGACAATATCTCACCTGTATTTCTTTCCTTCAGGTAAACCCGTTGGCTCAGGAGGCATAATGAACACTGTTCTCTCACTGGAAGAGAGATTTAGGTTTAACAGTAAAATGTGAGAGTTTTGCCTGCTAACCATGGATATCATGCAAGTCTTTGTTTTCAGTGCAGTTATTGCAGCTACAATCTTTCCCCATGGCACAAGACAAATATCATCCAAATTCATGGCTAAGTTCTTAGATTATATACAGAACAGTGACATTAGTTATTCCAGTGTGTTAAGAATGACAGCCTTAAAGAGTCATTATGGGGATCAAGTCAAAATAAATTGTGGTTCAAATGTTATCAAATGTGTGCCTGCTTTATCACTTCCAACAATTAAGAAAACATTAGTAGTCAAGAATGGAAGTTACCTTGTGTGAGTATTGTCAATCTCAATCAGCCTAGGTTCATCTCTGCTTTCATCAACCTGAAGATATATTTTAAAAATCAGCAAACTGGCTCTTAGCTCTAAATTCAGAAGTCTCTGAGAGAATTAATTATCAGTAGAGTTTCGTATATTCTCTGAGAAAGAGCTTCTCCTCAGACCTTCAATTAATGAAGCAGAACTGGAAGAGACCCAGCAAGAGCTGATGATCATACTACTAATAGTCACATGGAATTTGTTAAATCAGAAAAATATAACATGAAGTCATATGCTCGAAAACCAAACAACCCCACATCATAATAAATTCAAAGTAAGTTTGACAAATCTCTTATTTAGTGCATCACAAGATTAGACTATCCTACCTTTATAAAACAAAGCCAAGAATATCAGTTATCGTAGCCAAGGCACTGGTACCACCGGTGCAAATTAAAAAGGATTTAGATCTACACGATTTTAAGATTATGAGAAAGGAAGGAGGGGAAGGGGAACGAGTAGCATTATGAGGTTAGGCAAAACTTCTACTACCTTTTCAGTGCATTCATCAAAGAATGCCAGACTAGCATCTTTGTCGGAGACAAAAGATCTCTCCTCTATAAATCTAAAGAACATCTGAGTGTGCATCAGCTGGGAGAAGAACTTTACATTGGTCTTGTCGCGACTCTTCAAAAAACCTGTTGACCAAAGAGGCAGCAGTTTAATATAATATTTAGTTCCTCAACATGTTTTATATCCCTCAATTACAAGTTGATTGATCTGGAAATAAATGTAAACTAAGCATTCCATGAAAAGTAGCTTTTCTTGATATAGGCAGCCTGGGTCGAGAACAATCTCATCTATTCCTTCTCCTTATACCTTGTATAACTCAGAACTGTCCTGTGGAACTTGCTTAATCTTGCTGACCACAGTTCTTTGACCATAAACAATTTTTTCTCAGTGCTGGAAAGGAGCATGCTCAGATGATGGTCTGCATTTCTCATACTTATTACATGAGATCAGCGATGCCATTTCTGCCAATAAAACATTGCCTCAGAACACGTGCAGGCATCAGAAAGTAAAAGATTCTAACGGAATGAACTCTTGATACTATTGTCTGAAATTAGAAATCTCTGAATCAATGGTTGAATGAACATGAGAGACCAACCCTGCATATCAAACAAGGAAGAAGCGTCTGTAGTCCGGCTGTTCGGCTGTTTCATGATGGGGTTAAGGAAATTCTTATAGTCTTTGAGTATGCTGGCAGTAAATCTCAGGAACACTTCTTGAATGGCAAGTTCTAGCTGCATCTGAGGAAGAAAGAAGTGGGTTACGATAGCATGAATACTAATTACTCTTCCACTTTAAGCCAGACCTCTTTAGCTGGTTGTAGTAGAGGCATGATAAGTCGTTCAACAAAATAAAAAACATGGTGTATGCAACTTCTTTGTTATTAAGCCTACCTTCAGCCAAACCACTTCAATACCTTAGCCATATCTTCATCTGCAGATAATGCTCAAGGCATTAATGACTGAGGCCTCAATCTGCAATGCCCAAACACTAAAATATCACTCTGTATATAGAACACTACTTACCTATGGTAAGAAACTACATACAAAGTTCAATCTCTTATTGAGAAAGGGGAACCAACTGAAAACTTACATCCTGTTTCTTGCGTCTGAAATCCAGATCAAAATGTGTCATCTCCAAAGAGACCTCGTCACTGTCGTGTTTCTGGACATGTGGCATGCTGGCTCTGTCATACAATCTTGACAAACATTCTTGCATAACACGCACTGGTTTCTGTGGAAAAGAGAAAATCCATAGTGGTAGTCCACATTCATCTAAAAGAAATAAATGATGTAACCATACAAGGCTGTTCCACTCCATTCCTTATCATTAACACTTGAGTTTATTAAATATAGCTGATAATGTTGTTTTAACCAAATATCTTCACCATTTCAGTTTCTCTCATTAAATCCGTATACAATCTCATAGTCAACAGAAAACCATGTGATCGTGTCATGCGGGCATCATTCAACTCTGCCGATTCATTTTCTCTCAAGAAATCTGTAGACTGTTTCATGGTTAACAGAAAACCATGTGATGAAGACAGAAACTTGAATGCATAATATTTGACAAACCTTTGGCAAGAGCTTGAAATTTATTGACTTCTTGTCTTCAGGTCTGTGAAAGAGAAAAATATATTACAAAGTCAACAAATTAACCCAGCTTGTGATAAACAAAATATAGTCGAGCACAGATATATCGACTTCTGTGGAGCCACCTCATCTTGCTTCAGTCTGTCAAATGTTAAGGAATACATGCAGCACCTGGATACAGAAATAAATTCAGAATTGGAAGATTTATTGGACGGAACCAAGATTTCAAACTACATGTGTTTAAAAAAAAAAAAATTCATTCTCAAATATGAATCTAATTTCTCCCCTTCTGCAAGTCCACTTAACCACACAGTTCAAGAGTGTTAAGTTCCTAGCTTTAGCAACATCTTATGTGCGATAGCTAAATGGGAGAAGCTACCTCATTTTCAATGATTTCTTAAGTATGACTAAACAAAATGATATAAAAGACCAGCTTTACATGATAAACCATGAACTTACGTTGATATTCTGTTAGTGTCTAGATCAACACAAACGACATCTGGTGGTGGATCATACAGGTCAAAATATCGAGAATCCACACCTGAAATATGGCACAGGAGACTCCCTTGAGCTATTTTTCTATATTAGATACAAGGAATTTTCTTAAATACAACATTTTAACAGACTTTTTAAAAACAGAGAACTAAAGTCTGCTTTAACAATTTGTCCTTAATCACATGTATGTTTTTCAGAGGAAATATTGTTTTGATTTTGGAACATCATAACTCTGCTCCACTGAAGTGATGTTTTGAAATCATCCCTAAATTTTAATTAGTTGATGCAAGTCATGTCATTGGAAAACTCATGACTTATCCCAGGTGCCAACTGCAAAGTTTCTCTTACCTTCGCCATGCACTGTGAATATGTGTTGATGTATTAACAAATTGGTTGACAAAAACATTAACCCAGGGTACATGGGATAATTTGCTTGAAAAAGAATAAAATTCCTTCTAAACTACAGCTGAACTACATGAAACAACTAAATAAAATACTCACCAACAATAAAAGGGCACGGGGCATTGAGTACATCTGAGAGACCAAGTGGGCACAGAGGGATGTAGGGGCACTGCCAGTGAAAGGGGAATATCATCTGTGGAAAAACATGCATATGTCTTATCTGATATCATTGAAACATATGACAGCAGTATGGAAAAGAAGAGAGAGAGCTAAATTGCAGATCCATGAGAAATCTACCAGTACTTCCTTTTACCACCCACAAATACTACCGACAAAGGTAAAGAAAACTGTTCATAAATACTTAACTTCTAATTCTCTGGCTATTGCTTGGATTTTTACAGATCTATAAATGTTGGATGATACATAAAACAAGACACTGCGAGAATGGGACATATTTAACTAACCAACAAAGCAGTAAGCAGGATCAAGAAAATGAGCGGCGAATTTCACAACTACTAAAATGCTAGTCCACTGACCATGGACACTGCCTCAGCCACCTCTGTGAGCACAGTGGGTCGCAGTGAGTGCAGCAGGATCTTGTTCTCTAACAGCACAAACAGGAGAAGGTTCATAGTCAGTTCAGGACCCAGGTTTCTCAACAATGTGATGAAGGATGCTCCACTGGCAAAGAAAACAACGAATATGAGTTGTATGGCAAGGTATATATAGAACAAGACACAGAGGTGAGGAGTCCAAACAGTACCAAATCATTGCTGTGCTTACAAAATGGCTGTGAGAAATCTTGGGTGCTATGTCATTTCTGAGATCAAGGTCCATATTGACATGTTAGAAAATGAAAGGGTGACATATTTTCCTGCCAACCTTGCAGTTGCAAAGAGAAAGATTCTTTTTTGCTCTGCCATAAAAATTGTTTTTCTTGCGACCTCTCAGAAATATGAATTCTCTCAGAGGTATGAATGATGACTTGGATAATTTTTGAAGCCCAGTTTCGAAATCTCTCCGAGCTTACGCATAAAGAAAAAGTTTTGTGCTGAGTGTGGCATTGTCCCATTAAAATGTCAGGTAGTGAGTCCCATTAAAATATCAGGAAGTACTATATTAAAATATCAGGAAGTACTATAACAGTTATCTGACAGTGTAATCTTTCTCTTAAGATCTGTTGTGTCTTGCTTATCAATGTGCTTTTTTTTTATATCTATCTTCCTGCTCTTGTCCTTTTGATATGCTTATTAAATTTACAAGAAAATATTAAATCATTACAAACTAATGGAGCACAGAAATGAGTACAGACACAAAGGCAATGAATAGAAATGATGACAGCTGTTACCTTTGAGGCAATGGAGAATCCTCAGGCATACACAGTGACAAAGAATCATGGGTGAGCTGAACGAGTATTCTTGGACGCTCTGGTGATGGGTATGGCACATCATACATGAAATGAGATATGTGCCTCTCAATAGGAACAGTGTGAGGGCCTGTGATGGAGATCTTGTACAGCTGGGAAAGGAACTTTTTGAAGGCATCAAAGAAAGGCCAGTGGGAGAGCAGTGATATGGATTTACGGACATGCACAGTCTTGCTGATGCGATACTGCTCTCTGATGGTTCTGTTTTTCAGCCCCAATGTCCGCATCTGTAGGTCTGTAAGATCCTCTTCTCTGTACTCCTCATAGAATCCAACAGCTGCTCCATACACCTGATATGGCAGAAACAATATGAAACAATATTATTCCTCATAAACCAGTAACAAGTACACAATAACTGATTATGAAGTAGTTCTTGAACTCAAGACTGAATGAATGAACCCTAGATGCGGAGACAATGAAACCAACATGGAATAATGACTAAAATCAGTCACATTCTGTATTATCCAGTGCTGACATTATGTAGCTGCATGAAAAAAGGTTCTCAAGAATAATAATATGGTATATAATATTTCAGTGCCTACTTCCCCAAACAAATCCTGCACCCGCAGTATATTCCTAATAAAAATAGTAATGAACTATTATGAATGCTGAGTCATCTGTAAAGCATGTATGCTCAATTTTTGCTTCACCTCTGTTTAATGCTCACCTGGAGCAGTTTATATTCATTTGCCATAGTTTCCTGAAAATCCCATCACCCACTCCTTATATGATATTAGCTGCATCTTGTAGGGCCCATGTGATTTATGGATGACTAACTAAAACTTTCCAGTCCTCACCTTCTCCCCTCCAGCTCCTGTGAGTATAAATGTTGAGAAGCTTGGTACTGGGTGCTGAGCATCAGCAGACCAGCATTCTAAGGTAGCTCCCATAGGAAGACAAAACATTGGCACAGATTCAGGCAAGGGAAACTCCTCATAGTCTTCTGTTGGGTAGCGACCAAGAATGGCTAAAGAGAAGATAGCAGAGTTTACACATTAAAATGTAGCTTGGAGCAAGCAAAACATTAAACACCCTTCAGTTGCACAGGAGCATTATAAAAATTGTGGTTAACTGATGGGTGCGATAAACATGAGTTTGTTTGGTTTGACTCCAATTTATACAAAGCAACTATACTGTTTTCTAAATAGTACTGCAATTAAGACAAAAAATAACAATTAAGCAGATTCTGATTACGAGGAGTTGTCTGTATATTACAGCCCACAGTCTTATATCCAAACAAAACTCTTAACATGACTTCATAGATTATCATTGTATTAGAGTCACAAATTGTATAACGTCATAATATATTTCTCAACGAACAATGTAAGGGACCAAAATCTAGTGTAAACTGAAGCTATATGATCAATTAGTAAAACACAGATGGTAAATTAGATGATGTTCTAAATCCTGATCAGATACATCACTACAACTTACAAGCTTTGTATGCCAAGACATCTGTTTTCACCATGGCCTTCTTGTAGCAAAGGTACACATCTGAACCAAGCTGTGGGTGAGATACACAAGCATCTTTTTATATTTTCCCTTATAAATCCTTACTTTTGGAAAGTTGTCTTTTTTAACAGCAGATTGTGATCAAAGCACTTGATTATGTTGAAACTGTTTGATATATATATAACAATTATCTCCTGTCTAATCTTCAACAGGACATGAACACCCTATAAAATGTGACTATAGAAGTCCACTTGTCTAACACACTGCTTTCTAATCTCAACATCAGCTTTACCGGACAGTTTGCTGAAGTATTCCTAAAAGGCCCCACTTCTCACAATAATGACAAAACTTTAGCAGACTGGAATACATCAAGTTGGATATAAGCCATGATTGCATGTTCATGACTCATATAACAACAACATTGTCAGAATAAGATCATATGTTGTGAAGTATTGAGATAGACTTTAAATAAGAGCAGTGACTTCTTGGAAAACTGCATGAGATGACTTCAATGATTTTTTAAAATAGAATAATTTATTACTGCAAACAGATCAGGCTGTGCCTAAAGTGTCGTTGCAACATAAAAAGCTTCTCAACTTACCATGCCTTTATTCAAATTTTTGAGTATTTTCAGGAATGTAAGTGGTGGTTCCTCGCCCTGAAATGTATCACAAAATCACTTGTCAAGCCTCCAACAAAATGAGCATTTTGTAATTTACGCTTAAACTATAGCATAACAGGGGAAGCAGATCTGTTGGTAATCGAATGATATGTTGAGGAATAGAGACACAAACATCCATTTTTAAACAAATATCACAGAGCTACAAGCACAGTAACACTCTCCACCTCTAAAAGGATCAAATTTAAATCTCTCCGTTAACAGCATGTTCCATCCCCTTAACTTCCCAAATCTGATTATGCTCCCCTGATCTTCAATGCAAGTTTAAAATGCCCTTCTTCTGCTGAGAGGATTTCTATATTCTATAAAATCAGCTATCGATCAAAACACAACATTACTTGTTCATTTCATTATTTGTTCCTTGAATCTATATCACCGCACAGAGGATATTCCTATACAAGCTCTGTCTCTGGCTCCACCAACCATCACAGTAGTTCTGGCTCACTGTTCCTATCAATCTTCTGATCTGACAATAATTTTACCGCATATATACGTACTTTATCATAACATCAATAGAGCATTTCTATCCTAAAAAATTTTGATCAACAATAATGTTAGTCTGACCCTGCTGGGTCTCATGTGCCACTAACCCTGTTTCCGAGAATAACGCAGATGTCTACTACCACCAGTGTGTCGCTAGGTGCAGATTTCTCTGCTCTTCTGAAGGTGATGTAGGTGCGACTACTGTTGCTGTTGTTGATATTTGCAGAGTGGCCCTGCATGGTGGTATGCACCACCTCACATCCATCCATAACTCTCTCCTTGCCCTCATACAGAATCCTGGCCAGACATTTGTAATAAATTATAAAAAGTTCAAGGTAACTTTTAACAAAAAGGGAAGGCCCTTCAAAAAAAAACAAAAAATATTATTGTCCCTGAAATTACTGTGGGTGACTTCACTGCACTGGTGCACTTGTCTCATTCATGGACATTGTAAGGGTCTAAAGCTTCAAAACAGAAAACAGCTACAGGTCATGCAATGACATTTTTAAACTGACAGTGACCACAAGCATAGACCAAAATGAAGCCTGGCCTCACAGAAAACAATAAAGATCACAAGAAAAAGCCATGCCATGTTAATTCTTTGGAAACTTTTATAAACTTCTTCAGCTTCAGTATCATGTATGTTCTACATTGGTCACCTTTGTCTTTTGCTTATTGCTAGGAGCCACAAAAAAAACAACAAAAAACTTATAGAAATGAGTCAGTGCTTATTAGCATTCCAATGACGTTACACATAGATGTAAAAAGGAATAATAATAATAACAACTGAATATTTCATTTGCTGTGAAATAGGATCTCTAATGTGTGCTGTGAAATATCACTAGGGTACTTTGCATCTGGTGCATATATTAAAATGCATCCACTGAGACTTAAGTCCTGGAGCGATAGAAAATACATGCTTACCCCAAGTCCTTGAGTGGTGGTTTGTCCCTCCCCCTCTTGTAGCATATGAACATATCAGGACACCGCAGGCTGCCATGGTTAAGATTGGCTGGATAACCTGTTGGTGTCAACTCTAAACAATCAAAGCCTTTTGGAACCTTCTCACCTAAACTCCTGCAGGAAAAAAAATTACAAAATGACAGTCGCATAATCAGTCTTGAATAGAGATACATCATACTCATCATATAGGTGCCAACTTCCAGAGCTGACACCCCCTCCATATAAAAAAAATGAAATCAACTCCACATTGATTTCAACCAGGCAGGCCCTGTTGTGTCACAAATCCTGAGGTTCTACCTTGATATACAATCCCATGTGAACAAAGATTTCAAATGCAGTATAAAATGCAAATCTATTTGAAGATACCTGTGAAATATATGTGAGCAAACATAACGAAAAAAAAAAAGAACAGAAAAACAAGAGATATGATAACTGTTGCCCAGCTTAGCACAAAAACATAATCCAAAGCTTAATCAAGCTTAATCAAACTTTCTGAAAAACTTGGCTCAAAAAGTGAACCTCTTACAAACGCTAAAAATCTCGCTGACAATACATGAATCCAGTGATCATGCCAATGACTCATGATAGCTAATCATGAAACCAGATCAATGCTAATCTCAAAGAAGGATTATCATAATGAATTGTCACTGGTATGGCATGGAGGCCTAAGCACTAAACGTCTCTACGCTATACGAGAAGCGACATTTGTCTCAGGTGCAGATGGTCACTTTGTCCTTCATAATATTTATTACGAGTGACAGTCTGACTCCAGGCAAGCATCACATCTGTGATTTAGTACAGAGGCAGATAGCCCTTGCACCTTTATGCCATACTAGCAATGAAATATGACATGGCAGTCATTTACCGGGGAAGGAGAAGTAATTTACCGGGGAAGGAGAAGTGATTTACCGGGAAGGAGAAAATCTTACATACAGCCAGATAGCCAGCGTGACTGAAGGTTATGAGCTCACCTCTGACAACTGTTCTGAACATTTCCTTAAGTAAACACTGGCAAACCCAACACGTACCTGTTGATGACTGTGATATCTGTAATTGGGTCTAATCGAAAGCTTGGCTTAGTAATGGCCTCATTTGAGAACTCTTCCAGGGGCAGCAGTTGGTCCCGGTCTAGGCCTGCTACTACAAAGTAGTCAGCTACCCGCCGGTCATCCATCAGTCTGTTAGAGTGGAGAAGTATTAGCAAAACATGAAAAAAACTGAATATTTGAAAAACGAAGTCAAATTTAGCTCATTTTTTGCCCCTTTAGAGCCTACCTCTTTCAAGTGCCACTGACACATTTGTGAGAAAAATGGAACTAAAGGTATGACGATCCATTTAGTTTCCTTAACGAGGCAAACTGTTTTAACATAACGAATGCAGATTGTTTAGTCTGCATGAAAGAAAGGTAATGTAGAAAAATGCCATGACATGCAAAACTTGTGATAATTCAATTCTGCTTAAATTGGCACCCAAACAATTAGGCTCTCAAGAGGCTATTTGTAATGAACATATGAATATTTCTCCCCCTAAAATGTTCATCTCATCACTAAAGCCTGCATCAGGATCTGAGAGGAGGGATGACGCTTACAGAGCAATGCCTGAAATCTTGACTGTATTACAACTTTGCGTCTCTGTAAGGAGACTTGGTAAAAGCTATGAATCTACTTGAGCTGGTCATGCTGGTAGCAGAGAGGTCCTGAGAAACTGTGAACCCTGGTCTGACTACTGAAATATTTATAAAAGCAAAGGAACTGCAAGATGATATGGCCCAGAGAGGAACAAATATTGTCAAATTGTCACATCTGGCAGCTAGTGTTTGTTCCTGCCCCTGCAGAAGTCGAGAGGGTTTTTTTTTTTTTTTAGGGGGTTTGGGGGAGGGGGGAAGAACAAATAATTTAGATAAGATATGACCCCTATAGGATCGTACTAGAAGTTAATGTGTTCACACAACTTGGTCTGTCAGCGGTGATCTGGACACTGATACTGCTAACATAACACTGACGTATTCCTGAGTGATTTAAGACCGATAGTATTACTGTAATTCAACAACTGCTTTTTTCAGGCAATACCTTAAGGGCAAGTGCGGCACCCTGTAGGGGTAAAATTGGGTAAAATTGTGTAAAATGAATTAAGGCAGTTTTTTAAACAGCAACATGTCCTTTATCGAATCCTGAAGTTATTTTCATGATACCTGTCTCAAAAAGTGTATTTTGATGCAAAAGGAAATGATTACCCTTTATCAAATGCATCTAGCGGGTAATCTTTATCGTCAATTATCTCAAAGTCACAGTTTTCGTCACTCTATCCCTTCGATCTGACTTTTTTCTGGTCCAATATACATAAAATTTTTGCATAACAATTCTCCAAGCCCCTGTTTTGAGAACATCGTGGGCTTTTTCGATATCTTGTGTTTTTGTGTTGTTTTTTTTAATTTTTAAAGTTGAAAATTTTCAGAATGTTCAATGTTTTTTTATGACATTTTAAAGAAAAATATTAAAAAAAACTATCCAAGAAATCAAAAAAAGCCAGTGACATTCTATTTTAAATAAAGTGATCTTTCAAATGAAAAAAAAAACAGCATCCTACCATGTATTGTTCTCCGGATCGAAGGGTTCAAAGTTATGCAAAAGTCATCCATATTTTCCAATATGGCGGCCAAACAATTGGCGTTTCCATAGCAACGGAGG
>JAWQUT010000003.1:3705648-3732620 GCA_033807755.1 Ellobium chinense | reverse complement strand
AAGCAGCCCCGCATCATGCCCCCCGCTTCTTTATACGAGTTTTAAAAAAAGATAATTTCTCAAATACAAGGGAAATTGCCCACCGCCAGCTTTTGCTCTCTTGCAGAACGCCGACCTCACCACACTGTGTAAGGTACGCGTGCGTCCTCCCTCACCCGAGGCAAAGTCGAGAGCAGGAATTAATTGGCTCAAGTGTTTGCCCCAAACAAGTAAGGGTGGCGACTCAACTGAACAACCGATCAAATCGTGCGAAAGGCATAGTCGCTTCCCTTTGACAGTTTGAAAGAGGAGGGTGTCAGGCTTCAGTTTTCTTCGCCATTTAAAATGTTTTTGACACTCGATGCCGCCGGAAATAAACTTTATCTGAGTTAGATTTGTTCTTTCTGCCACTACTTTTAAACCTTACAGCCACCCCATTATTCTCTCGCTCTCTCTGTCTCGGTCTCTGTCTCTGTCTCTCTCCCTCTGTCTGTCTCTGTCTCTGTCTGTCTGTCTGTCTGTCTGTCTGTCTGTCTGTCTGTCTCTCTCTCTCTCTCTCTCTCTCTCTCTCTCACTGTCGCTCTCACTGTGACATCGCCTCGCTCTCCTTTCCCGTCACTCTTCTGAGACTTGATCTTTTTTCTTCATAAAAATAATACAAGAAAAACGTATATTCTCTGATATTTTTCATTTATGGTAAGTATAATTCGTTCGAAATTCTCCGAATGGGGCAGCTCGCCCTAGCGGGTTATAAGCACCACCAAATATCACTTAAGACTCCAAACCAGTCCACGTTTTTCCCTGCTGCCTTCCATTCTTCTTTACCTCCAGTGTTAACAAAACAGCATGTTCAAAGGGCAGTTAATGCATTACGTCTGGTGCTACATCTATTTTTAGCCCTTATGTGTCCTCTTATCTTTTGCCCTACAGCCAAAGTGAAGGTGGAGATCCCTGGGATACAATCCAGGATACTGGAAACCTGCTCATAACTGTTATTCGGGCAGAAACTTAGCTCTCCTGGGCACATTTTTTATAGCAGAGATCTGCAAGGACATGATGAGCGCAGGTCAAGAACCATGCGCTGGTTTGTTGCTTTGTGTTGGCGACTGAAAGAGAGAGAGAGAGAGAGAGAGAGAGAGAGAGAGAGAGAGNAGAGAGAGAGAGAGAGAGAGAGAGAGAGAGAGAGAGAGAGAGAGAGAGAGAAGGGGGAAGTGGGAAGGAACAGGACGAATGTCCATTTTTATTGTTAAATCTGTTGCTATGGCACAGTCTGCCCTAAGCACCACCGTATCATGGAGTGTAATGATCTCCGCACCTTTCTTATGTCCAGAGCCTCGTAAACTCTTAAATCAGCGCCTGAAAGAACCAGTTAGCTAAAGAGGGTGTGTCAACAAACAACGGTCTGGCTCAAAATTCCTTCAATTTCAATTTTCAATTTTCATATATCTTAAAGAAGCTTAGAAAATGTGACATTCCATGAAGGATGATTAAAAGCTCTTGGCCTGTTGGCCAGAATATGGCATGGCAAGGAGTGTAATCATGGTTTGCGAAGGGCGTATATATCCCATATTATAAACCATACATCTTAGATCTATAGTCCGGCCGCTTATGACATGTTTGCGTGCAAATCGTGCACTTTGTGATACCAAATTGGCCTTCACATGGCAAAATCTACATCTTTTTCTGATTCTTAAACGAGGTGGGCCGTCATGGTATGACCACTGGAACCACCTAAAAATGGGTCTTGAAGATGCGAAAAAACGCGGACGTTTCCTGTGTTTACCCTAATTACAGTTAAGTGAGAAACAAATACTTTCCCATGTAAAAGGTCTGTTGATATCATCTGGAAACAATGACCAAATATTTGTTTTCACATTTGGTTGTGTTCTTCATGGAGTAAACATGCATATCTTTTTAAAGCGAATTTTAAGTTTTGAAACACGCATTAGGCCGGAACTTTTTTTAGGCTGGCGTGTTGATGAAATTTTAGTTCAGCGATTTAGAACATAACTGATCGCTAAAAGTCTATTTCAGAATACTCCTAAAACGTTTTGTCTAAGTTTACAAAACGGTATTTCATGACTTTAGATCAACATTAACTGCTTCCAATTGTAATCAAAAGAATACCCACCTAAAAGATACCACGAGCGTTTCCATCTTAACGACACCGGTGTGATGTTGCAGGGTGGGCGAGAGCAATTCTGTTCTCGATAACGAATACGAGTTGCGGTAACAACCCAAAACTGTGAAATAAAAGCTGCCCTTTCAGTTTAAAATTTGATTTATTGCATTCGTTAAAATACTTCTTTTTTTTAAATCACATTTATTACGATATCATTGAAAACGCAATCCGCAATTTACAACTTGAAGGTTCTCAGTATCAGGGGCGAAGGGTCCGTATAATCAAATAATCACTGATTACCAGCTGAAAATGCCGTTGGTCGACCATGGCCTTCGTGGCAAGTTAAACAATAACACCGCCGAATCCTATTTATTTGCTCTTTGTCAGGCCTACTCTTACTTTGACCTACGTTCAGAACCTGACACCCCTCAAATTTTCTCTGCTCTATTCACTGATTAATAGGGATAAAGAGGAACCTGGACACCCCTTCAGCCAAATATGGAGTGGCCTCACATAAAAACTCAATGAAAGCAAGGAAATTCCACCGGCTAGTAAAGAAGAGCTGCTAATCAAGGTCTCCGCTTGATTTGTGGCACTTTCACCTATTGCGGTATGTGTTGCAGAACAAAAATAACATATTGGTAAAACGAGACACTGTTCTATAGCATTTAGTGAAATTCATTATTATCAAGGGCCTCTTTATTCGACAATAATTAACACTGTTGCTGACAAGTGACATGCCATCAGTCATAAGTTTACGACCACATTTATTTTTCGCTCAGTTTAGAAATGAATCCACACTTACAGAAAGCCACATGAACAGTCCCACTACTAGTCACTACACACAAATATCTCCATTCACAAGCCCGGTGCTGGTGTTGCCACGTTGTCTATTTTATAGTGCAATGTAGCTGATTCCCAAAATCTTTGGTTGGGGGAGAGCACTTTGGGGTAGATTTGCTTTTTCATGAAGGAGGTTCCTGACTTTATGAAACATACAAACAAACTTATTAAATAAACATAAATTCTTCTTGGGAAATAACATGAATGACAAAACTTCTTGGAAAAGTAATTCAGTTGGCCCCCCTGTTCTCAAAACCGGCAAGGTTTGACGATGGCAATATAGGCCTACCCATTTGCAAAAAGGTGGGCTCGGCTTCATGGTGTAGACTGGGCCTGAAAATTACGTTTTCAATAAAATTAGTATCTTGTTTGAGGTCTGGATATTTGGCTAGAGGTGGAAACGGGGGAGGGGGAGGGAGTCGTTGAGCATAGAGCGGTTTGTCCAAAGATGTTAGTCAGTCTGCTACCCAAGAAACCAAAGGTCATTCTTTTTAAAGCTTGACAGATTGCCACTCCCCTACGGTCTGGATGGGTTTTTCCTGCAAGGTCGTGTTCCCAATGTATTGTTTATTAGCCTAGGCCTGCTAGGTCTAGCCTAACTGGACCTAAATTATACAATTTTGGAGCCATTACACCTTGGTGAGTGATGATATAGTCTAGGCCTACTTTGTGCGATCCTGGCCCTGTAACTAATCTGTACTTTTTTGTGCCTTTTCAGCCAACCTGTTTCTAACCACTCAACCTTTTGTTGTAGCTTTTCAGGAATTGTGATGATGCCTATGGATATTTAAAGTCCATACTCAGTGTTACAGTATCATACTGTGAACATCAAATGTGACTCTACGAACGGATATTAATAGCACTATCGACTTAATACCGCATACGTGACTATAAGTGACAGTCATGTTCAACTATGATTACCCTGTTGAGAAAGCCAGCCTTCGCCCCTGCTCAGTATCCTACTCCCTTGCATTCGAAATAATTCAGTATCGAATGGATTCTGAGAGTGCTTTGTCAGCATAGCACTGCACTAGCGCGCGTAGTCTTGACGGTGTCGCATTAATTTTTGCTCTTCAACATTGGCTAGTTAGGAACCAAAATTAAGTTTTGTTTTCTTATTCTTATAATAAATATCATGTACCTCCATTGTTTGAACACAGCCGTTGGTGACTAAACACAAATCACAAATTCATGCATTTTCCATGTAAGAGTCTAGATCTAATGATTAGATGTAGAAATTAGTCCTTTCATTAAAGAGCGATGCCACATTAGCCGTTCGAAAAAATTGACTGATTCAGTCCCTCGTCAAAAATTCAAAAGCCACAAATAAAACATAATAACCGGTTCTTTGTGAATTTTTTTACTGCATTCTGTGACTTCTTCACCGCGTTCTCAATGCTACTGATGTCAGCTTGTAATTTTTTCTTCACTAAACAGAAATAGACTACTGGGGAAAAAAATGGCTGGCTGAAAGAGAATAAGAAGTCAAAAGAAAAAAAAAAGCAAGATGCAAACTGGGTGGAAGTAATTGCAATCTCTTAATCACAAATCAGAAATATTCATGTGTCCTCAGAATATGGCCTAACAAAAAAGAAAAAGAAATACAAGAGCAGGGGGGAGGAAGGGGGTGGGGAGTACTTGGGTAGAGGCAATTGCACTACTATAACACGTAGTTCTGCATATTGCCATATCTTTCAATGAATTAAGAAGTATGGCAATGTTTACAGCAGATGATGTGATTGCTACCGCTGCCAGGTACCACAAGACTTGTTAGGCTTGGAAAGCTGCAGAAGATAATATGAGAAGACTTTTGACACTACTGTGAGACATACTGAGTAGGCCGATACACTTATTCACAACGGTGTCAGAATCACCCATTTTCAAATCGGATTTCAGGTCTGTCTGCACACAGAAGACAAAACTATCGTTGTTACAATGTCCAAAATATATGGAAAGTATCCACAAAAGAGGGTAAAGAGTGCAACCAAGAGTTCTCCAAACTGTACAGCTCTTGCGACAAGAGGTAAACTAAATGCCGTTTAGCCGTAACCAGTGTGAGACAAAAAAAAATGGATTTATGCACAGTCTTTGGTCAGCTAATCAATTCCCCTCTTCTGTCCATACTCATAAACTTTGTTTTGTTCATGATCGCTTTCACAGACCAGTGTCTGCACCAATCTCAGGTTATGGACGAGCATGTCTTGTTCCAACTTTCACAGATCTTCTTGTACACTTTCGAGACAAGTAAACATTAGAATGATGCGGGTGCCAGCAAGTACCTACGAAGCGATCTAGGAGGAGAAAAAAATGCCTACCCCTCTATGTACTTTGGATTAATGGTATTTTTAGAAGAGAATGTTATTTGGACCTTCTGCGTGAACAGATTTGGGGTATCAAATGACATTTACAAAATCTGTTTTAACTTCTTTCATGAGATGAGTGGTGTGCCCTCCTGAAGTACACAAAATATTATTTGTCTTTACACAATATGTTGAAAATAAAGACCATAATCCTGAGTCGCCGAAAAGATTTCTCTCATTCAGCAGATGGAATTTCGGACAACTTTGGAGAAGCAGACCGACATTCAAAACTCAGACATGACTTCTGAATGTTACAGGTTTGCTTTTTTTTTCTGTCATTACAATCAGTGAATAATAACAGAAGAAATGGAAGTTAAAACTGTCTCGAATAAGCAATAGGGCGTTATGCCATGGGTGATCACTGCTCACAGCTAGATCTTACCACTATGGCTAGATTCATGTCGGTCTGCCTCATGAGTTTGCTCAAGCCTTAGAATCTTGTAAGTGCAAGCATTTTGCTGCAGTGTTATACGCAATGGAAACTTAGTGCCACTGCAACTGGGGCAAAATCTTGTCACAATACTGACCAGCCTGTTTACGCAATAACAGATGTGCTTATAAAGATGGCAGAATGATTGGCGTCTGACTTAGCTCGTTTTTGAACCGAGCGCTTTTAATTTTGCTGAACTAATGAGTCAGTAGAAGAAAATACGTAAGTTGAAAATCTCACTATACACCTTTGTGACGCACCTCGTCGACGCAGATATAAAGTGTTGCATTTCAATGGAAAGGGCATGTTTTACCCTATTTGAAAATTAGTACCATTATGTTAAGCGGTATTCATTTGGCTGAGATAGAGAGGCGGTTGTACAGTGGGGTAACTGAAATTTTCAGTCCGTCATAGTGCCACGTCTAGCCATCAGAGATATAAAGTGTTGCATGTCAATGGAAAGGTCTTGCTATGTTCTGTTTAAAAAAATGTATCATTACATTAAGCGGTATTGATTTTATAGAACGACAAGGGGTTGAAAACTCGTATTTTACTTAAACAAAGAAGGATCATTACGGGCGCCTACCATCCACAGGAGGGTTCTGCCAAGGTGGGCCCACCTCATTTTCGTTATCACTTGGCATAAGAAACCTGTCGTAAAAGCGGTATGTTGGTATCAAAAAGTGCACGATCGATGTAACATCCTCCCCCACTACTACTGATTGTCCGTAAGCAGCAGATTCCCAATTTAAAAGGATGTCTATAATATAATGACTATCAAAGCTACAGGAATGCCCACTAATAATTTACAAACATACTATATTAGACATAATGACAGTCTGTAAGGAGCAGACTCCCTATGTGAAAGGATGTCTATATTATAAGAACTATCAAAGCTACAGGAATGTCCCCTTACATTTACAAACGATACTGTATTAGACATAATAACAGGAATGCACCTATAACATTTTACAAACTATATATCTTGGACGTAATAACAATCTGTAAGGAGCAGACAAAGAAAATAAATAATCCTGAATTCAAGGAAATTATCTGAGATTTATTGAAATTTACAATTTACCACCGTTGGAGGAAGTTCAGTAGGGCATGTGATCACCTCTTGCTGCATAATGATAGTAGGTGAGTTAATAATGCCGGTATGTTATTATAATATGCTAGTCCTCTGACATTCGAATTAATGAGGTCCTACTATCAAAAATAGGTTTGATTCACGACAACAATGTCTCGCCCTCATCAACCCTCCACCCCTTCCCCCTTTAAGAATTCTACAAGAGGCACCATATTTCGAGCGTGACGCCGAGCGTTGATCACATCGGAGGTTTACAAGTGCGTGACAAATGATCATCGTCCTGGCTACGACGTGCTAATAGAGGCCTGTCACTCTCCCTTTAAGCTGGAGTCACTCGGAATTAACGCTCGTGATGAGCTCGGATTATCTTCTCATCTCAGAGGCGTTACATTCTTGTAACTGTTAAGACACCAGCCGTAAAATATTGACTAACCTAGGGGTGCCCAAATCATCGACGCCCTGGGGCCGAATGTGACCGACCCGTCCAGCGTATGAAGCATAGTTCCCAAAGTTATTATAGACCACCATGCCTTACAAGTTTCATTGTACTATGAAGTATGTATGAAGATGCCTCTGTAAGCTTTTACATCCTACATTGACTTATCAAGGTATCCCATGCCAAAATATTTCCCCACTTTTGACACATAGAAATATGCCTCATGACCAAAGAAATTTTGAGAATTTTGGCAGCGAATGAGACTACTGAAGATCATGGGCCTTTTCACATTTCAAACTGGATAACCTTACGAATCCAATAACAGCCATACAGTTTACACTTGAATGACAACATCGTTCCTATTCTCAGGCTACAAAAGTACATAGTTTAATATCTGCATCTATCTAAGCCTTTAAAAAATTAAATCCAACTCCCTTTTCCCCTCCCAAAGGCCAGTTTCTTGATTCAATAGGGACTATTTGAAATTGCTTACCATTTTGCTAGGTAGGCTCGGCATCTTCAAATTATCTTATAATGGAAACATGGTCTTCACAAGATGCATCAAGTACAAAATTGTCCCGTCCTAGGAAAATGTGGGCGTCCGTGATCTAGTCGCTCTATCGAGACAAGATCTAGAGGATCTCTGAATAAAAAAAATATTGAATTAAATTTACGTCGTGTTCGGGCACGTTTTGGGACGCCACACAAAGTGACTTGAGAAAGGAGTATCATCTATTTGATATGAGATAAAAAAGTTCCAGCTATCATAAATGCTTTCATGGTCGGTGCTGTGCCACTCCTAGAATATTATGATTATATAGGATAAATATCAACAACACGGACAGCAATGACAGCATTTATTTATATTGCTTACTACTGACTACCTTTATTGGCAAGTTTCAATTTTTAAATAGCAAATTTTCCGAAATATTTTGTACAGAAATTAAAAGACCACAATGTCGTATAACTGGATCCATCGCTTAATGACAAATTTTTTACGCTCCCGTCCGTTTCAATATAAAGAGGGATCTAGTGTAATGAGAGAATCCTGTGAGCTCCTTCGTACTGTTGATGGCAGTTGTCAAATAGTGTAGACTATTCCTCTCCACGCGTCCAAAATGTCTAGTCTATTATTCAACGTCCGTCTTTTGAAGAAGTTATTTGACAACAATTCTACATTTTAAGAACGGAAATACATTCAGTGTTCAATCATTCTAATCTTTACCTTGTCAGGTCATGACCCCTCTATTCTCTTTATAGTGCTATAGGTTTTATCTACTTGCGATTTCATGGGAGCAAAGCAGTTGTTGCAAAAAACCGAAGGATGTGATTTGGCCGTGCCTTTATATCTGCTGTTTCCTGAAAAGAACATGAATGTTGCAATAAAGCCAAGAAATGCAATTAAGTGATATGCATTTCAACGAGGTCTATTGTAACTATCTGCTCGGCAAGAAAAGTACATTGCGTGGCATTGATCAGTTGTGAATAAATGACAGATTCATGGCCGTCCTTTTGACGTTGGGTAGTAAATGTTGTCAAACATGTCCTCGAAGAAAGAACTTTGGAATCCGAGGATATGCAATGCTGGTGAGATGAAAGGATCTCCTTGTCAAATGGCAACCGTGAGTCCAGATCTCGGCTTCCTTGGGAGTTCACTGCTTGTTGGAAATAATTGGTCACCATCCATGAAAAGAACCTAACTGGCGAAATCCTAAAGGCCTGTCTGGGGTATGACAGGAGAGGAGAGGCATAATGGGATGCTTTACAACTTTAAATTCAGTCACACACCTCCCATCAGAGCCCTGCTTTTCCGAATTTCACAATTTAATTTTTTCATACTGGATAGAAATTTGGCTGATCGCTAATTTACTCTCCCTCCGAACGTCACAGTAAAGAGAAAATTTGTCAAAGCTTTGAAAAATAGAAGCAAATCCTTCCAAGCTGAGGCGGTGTCTACAGCTATCTGTAGACGGGGTTTAGCTTTCGACGGTAACATTTGGATGGCGCGGCTTTGAGGAACTTATATCCTGGACACAGGGACACCTTTTTGCGTATTTGCTTGCTCCTATACGCTGTTTTTCTGTGTACGAAGAACAATGCTAGGAATGAGGCCGATGTGTCTTGCTGTCTTATCCTGTCATGTTATTTGTTCTGTTGTGCTAACTTCAACCTTTAAGTCCACGGAATATCATAACCTCCTCATATACTTTTCTCTTAATAGGGTTTTGAGTCCAGACATAACTCGCTGCATACAGGTAATCCAGGCCGTGCAGACAGGCATACAGATTACGTGTATTACAGTGTGACATGGTCAGGACTAACGGAAGACAAGAAGATTAGACAATTTGCTTGCAAGCTTTCATGTTTCACCAAAGGCGTAATTCTGACTTCTCTCATCTCCCCTACATACTCACTAAGAAAATGATATTTATTTCCTTTTATGTTTTGTTTCTACCCAATTCTCGTTTTGTTCTTCCTTCTTTGTCGTGATCTCTTCCGAAATTTCCCTTCCACCATAGCCCATGCTATCGTCTCATAAACCCACTTCTAATCCACGGCATTGCGTGGACAATGGAATGTGATGATTAAATTTACAGTATGTGCGTATGTGAGTTACAGAGTTCGTTTTATCGAATATGTTTGTGTTACAGTGCTCCTGCTGGTAAGGCCGTTTAAGCGTTGATGAGTTTAAGCTTTCCCTTATTTTCCTTTATTCTTCATTATTTTTGACAATCATTTTTTTTCCTCTATTGACATATATAATAGTAATTCTCCATATTATGCAAGGGCAAGCGCCCCTGAATCTCGTCTCATACGCCCGCATTTCGGGGGCGGCGTTGCACCTTTACATGTAACCGTCAATCATCAGTGTCTTGCATGGTATATTGTCAATGCTGCGCATAACATCGCATTCCACATTATAAGTGAAGTTCGGAAAAATATGGGATCATGTGCAGGTCTTTTTATTGTTGTTACGAAAATCAATTCCTAAGAAATTTGCCACATTTTTTTTTTCAGCTAGCACATGAATCCGAATTCTCAACAAAATGATCCCAAAATTTGCATATTTGCCACAATTTATACAACACAACGATATACAAGGTACGTCAGCAGGGACAATGTTTTACGAAAGCTATTTTACCTAAATGTATTAGATTATCAGGTCAGTACATGACAAAAATATCATTTACCCTAAGCAAAAAGTGCTTTCATCTTGTGACTTTCACCTGGAGTCTCTCTGTTGACTTTCCTCTTTGTCCTCTCATGATTTGGAGGTACTGTATCAGTACGCTCCCTTTACACAGATCCTCTGTATCAACATAACAAGGTTCATTTCCAGTATATAGTTTTACATACGGGTAAAGTGTTTTCGGTGAAGTTGACCATGACAAAGGAGCAGTGCTTTGTTTCCAGCAAAGTAAGAGATCTGAGAAACAGCAAAAGCTTTGCAAAGTGAAATTTTAACAAGAAAGCTTCACTGTCGAAATATTCATCTAGCCTCACCTCACATCACTGCATCTCCACATTTCGGTATTTCTGAGTAATTAGAACTACCGCTACACTCAAGATCCGTTTTTGCATCCTCACAATATCTAAAAATACGAGACATCAGAGCCTACTAACAGCTCTGTGTTCGTGTTGTTATATAGCCTTGGAAGATGTCCATGGGACAGAAGAGCGCGCAAGAAACAATTTTCTCTTACATTTTCCTATCAAGGCATTGTGGAAGTGGAATAAAAGACAGTGAGAATTGTGGAGATACGCACGTGGTTAGAAGTCTTGGAGAAAATTGAATGAATGTTGATATATTTTCTCTGAATTCCCGAAGTCGCCATTCTTAAAGGCAGTGAAATTAAGTTTAGGGGTATAGTAAAAATTTTATTTTTGTATGATGTGTCCTGAATGATAATATACGTTGTATTGTGAAATGTGTAAACGTTTGCCTGAAACTGACAATGTAGCAGTCTCATTTAAAGCCAGTTTTTGCACAATTAGTGCCCATGGACATTAAATAATGTGGCTCCAAGGTGACGCTGTTTTCTTGTTGAATATAAAGCTTTTACTTCTTTTTCTTCCATTTTAGTTATTCCTAGCCTTCGTGCAGTTTTCACCGTTGTCCTAGCAAGGACAGAAAAGACAGGCAAAGGGCAGAAAGATATGTTGGAATGCGAGGCCAAGCAAGATTGATGTTGTGTCATTATATTGCGACAGCAGATGACAGTTTTGATCCTTTGTGGTGCTGTTTCACACAGCGCAATGCACACAGCTTTTGTCCCTTTCTTTCATTATTATCAGCACGTCACAATGTCGCCAGGCTGGCTCCTAAGGAGCCAAACTTGGCTACTTTTTTAAGTTCCTTGCGTTTTTTCTTTATTATACTATGGCTACTTTTTTAGCTACTTATAGGAATTAAATTTTAATATAATTTCTGTGCAGTTTCTCATTATTTCCTAATGACAGCATCATGTATTTACCATCGAAAACTCGGGCCAAAAGAACTTCGAAAGCACGCTTCGAGACTGCGGTGAAACAATGTTTTATTTTAACGTTATTTCTTGCAAGTGCCATTTCTCCACTCTTCCATTTTTAATAGGTTGGCTATTCTCTGGCAATTTGTGAGAGTTATGATGGCATATTTTGGCTATTTATCAAGTTTGGTTTGGCTGCTTCATAGAACTGACCCTGGCAACACTGGCACTCCAACAGCACAACAGTAGGGTGAAGAAGCGGAAGTGGAGGATCAGCCAGAATAAGGGGCCAAAAAAGCATTTGGAAAGAAAGAGAAAAAGACACCACATTCTTTTACATTGTTGGTAAACAGGCTGGATGCATATTATTTTGGTTGTTAAATAAGACCTTAATGACAGAAAAAAATCCACTTTTTAAATGCAGTAGACAACGTTTAAAACAAAACGGTTAAACCTAACGTACCCCTGAAACGAAAGGAAACAAGCTCTCTATATTTTCTTCTTTTTAGGCTTGTCTGTCTAAACCGAAACTCTGTTTAAACCGAACATAAGTCTTCGATCTCACGAATTTTGTTTTAACAGATGTCTGCTTACATGTAGATCTCGCAGTTGTGATGAAGTAAATAAGAGGAAAATGAAAACGAAGGCGAAAATAAAAAAGCAGTAGTAAGGACATCATTGGAGGCACAGACAGCATTATCCGTGAATCCAAAACAACTACTGCAGCATAATTTGCCACCTTTATACGCAGAAAATAGCCAGAAATAAATATTACCTCCATGGAATGCTCCTTGAACTAAGCATTTGACTAAGCAGTAGGATAGTGGGAGGACAGAACTCTGGTGTTTTATATAAAAAGACAGCATAGCCACTTTTTCTAAATGTTTCAGGATTGCAAAATAAAAATGATGATTAAAAAAATTCTTTATGCGCTAGTGATTTGAGAATACGGTTTCAATAAAAACGAATATACTATCTACCACTCTTAATCTGCTTCATCACCCTATAGATTTTCAGCGCATCAGATGCGCTATGCTTATATATATATATATTATATATATTTATAGATTATATAGATCTGAATTAACAAATCTATGTTTTGATGTGGATATACGGTCTTTCAATGAAAAAAAAAATCTCCAGAGATACAAAGAAGAAGGAAGATGGAGAGGAAAATATCTTGAAGACAACACAGCAGGAAAAGGTACACAATAGCAACGATGCAAATGCAAAATAATTTTATTATTGACAGTGACTAGGAATGGCTGAGCAGTCAGTCAGATTTTTGTTATCATCATTTCTACCTTGATTTAAAAAAACAAAACAACAAGTACAATTCACATGGTGAAATACTTTGAAGCAGCGCAGCCTTGCTGGCCACATGCATTTTGAAGCCACATTTACATTTTGTTATGAATTCACATATACATATATAATTTATGATTTCGACTATATGATAATCAGACAGCTAGCATACCACACAATTATCAGACAAACTTTTGAGCAATCAAGCAGGAAACTAATTATTTTTCAGCCATTATCACCCAGTCAGCCAATCAGCAAGCTGCCAACCATGTAACCAACAAACCTAGCCACCTAGCCAGCCAAACAACCAATCAATCAGCCTGCTTGTTAGCCATTAGTTGACCTATGATCTAAACAGCCGGCAAGCCAGCCATAGTCTAGGTCAATCAGCTAGCTACAAATAAAAAAAAAAAGTAAACATTGAAGGACAGGCAGAATACAGCAGCCGTATGAATTAACAAACGTGTATAGCAAATGCAAACTCCATCAACAAGACGCCGGTTCTTTTTTGTACACAAGCCTATTATCCCTTATTCAATAATCTATCCATTTCAATTTAGACCGTATATATGTACATGATCATAATTATTGTTTTCATCAGTAAATTCAGGGAAGGGCGACTCCAAAATATAAGTGTTATCGTCTTCATCATTGATGCTTAATTATCGGAAACTTATTTTGCTGCCATCTTCGAAAATCTTCTGACCCTCTCATTAATACTGTGGCAGTTACAAATTTATATCCCGAGAACCCTCCTTAGGTACTGAATGTTATGAAACTATAATATGACTTTATGAGACTACCATTTTTTCGTCACGTGGGTCTACACGTACATTTTAGCACAATCTGGCAATAAACCAAATTACAGACTCAAAACTGTACAAGAAGTTTACAAAATTTAAAACAAAAAGTTACGACCACAGCTGTAGTAGTTAGGGGTCCAAAACTATACAAAAGAGACGACTGGACAGCACAAGGCACAAATATAAAATCATATGAATGTAATTGCACCACATGATACTATCTTATCTGATAGTTCACAATATACACTTTATAGTTAAGTTTATTACGTTCACGGACAGTTGTGCAAGCTTTTACTCCCACAAACTCTCATTCATCTTTTTCTCGCACATAGCCTTGCATCTTCTCGTTCTTATGTACATAGTTTTGTCTCAGCAAAAAAAAATAATGAAGTACAGTATCTTCCAAAACTGCTACGATAAAGATCTGCATGTAGCATCCTTTAATAATATTATTTTCATATTAATATGTTTTGACAGCAAGGAGAGATTTCTAATCTTAAGAGCATCATGGTCATGTTGACATGTCAGGGCCAGGAGGAGTGGACGAGAAGCAACGAAGGCGGAATTCTGAGAAAACTGTTCACTTGTCCTTCTTCAGTACCAGTACCAGTAATAGATGACGAAACCGACTGCACAAAAGAAGTCAATTTTTAAGATTTCTAAAGCCCTATGCACCATAGCACTGTCCAACTATCCGCGCCGGCAATATCTACCGGAAATCCCCCAACATCAGAGGGAAAACCCACAACATCAATGCTGTTTCCCGTAGTTACCACAAGCGCAAAGTTTTACAGCATAGCGCATAAGACCCTGAATATGCCCTCTCCTCATCCAACAAATATCACTACGCCACGAATAATTCTTTTAGGCTACACAAAATCCACAGTTTACAAGTAAGAAATCCAAAAAAGGCATGCATGCAAAAGAAAAAAAAAAGATCCACATGAAATTGTGTACATGATGATGATAAAGGATATGAGAAAACGATTGAAAATGAAAAACTCTGAACCAGCAGAACCGAAATAATTATACTAGAGGTAGGAAATGGAGGCAGCCGTTTTGGGATCTCATGCCAGGTATGATCAAGTGACGAAAAATATGTTCCGCAATCTGTTCTTTTTTGCCCTTTAATGATCAAGAAGCTTGCTCGTATAACGATACATGTTGCTTTACTTCACTCAATAAACTTTTTCTTTAAAATTTTAAAGGATTACCTTTTCAAGTCAGTTATGATGATCATATTTAATCATAATATTGATAGAATTATAATATCTCTTTTTTTCTAAAGAGAACCCGTGGGACTTAAAATTGAAATGGTCAGCAAGTATTGTTCTGTTGTCTTATAGTTTTACAATTAACTGTACCAAGCGAAAATGGATTCCTCCTTCGCTCGGGATGACAGAATACAGTTGAAAAAATCAATCATAATTATTACTTTCATGCTATCCTAATGACAGTAAGAATGTCATGAAAGGTAAAAAAATAAAATGTGATGCTGAACAACAAAGCAATGCAACTTTCCAAAGACTTGGACAAAACTCTAGGATCTGACACTAAAGCCTTATCTCATTTCTGACGCTGACGAGAATACTCGTAGTTCCGTAGCCACCGGCCTACGAGAAAATCCGAATCGCTAGATAGCGCTAGAAATATGCTATCATTCTCTGTCTTTGTTGTTTTACATGTTCTGAATACACATGACAATGTACTTTGGAAATATGAACTTTTTAAAAAGAAAATTTACAAGCATACACAATAATATCTAAACTACTTATCCTGAAAATTTCATTAAAATTAGTTAACAAATGTAAGAGTTATTACAGTTTTAGTGAGTGAATCATAACATGTGGGTTTAGCAGAAGGCAGCACATGTGGGGGAATTTGCTCAGGGAGGCAACTCAGGTTAGAAAGGGTTAAAATTGTTTCATATTATTGACTTAGAATTCGCTAAATAGCCACCACCAATTATTGTTATTGTTTTGTCGCTGAGCATTCTGATTTTGGTTGGGGAAACGATTCTGATTCTGAGGGAATCGATTCTGATTCTGGTTGAATGGGTTTTGTGGTTGCGGCTGCGGCTGCGGCTGCGGCTGCTGCTGCTGCTGCTGCCTTTGCTGTGAAAAGTATAGCGATAGAGGCCAAAAGTCTCTGTCATAAAAGAGCATCGGTGCATATGCGTTAGAGATGGCATTGCCCGGCTGACCGACGTTTTGCTGATTGGCAAACATATATAAGTATGGAAAGTAGTCACTGCCGTAGAACATCCAAGGGAGCAAATTTTGCCGTGGCGGCAGTGGTGGGAGTGGTCGAGGTCTTGATCCACCGTTTCCATAAGGATTGGTTGGTGCTGGGGTAATAGGTGCTGGAGTAGTTGGGGCTGGTGTGACCGCTGCTGTTGTTGTTGGCGCTGCTGCTGCTGTCGTCGTCGTCGTCGGTGCCGCTGTGGTGGTGGTGATTGGGGTTGTCGTGCTCGTTGTTGCTGAGGGGGTGGTTACCTGCGACAGGGGGTCTGGCTGGTTGTTGTTGCCAGTGCTGGAATCTGGTCCTGGGATTGATGGTGTACTGGCGGTGGCTCCTGCACCATCGGTGGTACTGGTAACAGAGCTGGCAGTAGTGGTGCTTGCCGCTGCTGCTGCTGCTGTCGTAGTTGGCGAAGATGTCGTTGTTGTTGGTACATCTTCAGACGCGGTCGTGGATGCTGCGGTTGTCGAGGTCGCACTGGCAGCGGTGGTCGTCGAGGCACCCCCAGCGGTTGTCGCAGTTGTGGCGCTAGCGCTTGTCGTCCCTGTGTCACTTGCAGTTGTCGCGCCTGTGGCCCCAGCTGTTGTCGTTCCTGTGGTCCCTGCTGTCGTTCCTGTGGCAGTGGTTCCCCCAGTTGTGGCTGCTGTCGTCGCAGACTGACCGAGAATACCGCAAACTGGAAGAATGTTGAACGTAAATATCACAATCATAAGAATCACAGATACAGTCTGCACTATTTAGTCTTAGTCCGCTTAATAAGATGTCTAATTGTCTGTAAATATTTGTCTCTGTTCGTTTGTGTGTCTTTGTTCATTTATCAATTTGTCTCCGTATATATACCGTTCAGTGGTAGCTATATGTCCATATTTTGTAACATTGTTACAATGGAAATAGCTTGTGAAAAGAAATTTAAATTTGAATACTACTTTCGCTTCATTGGAACATTTCTCACTAAACGAAATATAAATGTTGAAAACAAACAGCGTGTTTAATCGTAGTGTTTTCATACTCCAACTGAGTTGAGATTAAGGTGATCCACTACAAACCCGTGTAGAGTATAATGCATTTCTGTGGTGCGCACTGTCCTTTTCCAATTCAGTATATGTTATATGCGAAATTGCGCACCAAAATGTTGAACAGTGCACTTTCCTTTGCCCTGGTTAGTGACTTAGGAAAATTGTATCTCAAACTACAGGTGTTGCTCGGCCATCAAATTTCATACATGTATCTGAGACACAGTAATGCACCTTCTTTAAGAAGCATTTTATATTTATGAGGTTTATTCTTGTTCTGTTACTTTAAGGGAGAGCATGTTCCCTTAGTTCCACCTAACTTTTTCTTGGAAAACATATATCAAAAATCCCTCTTTAAGTATGTGCCTTAACATCTTTGATACATGGCTGTGAAGTCACGAATGTACTCTGTGGTAACGTTTTCCTAAGATCACCATCCACAACATAAAAAATGCACTGTTCAGCACCATGGTGCGCAATTTTGCATGTAAAATGTATTGAATTGGAAAAGGACAGTTCGCACCACAGGAGTGCACTATACTCTTCACGGAGAGAATAGTAGATTGCCTTAAGCAAAACTGAGCTTGTACTCAACCTTGCATTCTCTTTAAAATTTCTAGAAGTGTGCCCCATCCTTCCCATCCTTACCTCCTCCCCATTGCGCCTGCAAATTTGTGATATGAATCGAATTTCAAATGTAGAATAGTTTATTTAAAAGATAAGCTGTTCGCGCGCTTTGGAATTGTTTAGCTAGGATTTCAAAAATTTCGGAAATTTACTTCAGATTACTTGTTAGGATAAAATTATGTCCGAAATATTGAGAATTATCGAAGGAGTTTTGATTTGGTGCAAAGGAAGGAACCTCTCCAAAGTCGATTGAGCTGATTAACCATACAGTTTTTATTGTCAGAGAATTTATCTTCACAGCAGTATTATATAGCAGGTACGTGGTGTCGGTAAAACAAGAGAGACAGGGGAGGCACTGGAATTACTGCTGGGGAATGAAAGTGATAATTTCTACATCTTAAGACTGATGTATAGAGACCAGCGCATTTTATTCTTTCAGAAGCGTAAATCAGCCTAAGAACAAAGAGCAATCTATCTGATGTTGAAATGCTTTGCTTGTAAACCTCACCAAACACTCATCGTGAATTATGAGGATTTCAAAGAAAGAGAATGTCGCTACTGTGCTAGTCTTAACGGAGATAGAGTAGCCTAGATGGCATAGTCGCTGGTTGGGAGCTGTAAACCTACTCCCAATCTCTCCCCCACTATGTTCGACCCAGCCATAAACACTGAGTAAGTGTAAATCTACGCATTACAAATGCTGATAGTGAACGGTCTTTCCCCTCCTCCTCCCGACCCCTCCTCCACACGCCTTCAAAAGTCCGTTCATCAGGAGAAAAAAAAATGAAGTAGTTAGGGCTTAACGTTTAGCACTGTGCCTATTACTGCGATTGCGTCATTAGAATACTACAACATATTTCATATAGCCTGGACCTAGACTAGATCTATTAAAATTTTGCTTTAAAATGGCGTTCAGGGAATCTGAACCATTTGATTCTAACGAATATCATTGCATTGGAAGCATAGAAACTGGTAAGTCTTCCTGTCTTGATATTTTGCATTCGCTACTTTACATCCCTTGTTCTCAGGCTGTGAGGCTATTGCCTCCTCTCGATAAAGGTATGAAGATGCCAATAGCACCTGGCATAAAAATATGCAATTTTAAATAGTCCCTATAAAATCAGAAAATTGGCCATGGGGAGGGGGGAAGGGGTTGGATTTTAATTTCAAAGGCTTAGATAGGTGCAAATATATGTGTAGACTCAGAATAGGTGAGGTTTAGTCACTCAGGTATAAAATTTGTGGTTGTTGCTAGGTGAGTAAGGTTACCCTGTTTACTGAGTGAAAAGGCCTAAAATATTAGGTTGTCTGCTTCACTGCCTAAGTTCTCAAAATCTAACTGGTTCAGGTGCATTTTTCTTTGCGTCAAAATTTGGAGGAAGAGCTGAACTACATATTTGGAAAGTATTTTGAAACGGCACCCCAGGATAAGTTAATGAGAGGTGTAAAACCTAATATAGCCAACAGTAAAAAAATACATTGGCATCTTCATACCTAAAGCCAACCTTCGCCTCTGGTTTAGAGACAAAGATAATCTACAACGATGGATATCTTACTTTGCTTTTTGGTTGTAAAACCGTTGAAATCAACGTACCTGATAAGGACAGTGCTATCAGTCCGAGCAGTAAAGCACGACTTCTTGGTGGAGAAGCCATTCTGTTGAGTTCGAAGGCTGAAAAACAGTGGTTAATAGAGAAACATGAAACACACAGGCAAAAAAAAGTGCACACTGCTTGTTCATTGGCTCATCCATTCATTAAATTTGTTCGTTCTTTTGTCTTATCTCTCGTTCATTAGTTTGTTCATTTGTTTATTTACAACTGGCTCGCTCACTCACTCACTCACTCACACACTCACTCACTCACTCACTCACTCACTCACTCACTCACTCACTCACTCACTCACTCACTCACTCACAACTCCAAACTTTACAATACTGATTTCTCAATGAAAAAAAAAAGGGGGCAAGGGATTGTATTAAAAGCACACAGTTCAGCTTCGAACTTACCTTTTGAATGTAACCAAATATCCTGCCTCAGCCGTAAAAAATTTCTGTCCTGCAGAAAACTTCAGTAACTAGCACAAATTATATTTCTCTGGACTCAGTTTTTTACAAGCTTAAGGATAATTAATCTAGAGTTCTTAATGCTCTTTTAAAGGGCACATTCACGTTTTTTAAAATGTTTTTTCGCTGAAACAAAATATTGAAACTTGTAACAGAGTAAGACAAGAGATGCGTGGAATCGCTGGTACATTTGTTTGCTGAGCAGAATGAAGACGTTTAAATAGGAGCAGGCCTAGATGACAGTGGCGTGGACGAGTGGGAGGGTGAGATGTGCCCTCTCCCATACACACCAAACTGCCCCCTTGGGTGTCTACCCCCACTGAATCCTAGCTGTCCCATTTTTCCCGACATCCAGCATAATAGTAAAACATGAAAAGATGATAATACCCTCAACCTCACGTGACCCTCCCCACCCCTCATCATATATCCCTTTGGAACGCCTCTGCCAGACTATCACGAAAACGTAAAAAATAGCGCACGAGATGACGTATTGTTGACAGCTAGACAGATCTACGTGGTGGGGACACGCCTTTGTTCACCTGAAAGCAAGAGACGACAAACGGACGGTGGGGGAATTCATGAGAGCAATGGTTTTCAGTCTGGAATACAATGTGTTAATTCTAGAAAGTGTGTGAAGAGCTTATTACGTAGTAGAAAGGACGAGCTATTGATCTTTTTTCCCCTTAACTCCAAGATTAGGCTAGCGATTTTAAGACCTGGGGTTCATAGGATTGCCTGATGGGGTGAAGGGGTGAAGGGGTACACTGACCAAGAAAAGCTGAGAATCCTTGTACATGAGCTATGTAAGGTAACGATAGTGCTACATCGTTTTATATAATTCAGTGTTGTTTTCATTTTCTTAATGTTTTCAGCGCGTGTTTTTCTACGTCCTGTTTTCTGTCTGAAATTTTTCTATTTTCTGTCGACAGGAACGAAGAGTGTGAAAAGAAAATAGAAAACAAATGGTTGTTGTCAACATGGATTATCGCCAAAAACACCAACACCACTGGCAGCAACAGCAGCTTCGACAGCAACAACAGCATATACGCCAATTTAAATGTGTATTATAGATTTACTATATTTGAGTTAATTGACACCTGCAGTAGCGACATAACATCGTCGTCGTCGTCGTCATCATCATCATCATCATCATCTCATCATCATCATCATCATCATCATCGTCATCGGCAATATAAATTTCATCATAATTTTCAGGATCTTTACTACTGTAAACACAAAATCAAAAAAAAAACAACAACAGGAAACGTATTGTTAGAACAGACACAAAACAGATTTCTTTAGCTATATCGAGAAATAGAGTGAGAGTTGATTAGAGGTTTGGAACATCATCCTCCATCCTTTCCACACTGGTGGGTCCAAACATCTTTGCGGCTTGGAAAGAGAGTTTGGGGGTCATAAAAACAAAACAGGGTTTTCCATTTTTCTGAACAGTCATGAAAGCTTTCTGAAAAGCCATTTAATATATGGTGTGCACACTGCACATTATTCATTCTTAATGTAATTGTCAGTCTAGAATAATATATTTCTCCCAGTGACTCCGAGATGTTTTTTTTAGAGATGTTTTTTTTCCTTGCTTGTTATGTATCATGCCTAAAACAGCATCTCCAACAAGACCATTAAAACCTCAGTAATAACGATATAAATAATGGCAGCAAAACAACAACTACCACAGCAACAACGAAACAAAGAGAACATAAACGAGAAGAGAAATAGGAACGAAATTGGATCAACAAGAAGATAAATCAGGATCGATGTTTTTGCAGTAAGGGTAGTGGCTATTCAATAGGCTGAACACCACTGGTGTAGAAAGGTCATGGGAAACATGAGGTCATAGCATAATTAAGTGTTGAGGTCAGACTTACTGATATCATGATCTCCTTCGTTCCGACGTCACCACACGTCTTCCGTCATGGCCCGTGACGTTTTTTGCAAGGTAGCATGGCTGACAGCTTACTAGATAACAGTCTAGTACTGACTAGCTTTACTGTACTGCGTTGTTCCGTTTGTAAAAACCCTCTGTGGTCATTGTAAAAGCCACACGTCAACTGCGTCATGAGAGCTTATTCCTTTGGTGTTGATGCTTTTTTTATTGTGTGTGTTTTTGGTCCAGTTTTAGATTGCTGTGTAAGTCATGGATGGTTGTTGTAGCTATGGTATTTGTGACGACGGTAGTGATACAAGTGGAGGTGGTAGCGGTGGCGGTGATGATGGTAGAAGTCGCGGTGGTGATGACGATAATGGTAATGATGTGATGATGATGATGATGATGGTGGTCATGGCGACGATGATGTAATAGTTACGGCACTGGTATTACTGGCGTAGTGTTGTTGATGGTGACCATAGCGATGATGAACTAGGCGATTCTGATAATGCTTGACTTCTGTCCTTAATTATACTTCTCCTGAATCTTGAAATTTCAAGTGCTTTAACAGACTTTCTTTTTAATTTCAAAGTTATAGAGGGGCCTATAAATGATTCTTTTTTTTGGTGGTAAATTTGTTTGTCCTTTGCTATTCCCTCCCTCCCTGCCTCCCTCAGTAATGTAAATGAAGCCAGATTACAGAACAGACTGCATTCTTTTATGGTTAAAAATTCACTATACTTTTGTTTGAACTGATATAAGCTGGGTCTAGATAATCAAGCACTTCCCGATATAACTGCTCAAAATCAACGCTGCGCAACAAAGCACCAAAAAGACCGCAGTGTCCATAGTTCGAATTCCAATACCTGAAAGAAATTACTACCTAAATACATCTTAATGTGATGCCATAATGGTTACCTTCACATTTATGTTCTGGGTTAGATACTCCGCTATATTCCGCTATCCAATCCCTTGTCTTACAGGTGGCGATATTGCATTCATGACCAAAGAGAAAGAAGAAAGAAAAACGAAAGACCCCATCCATATCCCCTGATGTCGTGACCTTTGGTGACACCGAAAGAACAACGTGTACTTTCATTCATTGTCAAACGTAGTACCTGTTTCAGTCATCACGACGAAATGTGAGGTATTTTTTTTTTCGGTAGAGTCACATATACATATTTCATTTATTTTTGGGTCACTTAATCCAGGAAGACGCAAGTAAGGTTGCTTTTGTTCGCGATCATATGTGTTAATTCTGGCCTTCAATCTCATGTGAGGTGACAAGGCGAAATAATTTAGAGGGGCAGGGGTGGTTACTAATCTCACACATCTAATAAGTCCACCACCATTTTTAATAATATTTAAACGGCGTTTATTTTTATTTCGTCTGACAGTTTCTGAGAAAACACCGCTAGAATGTCGGGATTTTCACCCTCTGTAGGCTGCCATTACTCAACTTGCAGATACTTGGTGAAGACACACTCGCAAACTGTCCGGACAATTGTCTGCCAGCCTAGTTCGCTTTCTGATGTCACACAGCGCGAATAATGGTGGCGAGTGTAGGGTGGAAATCCCTACATTCCTGCAATGTTTTCTCCGAAACTATCAGATAAAACGTAAAATATATGCAGTTTAAATTTTATGAAAAACTGATGTGAACTTATTAGGCTTATGAAGCCAATAGTTATCCCTGTCCCTTTAAGTCGGCATTGATCAATTTTTGTTTGGCGCTATTTTAAAAACAACAAAGCCTTGCTCCTAAAAAAAATATTAAATTCAGCCATATACATCATTCAAGATCCACTGCCCACAATACACCTCCCCCACCCCTTTCCCCTTTAAATATGGAGTCACAATTTAGCCATTTCTCTGTACATAATTTTTAGGCGACAGTTTAGATTGGCTACAACACTGACGTAAGACTAATTTCGCTCGGCTGTGTCACCTACTTCTAAGAATACGAAACAGACAGAAGAAGGATGAAAGTAACAGGATGTCGTGACTTTAACAAACCTAAAACTGTTGTTGTTTTTGATGTTGTTGTTTGTCTTAGGATTACGTGACTCTTATTTTTTTGTCCAGGAAGGTGAACTAGAAACTGATAGCAGAGAGGTGTTGTTTTTTTTTTTAGGGTGGAGAGAGAGAGGGGGGAGGCGTAATAAAGCAGAAATACAGAGGGGAGACAAAGTAGCTTATGTCTTAATGAAAAGTTTGTTCAATACAGACAGGACATGCTTCAATTTTCATTTCTGTCATTGAGAAAATAATGACTTTAAAGGCGATGAATATGATGATGCCGATGAATGCAGTTATGCTAAATTTCTGAAGGGATAGGAGGTTTTAAAATACTTTTTAAAAAACATTTAAAATACTGAGGAAAGGAATAGGAGACGTCTGGCATAGGAGATACATTTCATGCATTAGTATTGTTTAAAAAAGCTGCGGGTGGGGAGGAGAGGGGACAAACCAATAATTACAGTGGGCTCGTTTAATTAACATCCGTTTAATCACAGCCTCCGCTAAATCCTGATGCTTTTCACATGATGGCATGTTATACTTGTTAAGACATGAAGTTACCGTATAATCGCGCCTTCGTTTAATGGCATGCTTTTATATGCTACCTAGGAGGTGCGAATTAAACAAAATCCACTGTACTTTTTAGAATGTTGATGATGGAGCACCCTGGTGAGCACAAGTCTATTTTTAATCTCGTCCCGGAAGCAGTCATCAACCCGAGTAATTGATTAAGTCATGACCTCCATAAGTAGACCTATCTGTTATGTATTACATCGTGAGAGCGAACTGACAGCGCAGAGAACAGGACAACAATGCATTGCGCGTCACATCACGAGAACAGGTGACTTGTCATGTCGAAATAAGGAATAATTCGTTCATGTTTCCATGTTCCCTTAAAAGAAGCACCTCACGGTATTCGGGACATTTCCAGGGGCTGCTATACTGTCTTCGACAATAGGCAGTGAAATGTTCTTGAAACTGCATTTTTTCTTACTGTTGTAGCTCTGCAAAAAAAAAAACAACAACAAAAGAACAATACACGCTTGCTTTATTCGAATACTATTCCATTATAACTGATAATCCTTCTCTCCTCAAAAAAAAAAAAATTATAGTCAAGACTCGGACTTGATTTTTAAACGTAGATTCAGTCTTCAGAAAGACGGTGGTTATACTTTTATGGACACCTTATCCCCCCCCCCCCCCNCTCCCCCAAATCCCTTCTCACCCCCAAATCCGCAGTAGGACTGAAAAGAAATGATGCTAACTGACCTTCTTGGAAGACGGGAAACTCTCAAGAAATTGATATCAAGTGTATACCGATCTACATTAACGAATCTCTTAGATTCTGTTATTAAAGCCGGCAATGTAGTTCTGAAAGTGAAAAGACAACAAATGTCAAATGGATGAATAAACTACGAGAACCACTGGACACTTAATGACAAATCCCTTTACTGCAACTGAAAATGAAAAGCCGGAAAACATCTTTGTCTCCTGGTGGTGAAGTCTGTCGTGTTATTTCAAAATATGATCATGCGAGTTATTACTAATTTCCCCATGAACCTTCGCCCCTGTATCTTTGATGACGTGTCATGCCGTGACAGTTATTTTACAAGGGAGTGTCTTCAAAGATTTCTTACAGACAGTGACAAGTTGCCTTCCTGGAAGGAAGGAAATTTTAAAAAGGGGGCTCCCGGTAGTCTTTTGATAATCTCGACTTACTCTCGAGTCTTTTCAAACCATAGAAACGTTCTAATATGACCAGGACTAGTCTATAGGTCTTGAATCACCATTAAGCATTAAGTATATGCCATTTACAGTGAAAATCCTATAGTTAAATATTTAGCAATTTCAGTTTAGATGAATAGAGGGTCCAAAACTTGACCTATTTTTGCAGATTACCTGCTTGTAAAATGTGAATCAGCCTAGGCCCTTGAGAAGCAACAAATTTATCTCTCTCTGACAAATTCACTTTTGCGGCGTGGTTTTAGGTTATACGATTATTTTTAATATAATCTATCCAAAGAACATGTTTTATACCACCCTGCTATGGATTTCGGACCAGTTGGCTTCCCGCAACTTTGATCTGCATGTTTGATTTTGACATTTCTCATTTCATCAACCACAATGTTAAATGAGACGTATCTGAGTATAATCATTTATAAACGGTAGCAGAAACTACAACACCAGCAGCAGTAAAGGTAGCAGTAATAACTGCAATGACATCTTCAACAACAACAACAACAACAACAACAACAACAACAACAACAACAACAACAACAACAACAACAACAACAACAACAACCAACCAACCAACCAACCAACCAACAAACCAACCAACCAACAACAACAACAGCAGCAGCAGCAACAGCAGCAGCAACAGCAAAACAACAACAAAGAAATGAAACGCTTGAGCATGTAAATTCCACGACTCTAAGGGTCGTATGAACAATGCGTGAGCTATGCGCACTGACGGTACTTCAGGAAACATTACCAATGTTTTGCATGGGGGTTTCCCATGATGATCGTCAGGGCACAAAGTTAGACAGCATTGTGCAGTCGGACCGAAATTAGAGAGCTTTCACTCGTGTCGTCCTGTGGCAAAGTTCTGTGTTTTACACGAGGAAGTAAAGTTGTTTTTGCTTCCGTCCTCTGTTACAATAACACGACCGCGAATATTAAAAATATTTATTCCATTTTTTTTTGTTTTGTGTCATCTGAAACGGATGATGTATGTAATAGCAGTCCAAGAAAGTTATAAACATTTGAAAAACAAGGAAATGAGTTTTCTCATACGTTAATCTAAAAGTACAAATTAGCTCTGGTCATATTCTTCATGTAACTTAGCACATTTCTTGTGAAATTACCAACAGATTTCATACACGAAATGAGGAAGTTCTGACATGAAGTTAAATGGCTAAAAAGTCCAAAAATGTTCGTCTCCTTCATTTAAAACCATAACTCAAGCATTAATTTGAAACGTACGACACGTAATATTTAGGGTCATTACAAGAACTCCCCAACTTGTTCCTCTTCCTTCTCCTCGCCTTCGGCCAGCCCTCTCAAAAATAGATGGAAACACTTCTGCGAGCCATATGGTTTAGCTCAGCTCTGCAACCGTTCTTTACAATGGACTTTGCATAATTGCAACTTTCGCGTAATCGCAATATATTTCGCATAACTTAATGCTGAATTAACCTTTTTGATAAGAAAATCTCTGAATCGTTGTTGCCGCTCCCTTTACCCCAACTATTTCCAATGATCTGAAGAATTTTGATCACCCCCCCCCCC
>JAWQUT010000003.1:3679367-3702671 GCA_033807755.1 Ellobium chinense | reverse complement strand
CAAACCCCATTCCAATGAAATGAAAATGCCCCCGCCTCGACCAATCACCCCAGAGAAGCTTTAGTTTGACCAACGAGTCAGAGCAACTTAATCATCATCCGTATTGAAGGATCCTAGAGCTTCATATTCTTGATAATTATCCTAGCCAGCTTCCCCCTGCTCCAAAACAAACCCCCTCCGCCTCGGCAACCATCTAGAGAAGGCGCTATCGATCGGCGACGACAACTGCTCTGACTTCTGAGCCCTGCCCCCTTCGACTCACCCTCAATTTCTCCGTCTCCTAATCTTGGCGTTTGCCCCTCCCCCTCTGCCCAGGTTCCCTCCTCCCCCTCCTTCATCCTAGCGCTGTCGGGATTCGTGGAACTTGAAGGGTGTCTCCTAACCGGCACGTGCGAACACTGCTCGCGCTTCGCTCACTCCTGTGGCTTCCGGGCTACGGAACTCAAATGGACGGGCAACGTCTTGGCCGAAGATTCCGGGAGACTTTCACCGGCTTCCCTATCTTCACCCAATCATCGTTCACCGATTGGTTTCTATTTTCGATTTTTATTTCTTTCCCGTTTAATATTTCGACATTTTTTTTCCTCCTTCCAATCTTCACACATTCTCTCTCGTTCCTCACCAGTATCGCCACCGTGAAAAATCGAAAAGTAATGAAAATCTCGCGCTAGAGCTGACAGAGTGTTCTCCCTTACCGACTTCCGCCCCAACGTTTCCACGGAAACCAGGGAAGAGAAGAACGAATGGTAACAAGTTTTGGGGATGAATTTTTTTTCCCTCTTATTCTTAAAGCTCTTCGTATTTTATTTCTATCGCTGAGCATCTGGGACTGATGTGGAAGCCATAGTTGTTCCAGGAAACTGTTTGGGCCTGTGTCTACAACGAAGGGTGACAAATTTGAATGGAGCCGACTCCGGTTACGATCGAGTCAACATCTCTGTTAGGGTGACGGATATTTAAGGACCTCCGGCCAAAGCACCACCATGACCATTACCATCATCACCACCATCATCCTTTTCTTGCTCCTGTGTAATTCCTGGATACTCCCTCCATTCTGCTTAAAGGTGGGTACAAATTTTGTCATTGCCTCTGATTGTCTCATGAACCATTCTACCGCTGATGTTGAACGAAGAAAGAGTCATGCTTATTCCTCGGTATGACGAGCAGCAAGGCTTGTTCATGGTGCCATTAAGATTTTATTTACATTAATATACAGTAGAACCTCAACGTTACGTACTCATTTAATTAATGAATATAACTCGTTTTAAGTGTGAATTTTACACGCAGGGATTTATCATTATTCTATGATTTCATTATTTATCAGGCCCTCAACAATAAATAAAACTCAATAATGAGTATACTCATTCCATCTCCAAGGAGCATTTAATATTGAGATTCCACTGTACTTACAGCCTCAATATGAAATGTTAAGATACCAGCTTTATTACTTCTGTGGACTATTTATAGTTTTGTGATTCGCAGATGTGAGAAGTCTGTTTAGTTAGAGCATACAGAGCACTTCCAATCATGAACAAATACAATTAAATTAAATGTTTCTGGGAAAACCCCACAATTTGTTGGACTGATCGTAGGTTGTGCCTTTTATCCAGACATTTCTACAAATATAACTGAAATTTGTCTTCAATAAATTTGCTCCTTGAATATATGATGTGAAAAGTATGGACAGGGGTATATTGGCTGGACAGCCAGGCGGTAAGATTTTCACGTGTGAAACAGACTTACAACACGTTTCTTGCCTATCTGATAAAATAGGAAACTATTTATAGACCAGTTCATGTGGCCGTTGAATCTTTTTCCAGATCTTGAGTCAGGGTGATAATCAACTGACCTAAAGAGCAGAACACCGGTATGAGAAAATTTTTATTATATAAACTAAACCTTGAAAAACTTGAGAGAAGAGACAACTCGAAATGCATTGTTTATCTCGGTTAAGAATACAGCCCGGCCAGAATACTCCGTAAGATATATTCTGGCTGTCCGGCCAGTTTACTCACTCCGCATAAAGACATTCACATTACTTCAGTTGATCACTCTTAATTGACACCAAAGGTGACACGCAAATTATCAGCATGTGATTTATGTAATTACAACACGTGAGGTGACCAGTTTTGAACCAATACAATTCAGTAAAGTAATGAAATAACTAGTGATTAGTTAAACTATCATCATATCCTTATGGAAATAAGTATATAAAAATGAATAAACTCAGAACGGAATTATATGGCTCTTTCAAAATTGTTAAAGAAGCAGACAATTTTTGAAAAAAAAAAATCACCTTCTCGGTCACTTCACATAAGAAGCAAAACTTTACTACAAGTTTCTTTATCAGCATCTGTAAATTAAGTAATTATTTAATCATTTATTTTTCTGTGAGAAGGAAAACACAACTTTTCCGTAAGAGCCACACCCTTAATAAATTATCATTACTTATGGTCCCACTTGTCTAAGTTTTCAAGACTAGAACTCGTTGTCCGTCTATGCGTCAAATCTGACTCGAAGACGTAGGAACGTATCTCTGACTTTTACTCCGGCGAACAGGAAATTCATATTTCCAAAAGCATATGCAGTTATAAATTATTATATTACTGTTTGGTTGTGACATAAATATAATTTACAGGTACATGTAGATGGAACACCAGGCTATCGTCGACATCGCTTAACTAAGTTTATGGTGTTAATGACACGGTTTTCAACTTTTTTTGTTTTTTTCATATGCTCGCTTTTGCAAAACATCGCCATGAAACGAAATGTATGATTAAGCCGATCCGATTAAATGGAGTGGACTGTAACACGTGACATCATGAGACTGATGAGATAGTAAAGACCTTATCACAAAAGATGGGTGAAGAAACATGCTTACTGTTGTTTACAACATTTAAGGAGTTCCTTTCTGGAGATGCTTTTTTTGTTGTTGTTTAACTTTCAATTTAGAAGGTGCAAAGAAGATCAGTGGATAGAGTTCCGCAGTTTTCCGCGATTCAGGAATGCAAAAGATGTGTTGAAAGTAAAGAGATTGAAAAAAAACAACAAAAAACAAACAAGCAAATCAGAATCTCGCGGAAATCAAAATAAGACGACTTCATGACCACAAACAGACAACGCCCATTTGGCGGAGGGTATTTCACGAAATCTTCCAAATAGAAACAAAAAGATAAATGAAGGAGAGAACGAGAAAAAGGAGGGAGAATTTTAAAAAGTGGGGCAGAATAACAAAAAAAAAAAAAAGGTAAAGACCATCTTCATTCTTCGCATAATGCTGACATAATACAAGTACCTTCGCTTTCAGTCCTAACAATAATTTTAGTCTTCGCACTTATACTGCAAGTTACACTAGTGACCCACTAAATGTTTTTGACCAGGTGTTTGTCTAAAATGGCCTTACATAACACAGTGTAATTTACGGTCATGTGTGACAGTATGGTTGAACTCTTATTTCGTGGTTCGCCACAGGAATTTGGGGACGAGGTCGCTCCTACCTAATTCTGACATAATTTATAATGCTTCACTCCCTTGCAACCTTACTGTCTCTTATGCCCGAGAGGGTTGGGGTTGATCCTAATAAACATATACAGCAACAGCACTACAGCAGCAGGACTAGCAGCGACCACAACAACAACAACAACAACAATAACAACAACAACAACAACAAGAACGACATCATCATCATCATAATGATCATTTGGAACACATTAAGAAAATTTAAAAATTCTGTCCAAACCAGCGAGCGGTTAAGAAATGTACTTTGATGTTTAAAATTTAAAATGGACTTATATAATGGTATAAAATAAAATAACAATCACCATCATCATCAGCACATAATCATTAATAAAATGACATTTGCAATAACAGTTATGTAAGCAGTTAATGAGTTTCCACAATTTCATTTAACGTAACTATAGCTACCTGTCGATCCATTTTCAGTGATAGGTCACTTCCGATCAAAGAACGAGTAGATTTTCACACCCCTCTACCCCCTTTTTTTTTGTTGACATTTTGTCCTGCAGGTTGTTGCTAAAGGTCAAAGCCGCGACTTTCGCCACGAAATATATTTCATAGGTAATTTATTTGGTCAATACGAAATGTATCGGTTTCTCGAAGAGTAACGGCCTACTATACTGTTGGCGCACCTTATGAATCCTGTTACAGATAGATACTGTATTATTCATATTAATGACAGCAAATCTTGTAGATTTTTAACACATTCACAAAAACAAGTCGATTTTGCGTATTACAGGTATTCAGTTACATTTTCATTTGGTTGTAACATATTTCATGTTGAACGGTGTGTTTGATAGAAGTCATTTGATAATCGATATATTGTGTAAATCGCAATTTTTACTTAGGGTAAACGAAGTTTGCTGCACAGAGGGGTTATGAAATATAGTTTTAAATGCGATTTGCATGTTTAAATTGGGTATTGTTNGGGGGGGGAGGGGTAGAGTAAAGAAATTTCATGATGGTAAGTGTCAGTTACATTTCTTTTTAAACCATTTAAAGAAATGAAAAGTTTTGGGTTTTTTTGTTGCGGTATTTAAGAGCCCGGCAACAGTTAACAAACGCCTGAAAAAGGAGATTCTAATACAAACAAACAAACAAATAAACAAAACTTAGTAGATAGACAAACACGAATTCACAAAGGCAAGAAGATAAACAACCTAAAGGCAATAAAATATGAAGATATTGAGATTGATAATAGGATACAAATGTGGATTAACAGATTAAAACATAATTATAATAATAAGCTGGTGAAAATGATCGAGGGGTGAAAAGTCTGAACTACTATTAGTATCACAAAACTGATTTCGGAGTATAGTCTATCGAAACGTTTAACTTTCTCTTCTCGTAGAAAATAGCGGTACAATTTAATTGGTATGGAGACCTGGTCAGGGTGCCGCCAATTTAGTCCAATATCTATAAAATGATTCTAGTAGATATTTTATTATTTTGCCCTTTTCATTCCTGAAATTTGTAGAACATGTTATTGAAATGAAATATATACTTATTCACTTGGATTTTGTTTTTTTTTCCCAGATACGTCAATTTATGCGCGAAGGCTTGGTCGGGAAGCCTCCAATTTCATCCAAGGTCTCAAAACTTTAGGTGCTGGACGTATTCAATCGCCCAATACTTTCCGTACAATTCTGTTAATACGAACGTTTACAAATATTAACCTTACACTACCTGTTTTAAATCGATGGACATTACCTAATAGCAGTAACAAATTAATTTTTACCGCTCCAGACCAAGACACTATGCGTCTAAGAACGAAACATGGCATGATACTTTATTTTCATCGCAAATCTGAGCTAAGCCATTATGTTACATTATATCAACATAGTGACTATAATGAGATTTCATACTGTTTTTGCCCTCTCACTTTTACATATAAATTCACTTTCACATATGAACTCACTTTCACATTGAATTTTAAACCCTTAACACTGATAAAAACCAAAGTGGAGTTATAGAAAACAAGATTAAGTCCCCATTCTACAAATGGGCAGGCAGGCAACGCACCAGCGGCGAAAGAATACGTAGCGCACCGAAAGGCATCATAGATGAATGCATTAGACTCCGTGAAAAAGTTGGACGATTGGCGAATCGGGCGGATTGAAAAGATCTATCGGAGATTGTATTTCGTTGCAATACACATTCTTTTTTTTAAAAAAGGGTAAAAGATATAAAGAGGACTTATGTGTATAGTTACCTTTTGTGTATTTTTCTACAAATTTTGGTGAAAACCGCCTGTTTTTACGTTACGTAGTTCTCAAGAAATCTGTGACACAAATTTGGCTGAAAGTTTTATTAATATAGATATGTGATGCTTTTGGAATACCTGTTTTTGTGATAAAGCCTGTATATTAAATAAGTAAACTGTCCAGCCACTGAAAATTGAGGGATACTGATTGTCAGTGTAATGATTAATGGTGAAGATCCTAAAAAATGTCAGATAGCGCCAACGGGAATTGTACAGGCTTTGTTTAGTCCTTGCAATTAAATGAAATGTCACATCCCTTCTTTAGCTAGGAAGTACCAATTCTAGGCAAGTCAAGATGACAACGACTTACGCGGCAGAGACAGAAAATAATGCACCGACTTGCGAGTGGCGTTTGATACACTTACAATATCTTTGTGGCATTCATTAACACACATGGCACTGTTGAATCTTATCATATCCTCCGTCGATAAGACGTTCCATTCACAAATTTGAAACCGTAGAGGGTTGCCGCCATGCTGCCGAGATTTCTCTTCCGGCGATCCAAATGACGTCACATTTCTAACAAACCTCTAGTAGGTGTGCACCTTTTCTCTCTGTGACTGGGGCGCACCAACTAAAAATTTACCCCGGATACCTCCTTTGCTAAGGAAGGGATGTGGCTTGCCCTTTCGATAAAGTGCATGGACCAAACATAATACAATACTGTAGCTTTCATCATGACAATGTGCATAATTGCAATATGGAGTGATAATACATTGTTATTAAAGCTTTGATATTCCCCCAGCTTTACTATGGACTCGCCCTACAACCTCTCTACTACTAACATCGATGTGTGGCGGTCGGGTATTGAAGACCCTTCTCCCCCTCCCAATATTCTCTTCGACTCACCCACAAGGGAATCTGGTGACGCTGGCATGACGTCACCCGGCCTAGCGCCTCTGGAACTGGAGCAACTGCCGAATTTCTTCTCCCTCCCCACGTGCTCACCTTACAAATACGGACATTTTGGAGATAGGTAAGTAGAAGGGGCATTAAAGTGAGTGGTTAAGAGAGAAAGGGGTGGGGGACTCTCGAACGCAAGTAAACCGACTATGAACTCCGAATAGTAATACAATACGAATACCGAAAATCTGTTCGGCATGTGCCAGTAACACTTAGAATGTCATATTTTTCGAGCAATCACTTGAAATGCGGGAGGTGTNGGGAGGGGGGATGGGGTAGGACGGGAATCAACCCAACGATCAGTCCACCAACCAATCGATCAATTAAAAAAACAAAAAAACAAATAACGAATCAATCAGTCGGTCAATCAGTCAAGAAATCATCTACCCATTCAGAAACAGTACCATCAGTAAACTTAGTGCTCATCCATAGTCATTCTGCACGCATAAGGGGTAAGTGTGTAAAAGTGTACTAAAATCAATTAGCCGCCGCTCTGTCACTTACAGTATGACTTTACAAACTCCAATTCTAATGGATCAGTTCTTGATTTCAAATTTGTGAGGTACTTAAAGGGACAGGAGTGGTTATTTGCTTCATAGCCTATAAAGTCCACATTATGTTTTAAACATATAACTTTAACTCGTATAATTTTCATTTCGCCCGACAGTGTCTGAAAAAACACCGCAAAAATGTTGGATTTTCCCCCCAGCGCTGCCACCATTGATCACATGACGTCGGAAATCGATATAGGCTAGCCGACGATTGGTCCAGAAACTCTGCGCATGCGTTTTCACGAATACTCTGCTGGTTTTTCTCGCTTTACGACGTCACCCAGCGCGAGTAATGGCGGCGCACAAAGGGTGAAGAGCTCGACATTCCAGCGCTATTTTCTCAAAAATGGTCAGGCAAAAAAGAAAACTGTCTACGATTTAAAATTTTCGAAAAAAAAAATGTAGCTTTTTTAGGCTTTGAAGCAAATCACCACCCATGTCCAAGTTCGTGAGCAATATTTGACATTGGAAATAAGAGACCCCAACCGAAACATTACAACGAAACTGTGGGATTTGGAGTAAATGAGGTTCGAGGCCATAGGTGTAATTCTAAAACAGTAGATCTTGCCAGAATTTCACTTTTATAAATCTACTAAGAAAAAATGAAAGTCAGGTTGACCTTTCTTTTTTTCTTCCGTGGGGTTATTTTCCTTTCAGTAAGGAGCGCCGTTTCCAAACATTCGTAAGACGAACGTTTCTGTCTTATATTCTGAATGTATATATGTACATGTACTATGTACATTCAATCGCTTTTTGTTTCCGCTGAGCTAAAACAGTTTGTCTATCGCTTTATGTACGGGGGAGAATTACTGATGTAGCATATACAAAAGCCATTGTGCCTGCTGACCAGCTATGCTAATGGATAGCATAAATGTATAAGACACATGCCTAAAATGAGGGTAGCGGCAAAACTTTCGGGCCGCGTTGAAGTGGCCAGAGTCTTAGTAGCCAGATTTCTGGAGTGTGTTTATTCATAATTAATATGCGTGGTTGGCTCTTAATGCCAAACCAAGCTGCCAGGACCCCTATCCCATTACGGCTGTGTCTCCTAACCCCTGCTCTCTGTTTTCTGTTGGTTTTGCGCTCATAAAGAACTCAAACTAACATTTTCAACGGGTGACTTCCATGCCTCTCAGCTTATTTACACTTTAGCTCAGCCACGTAATGTAAGCAAGCAGTTAAGTGTTCACCCCGGTAGTGGCACCCGGGTGAAAAGGTGGATTAGATCTGTATTCGTAAACTGTCCTATCGTTGTTGGCTAAGTTTCTTGCAAAAAAAAAAAAGAAAAGAGGAAAAATGGTGGGCAGTGCGGTAGACCAAATCAAGACATGTATCGGTGCACAGTTAACGTGTTTCCTTAAAGCCAAAACTAAACACGCGGTGTTGGGAGGCCAGCAAAATTGTTCATCTCACATTCTAATACCCCCGCCCCTCCCCCATCTCCCTTTTTTCAAACCCCACAAAATAACCCTTTTTTCTTAAATCTTAGCTTTCTCTTTCCCGCTTTTCTTAAAGCTTAGCTCGCTCGTAGAACTTCTAAAGATGACTCTTCACTGCTTGAATACAGAGAAGCCTTGTAGAAACAAAACAGTTGTAAAGATGCTTAACTTAAATAGTCACATAGGTTGTATACAACAGCAAATTTTAGTAAGAATTACAGCACGCTTAACTCCGCTTAATTGTAACTCCTTGGGAGCATGAAAAATGTTACTATTTCCAGTGGCTTTTACAGTGAATTGCATCATTTTGCTACGTGGAAAATCAATGTCCCGGTTAAGACGAAACTGCATTTATCCAGACTCCGATTTTACGACGTCATCTGTATTTTTGTAATCAAATTCAAATTCATAACTACAGCTGTATTTTCATGTAGTAATTTAATATAACCTTTTCAGCAGAAGATAGATCTCGTTTAGAATGGAAAATTGTGAATTAATATAATTAAGCATGAGAACTTTTAATGAAAGGCAGCAAAGGAATAAGAAAGCAAAAACACAGCTGAAGGACAAACTGGAGTTCATATAAAACATAAAATATCAGTCTACTACGTTTAACCGCAAATCCTCCCTAACATAGACGTTGTGGATGTAAGGAGTTACGACCATCCAGTTACTATAAAAATTATCATTTCGATGCGAAGAAGATCTTGCGATTTAGTTAACGTTGCGATTATCCGGAATGCGATTAAGAGGTGCTGACTGTAATATCTTTGCCATACAGATGGGCAAATACAAAGACAAATACAAAATAATCATGTGGATGTGCTGTGTTGTTGAATTTAGACAATCTGTGTCCACACATTCCCTAATAACCACCGACAGACAGATGCGTACATCTGGTGTTACTTAAGAATCTCGTTGACCGCTGGCTATGTTTTTGCAACTGGTCCTGAACTGCTATGGCAGAAAATCTGGCACCCATAAAGAAGATCTCAGTTTTCTTGAGCAGTCGTCCACACGATGTACCCAGAGTTGGCGGCTGTTTTTCCGTCTATTACCAGAGACTGGTTAATGACGTGCCCATTACGCTTAATTTCACGCCAAAATTTAAGCCATTGCTGGACTATCTGGCAGGTGGACGGGTCAGGAAATGAGATGAACGGGAAGGTCAGGATTTGTGTGCGGTACATAGTATGTGAATCATGGCTATGTTAGTGAAACGAGCGGTTCGTGAGAATTTTGAGTATTTTTTGAGATCATGGGTGTTAAAATAACCTTGTACTTATCTAATGATTGTATACAGAGAAATGGAAATCAATCAAGACTAATCATCATGCAAGTGAATACTTAAAGAAATGCAGGAAGGAGAGAAATAAAGAGTGAAAAAAAAACCACCAAAAAAAAAAAATTCCACGAGAGATAGGAAAAGAGAGAGATGGTTTGGAAAAGAAAAGAGGAAGAGAAAATAGGAAAAACAAGAGAAAAGAAAAGATTTTGTTTTTAATCTGAAATTATTGAAAATTAATGATCTTGGATAACGAATATGACAGGAATCTTTAGTTTCAATTTGGCGAAAATCGTGCAACAAGATCTCAAATTCTGTTTTAAAGTAACACAAATGGAGGCGAATTTGAAAACCAGAATGAATGCACAATGATGCAGGTCTACATAATGCCATAATTATGTGTATTGTGTGCTGTGCCGTTGGCAATGTAAATAGTATATTTCGTCCATGTACCACAGCTGTGGTATGGGTTTCAGTTAATATAAGATCTGGGCAAGGAAGAAGAGTTATACAAATAATATGTGAAACTATAACTCTTTGAGCACCAAGCCAGCCGACTTGAGATCAGCGATACCAATGGATGCCTCCAGGCAGAGTTTCGGAAGATCACAGTGACGGAAAACAGGTCGAGGAAGAAGCCGAGCTTCATTAAACAGGTCGCTCCAGTGGCCGGGGGTGGGTGGTGTTTACTGGAAGGATGGGAGGGGAAAGAGGTGTTAAAATTTGGTCAGTTCCTCGTAAAGTAGCCAGGGGTGCGGCAGGCAGGCACTGCGCAAACGGTGGGTGGCGCTTTAGTATGTTGAAGTGGCCTCCAAGAGCCCTTGTTCTAGTGTACTGTTTAAGACTGACCTTTCTAATTGGCGTCGATCATGTTAGTACTGGACAAGAGTCCACAAGAGTCGCGTCGTGCTCCTTCGTCATTTAAGGACAATATTTTCATACATGATCGTTTCATACACTTCTTGCCTAGGGGCGACTGTGGTGCGGTAGCATTGAATCAGCTGACTTAAGTTTTTTGGTGTTGTTTTTTTTTTTTTCCATCTACTATCACATTCTTACAAATTCTTGATTTTGTACAAGTTTCCTCCCGGTACCATTAAATCAGGTGTTCATTCTTGAAATTCGGTGCTACTGCAGTGTCATGTGAGCAGGTGCGTATGAAGAGAACAAACTAGATCTAGAAGTTTTCCCCTGGCATCTCCAAAACTTCACACGAGGATTCGCATTGTGTTATTCCATCATAAAAAATGTGTAGGGATAACTTACTACAGTGGATGGATTACTGTGGCTTCTTTTGCTGAGCTCCCGGAACTTCATGTGATTCTGACAAGAAAATAATCGTTTTCTTCTCGTCTTTTCTGGTTTTACGTTTATACATTCATCACAGGTAACTTTTTTTAATATATGTATTTTAAACGTACTTTTGTCTTTCGTCAGTAGTAAATTTCACAATAACAAGCATACACACATTCCACAAACTTGCACAAATCAATGCGAATTTTTCTCTAAAACTTATCCCAGATTATGTGTCCAAAATGTTTATCAAATTTCTGAAATACTGTCGACTTCTCTTAAAATACCCCACCAATACTCTGAAAATGACATCTGTAGGAAGTTTAAATTATCCATCATTATTTTGTTTGTTTGTTTTTAAATTTTAAAAGATTTCACCATACTTTCCTGGAAAATGTTGTGATAAAGCAAAACTTGCAGTCCAGTGGCTTGCTGTTAGCTGGAGTCGACTGTCGTAAATTCTTGCATGCAGTCAGATATTCCATTATTTTATGATTTCGTAAGTGTGAAAATTACAGACAGTAGTTGTATTATTAAAATGCCGAATCGGTTGATTATTTTCGAAAAGTATGTAAACTTTGTCCCTAAATACTCCGTATTACATAGAATATCCAAAATTACCAAAGTTCAGCGCGTAGAGGGTGTCTTTACTTTGAATGGAATTTTTTTTAATATGGAAAGTTAGAAAAATTTATTAATTTTACAAAATATTTAATTTCTAATTTCAAAGTTTTGGATCCATCGAGCGAGTTATCCCTCTCGTTTAACACGTCCTGACCGAGATATCCATACTTACTTCTTTCACTGAAATAGTGATACGAAGTATCTCTTTACCCTTTTCGTTTGTTTATTTGGTTCGTTGTTTGCTCTGACGCGAAACAAATTGCACTTCGTTCTGATTAAAGGCAGAGTATTTTCACTAATGTTTTGAATTAACTGAACCTTCTTTTCCATCCCTAGAATACTCTCTACGAACATACCAATAGTAGTGCAAAATATGGTGTCACCGTAGTATTTTTAAAAGTTCACATAAACTCAGTGTGCATGTACAAAAAGCTCTTCCGTTTTGGTTTTTTTTAAAAAATATTTATTCCATACGCTATGGACAATGAAGCCAAATTGGTAAAACATAATCTCTCTAATAAGGAAACCTCTTTGCCTTGAAAAGGTCATAAAGAACGAGTAACGCATTTATGGGGAATCTTACACCGTGCAAAAGAAAACCCACGATCAAACATTCTAAGAAATACATGGATTCTCTTACGCAAGGCTAGAATTTTGATTCTCTCAATCAACTTTTAAACGAAAACATTTGCAGGAACCAAATATGTATTCAACACTGCAGTTTCTTTGTCTCTATTTTCCGGAACGTTCGTGTTCTAAGTATAGGAGGGAGTTCTTGTTGCGTTTCGGATTCATGAAAGACGCACAAAATATTTTTTATAAGTAATTCTATTTGGTTTTCCGTACTGTAGGTCCGTTAGACATTGTTTGCTTATTGGAGAATTATTTTTTTTTAACAAGGAAAAGTTTTACCTCTCACTGGTGCGTCATCTTGCGGTAGGAAAGCTATTCTGTTCATTCCGAGCAAAATTATGGAGGAAAATCGACATTTTCGAATGATGTTTGCATTCGGCCGTAAATTTATAGCTTTGCAACAAGAGAACGATGATTTCGGTACTGTGCGATCTGTGGGTTTAGCGCGTCTCAGTTTCTTTATTCCTAGCTTGATCTGGATGGTCAAAGAACCATATACTTATGGCGCTGCACCGTGGCGACCAGCAAAGACTTTGTTATGTATTTCATTTGTAATATTATGTATTTGCATGTATGATGTGTATTGTTATATGTGTTTGTATCATGAATGAGATGTGTAACACTGTATGACATTGTAAAACAATTTCCCTACGGGGTAAATAAAGTCGTATTAGCATGCATAAATTACATTCCTCTATGAATTTTAGATGAATGAAATTAGCGAAAAACTGTAAAACAGAGATAAAAAAAAACAAGCCTAGAGAACTAGAACAGTTGCAAAGATGCAGAAGTGAAATAATATGATTTAAAATTGAAAATGAAAGGCTGTATACTAACAACAAGCTTCTCAATATCTAACGTCATCACTAAACTAATAAGTAATCTGTGTGACGTCAGCGGCAACTCAGTGGTTGGAACCACACTGGACTTCTCTTGTTTTTGTGTTTTTTTGTCTGTCATAAGTTCATAATATATGGAACAAATTAGTGTCAACCATTCTTGATTAAAAATTTTGTTTACACGTCTTCTCATTTACTTACTGACCGTTTATAAATAACACTGTCAACTTTTTCAAAGACTGGTAATGTAAAAAAAACAACAACCCAAAAAGGTGAAAATTAACGTGATAATGGTGACAGCTAAAGTTGATGTGTTTGTCCATTTGGGACATTCTGACTCGGAAACAAGGAAGTCTGAACAAGAAGACTTAGGTGGGATTCTGTCGGCTGATGGCTTAAGACACGACTTATGTAGGGCTACGTTTGTTTGGTTCCTTTGGCGTCCAGGGGCCGTCCTTGAATTCTGTGGGGGGTGCTTGGCAAAAGAAGTATCAGCGGCACTTTTTTTTTCTTTTTATTGGTGAGCGTCAATCAGTGAGGAAGGGTACACACCTATTAAAGGTTTGGTAGAAGTGTGATGTCTTTTGCAATCACTGGAAGAGAAAGTTCGGCAACATGGTGATAACTATCTGCGGTTCAAATTTGTTAATGGAACGTCTTATCATCGGCCTCCTGGCGGCTTATGAATCAAGCAAGGCAAGGCAGTCAGTGCACTATTTTCTGTCTCTTCCGCATAGATACTGACACTTTCTTTGCTAAAGACGGTCTCTTTTGCGACGCTGCAGGGATTAAACAAATTCAGCCCACGACGCAATTAGACCCATAGGACCTAGAGTATACTCTCCTCACTGAAAACAAGAAAAAAAAATTATGACCTCTACGGAAATTGCGTTGATAGCAGTCTGGACAAATCATGTATTTTTTCAGAATGACACGCAGTCTCTTCCACAAAAAAGAATCAGACAAACACCCGCTGGTGTCACACCATAGGGAGGAGGACAAGAAACTTTGCAGATGTGCACGTCATGCCTAGATCTATCATGAGAGTGGTGTTTGATAGACTTATATCCTTGTCTTATCTATAAGCATACGTACCACCATATTGAATTTTGCCACATCCTCCTTCGACTCAAGGCCGTTGATAAAAACTTCCACTAACAAATTTGACTCCGAAGATAATGGCCCCATTTTGTCGAGCTCCAACTTCAGGTGTGCGCAAAAGATTTCACTAACATCTAAAAGGTGCGCAAACTTCCCAACGCGGCTAATACGCAGAAGTAAAAAAACGTATCTCAGACTGTCTTAACAGGAAGACTTAGGTGGGTTTCTCTGGGCCAGTGACGTACCCCACGTCATATTTAAACCTATCGGACTTAGACTATACTCTCAACGAAAACATAATGGAAAAAAAAAACAACCCAAAGATTTGTGACGTCTTCGGAAATTACGTTGATGGCAGTCTGGACAGACCACGTGATTTTTTTTTGTCTGAAACGCAATCTCTTCCACCAAAGCTGATTGATCCGAAAAAAGCAGTGTCACAACAAGTCCGGAAAGAGAGGAGGACAATGAACTTTGCTAATGTGCACGCCCAACCTACTTTGATCACCGGGTATAGGATGTTTTATTTTCTTTACTTTAGGATAAATATCTGTAGATGTATTTCAAGTATCTTTCGTGTTGAAAAAAAAAATATTGCGAAAATTTCAGCTGGGCTACGTTTATTTGATCCCCGACGGTAAACAAAAAGGGGCAGTCCTTGAATTCTGTATGTATGGGGGAGGGGGGGGTGGTAGGTGGGGTCTTTCGGAGAATTTAGGCAATGGAACTATCAGTCTCTAAGCAAGCCAAAATGGCTGCGACTTGCGGACGGTTTTTGATATATGTTACTGGTTTTACTAGCATATTTTATAATAAGCACCACTGACTTTTGACACATCAGCCTCCCACTCAAGGCCGTTGATAAAAAATTTCACTAATGAATTTGAAAGCATAGGAGATGACCGAAATTTTGCCGAGGTCCCCCTTCCAGAGTACCGCAAAAGATTGCAAAATTTGTAACTAACATCTAGAAGCTCCATTCACTTCTCCACCACTCTACCAAAGCGCAGTAACAAATAACTTATCCCTGTAAAAGGGATTCGCATTATACATTTTATTTCGCTACAGTGTAAGATTGTTTGTGACCAGACATGAAGACATATATTTAAGGTGACCTATCACATTATGATACATTTTTCAAAGCCTCGGTAATGCATGAAATTGAAGAGAAAATATGACTGAAAGCTCCATATACCGTTAGAATAGTTTTAAGAAATCAAAATAGACCATCTGTTTCAGTCTTACCTTACGAGGAAGGGGAGGACAGGAGAAGGAATCACCTATAGAAACGATGACATTGATAATGATGATGGTTTCAATAAATATGCAGTGATGATGACAATGACAACGTCTGTTTTAATCTTGTTGATTCATTTTTAAAAAAGATAAATGCGTCTCATCCTCAGAGAGCACACCGCCAAAGGATCCCACGACATCGCTGACGCACTGTTGTCCCTGAAACACGCTGTCGTTCATCCAGACCTTCGTGGTCCATTGTCACCGCTTTCGCCGCCTCCAGCTCCACCACCCATGCCCCACCTCGGCTCCTCTCACTACGCTCCCAGTCAGGCCATGTCTGGGTACGGGATCCCTTCACCGGGACCCCACCCCTACTCCCACAGCCACTCGTATTCTCACGGACCTTCTCAGAGTTTGGCCTATTCTGTCAACCACAACTCGCCGGTCATGCAAGGATCTTACGGCACACAAGCCTTAGGACCTCCACCTCCTCATCATCAGTATGCTCAGTACACTGAGCCGTGCTTAAGTCCTACCTTGCAACATCCAGTGCAGACCGCCAATGTCCACTTCCCTTCCATGAGCGTCAACGTGTCTATGAGTATGAACGTGGGCGTGCCTGCTAACTTGGGCCCAGGGCCAGGACAGTATAACTGTGGGCCAGGAGGACCTGTCAGTGGCGGTGCCCCTGGGCAGAATTGGTCTATCCCACCACCAAGTCCGCCTTTACCACCTTCGGTCCCGTCATCAGCAATATCACAATATCACAGCTCAGCTTCCTCCAGTTTACAGACTCACTGTAATGGTTATTCAGCCCAGTCTCACGCTTTCAGCCATTTCACCCCAGACTACAGATCGATGCCTTCAGATCCCAGAGCCAGCGTCTACTACAAACCTGTCCCGGACACCTTCAAAGAAAGCAAATTCTGCCAGATGAGCCATCACCATCATCATCATCACCATCACGAACACATTCTGAAACGCAGCCGATTCGCCCCAGACAGATCATTATCAGCTGCACCGGGACTTGATGGTGGTTTAGTGAAGACCAATTTGTGTCGGATATGCGGGAAGACATACGCCAGACCAAGTACGCTCAAGACCCATCTCCGGACTCACTCCGGAGAAAAGCCCTACAAGTGCAACACATGCAGCAAGTCCTTCTCTCAGGCTGCCAACTTGACTGCTCACTTGCGCACGCATTCCGGGGAGAAACCGTTCCGTTGTCCAGTGTGTGAGCGCCGATTTTCCCAGAGCTCTTCCGTGACCACCCACATGAGGACACATTCTGGGGAGCGTCCGTATCGTTGCAGGATGTGCAAAAAGGCTTTTTCAGACAGTTCCACGCTTACCAAGCACCTCCGCATTCACAGCGGCGAAAAGCCCTATCAATGCAAACTGTGTCTGCTTCGTTTTTCTCAGTCAGGCAATCTCAACCGACACATGCGGGTCCACGCTAGTAATAGCTAGAACAGTGAAACTTGGTTTGCATCAGAAATTGCATTGTGAAACAACTCTTCGCGACAATTTTATCATTGAGTTGAACACACACAAAAAAGTGCACTTTTCTTACATTATCAGTATCGTTATATAGTCACATTGATTTGCGGCACAGCAAAGAATGGTGTCACTGGATATACAGCAACCCTAGGACAACGCATTGCTCAAGGTTAACGTTAATCACAGCAAGCTTGTCATCCATGGGTATCGTTGCATCGTAGGAAGAGAGTGTTGTGATGTGATTAACACTGCACTTTGGACAACTCGTAACGATTATTCGCTTAGGACAGTGTTCACAGTGCTGTTTAACGCTGCGTGCTGACGTTAACTACATACAAAGTTATTGCTGTTTTGAGGGTATACCGTACTTTTACCTCCAGTGCTCAAAGTTAGACAGCATTGTACATTGTATCGCCCATGACGGTAAACATTCGAATAGTGTATGTAGCCGTGTTTGAGAGATTCCAAAAAAAAAAAAATAATAATGGATATTATAGCGTCTCGGCAGTACCATCTTCTCTGTCATCAGCGGATTTTACTGAGTACCATCACCATTATGGGCCAGTTTGGTTGTCCGAATACTTATACTTGTCTTCACTTTATTTGAAAAGAGAAAATCGACAACAATGTAAATCGATTGTGCCAGCAGATTCCTCTTTTTTTTGTTGTTGTTTTTTTTTTCCAAATCAGAATAGTAAGCGGTTCTGAGATAAAAACAAACGGAAATAGGGATTATAATTCTGGGGCCCAAACGCGGGGATCCACAGAGACACATTCACTTCTTTCTTTCTTTCTTTCTTTCTTTCTTTCTTTCTTTTTTCTTTCTTTCTTTCTTTCTTTCTTTCTTTCTTTCTTTCTTTCTTTCTTTCTTTTCATATTCACCTGGGCATTATCTTTTTATTCATGCATGTAACATTACCTAATCATGTCATAACAGTGATCTCATAATAAATATATTTTTAATGAAAACAATTTTGTAACCGCTGTTCTCTGTAAGCAACCGAAATGTGCCAAATACAGTACACTGTAACGTACATTGTTAATATTTACTTAATTTAGCTGTCATAATGATTTAAATAATTTGACTATATGATTATATTTTGTGCCCACGCATATCGAGGGCATCATGTAGAATTCTGCAAGATGTGTGAGGCTTACTATGGATGGAAGAACGCAGATTCGACGTGAATACTTTCAGTATTTCAATGAATGTCTGATAAATTATGTGCAATGTTTTAAATTCATTTACCTAATTTATTTATTTGATTTAATATCTATTTATCTACATTGTCAGTTATTTATTCAGTTCTCATTTTGTTCGCTGATTTTCTTTTCAGTTCGTTAATCGCAATCCATTTGCAATTACGCACATAAAATGAAATCCTTGCTTTGTGTAAAAATTGGTAGGTCTGATTTCATCCCATTTTTTTCTTTGAAATATAATATCAGAATGTGATTTTTATTCTTAAATTTTTGAAGATAATTAAAACTTAAACTACAATACAAAATTCTGTGTTCCCATGCATATAGCTGATGACTTACAATTTTGTGAAACTGAGATCTACATTCGCCGAAGGTCACCTCTGTCGATTAACACCTACAATGGTCTACATAAGGTGTTTTGAAATGAACTGATAGAAGCGCGGCACTGTTTTAATATGCAATTATCAGGGCCAATACGGTATGTACATGTTATTTTGGTGAATGTACGTCATGTTTTCGTGAGCAGCTCTGCTTGTCTTGTTAGGATTTCAGTTTACTTTGTGTTACCTCACTGTGAGTATGAAATGGTTAGAGAAGTTATTTAAGACGGGAGGCATCAAATCAAACAATATTTGTACCATATTTCCAAGAGATTTACTAAACCTTCTCTAGGAGTCAAAATTGATAGAGGTGTCCTTTATCTAGTATAGACTAGTCTTCCTTTGATGGTTTGTCATTATTTTGCATGGGACCTCAGAATTTTGAAATTATATACAATTGTGTGGATACATTGACGCACTAAAGAAGTTAGCCAGGATGGAACAAGTGAAAGTTATCTTTATGACGATATCACCGTCCCTTTCTTTGTATTTATTCTCTTCATTTGATACTGAAGAAGATCCACGTATAGGATCGAAAATTTTATAAAACTAATTTCTTCGTTTCGTTTTGGATTGTTTCGTTACTATACTGTTGGCAAGTGCGTGCTTCTTAAATATTTATGACGACATCCCAAGTAGTCCTAACCTCAGATCCTATGTTTGGAGATAGTTGCATCTAAGGGATAGTTTGCCTTTAAGCAAAAGAGGGCATTTTTGCTCAAAAAGGGTTTGTCTCATATTTTAATATTTGCTGGATCTATTTAAGGATGAAATGCTCAAATGGGTTGCTCAAATTGATGCATATATATGATATGTTTTTCTTCTATTGGTATTGACCACTGAACTTCATTTTACTATTAATCCGCAGTATTCAATATTTTGATTGTATAGATAATGAATTAATGTTCTGTCTCAAACGTGCTTGAAATAAAGTGAAATCTTATCTCAGATGTTTGTTTCACGTTTAATTGTTGTGTTATTCTAATAGGAAACATTCCTAGATATCGTGCTGTCTGTTAACTTTTTGTATGTGTCATAATCACATATCAAACCAAATAACTTAATATATATATATATATTGGGGAGAGCTTATTTGCCCACGAAACTTCACGCCCAGTTTCTCAAGCTAGTCGGTGCTCAGATTAAACTTTGCACAGGGCAGACAGGCTGAGAAGCTTCTTGCATTATGCAGTGTTGAAATTCTTGGTACTAGTAGGGAAATATTTTTCATAGCTGTTACGCATCTACTTAAATGGAACGCCCTTCTAATGTAATATGAATGTAAAATATCGTCCTTGTCAGATATACAAATGTAGGTCAGTGGGTTCTTCTTAGTCCACTCCGCTTAATGCCATCTGCACAAGAACACGAAAGAGATGAGATTAAGAGAATTATGCGATTACGGGCCACTGTTTACTTTTCACCATTGTGATCATGTTTTCTGTAAAAATTATTTTAAAAAATTGCAATAATGAGAATCCTGCATTTACGCATAAACGACTGGAATTAATTTATGCCGTTATGTTGTTGAATTGAACGCAAAGAAACATATTATAATCAAAGGATACTGCAATCACTTCGTCGGTCTCAGACAATGCTATAACCCTCTGATATTCTTTTCTTTAGTATGGTGGAAGAGAGGGGGGCTTCAAAGGGGATGTTGATGATACTTTTCACACCTAGACCAAAGAGGATGTTGATGATACTTTTCACACCTAGACCAAAGAGAATGCTGATGATACTTTTTACTTCTAGACCAAAGAGGGTAGAGGTGACAAAAGAAGGCACTTCCACACAAAACGTGGTGCGAGAGCTATGGCCTAATTTTGATTAGGGTGCCGTAAATAGGGAGGTATGCACAGCAGATTTCACTACAACAATACAGGATACATGGAACTTTTGTCTATTAACGTCTTTGAATTTGGGCACTTTAAGAGGAGTTGGTTGGCCGGGGGAGGGGGGGGATGGGGTCTGATATAACAGTGAACCTTCATCGTTTTTTAATATGTTATATTAATACTTTGTCTAATATAGTAGGTAGCGCTTTAGTGCCATGTGAAACGCACAAGATGTTTAGTTTGCTCGAGATACTCCAACCCTCGTTGACCCTAGACATGCTCGCATATTACTTGCACATTCCAACACTTTTTGACACTGACTGAAACGCGCAAATTATACACAAGAAATGTGCGCCCCATATTGCCTGGAACACCGAGGTTTTATTCCGTTGTTGACAAGTTGTAGTTTGTCAAATTTAATCTTAATTTAGTGTGACGAGGCTAGTATACAACAGGATGCATTTAGCATAAAGGGAGAGAGATATTTGCTTCACAGCCTAAAAAAATCCACAATATTTTTTCCACAACCGCCGGACCATTAGGAAATCACCGCTGGAACGTCGGTATACTGCGTGACGTCATAAAGCAAGAAAAACTAGCAGATGATTAGTGCAGACGCTTTCGCAAACTGCTAGCTTATCTCACTTTCTGACGTCACGCACGAGTAATAATGGCGGCCCCAGGATGAAAATTCGGATATTCAAGCGGTTTTTCCTAAAAAATGGGGCAGGTGGAAGGAAAATGTACGCGGTTTAAAGATTTTGATCAAATATATGGATTTTAAGGCTGTGAGTGTGAAGCAAATAACCATCTCCGTCACTTTAAACAACACGTACTGTAATGCCTTTCATTACATATGTCTCTAGCATTATTTTCACCAACAGGCACTTAAAGCTTGTAAACATTTCATGCATTCTCCAAAGAACTGACACCTCATTTGTCAAATGTAAGAAATGGAACAAATTTTACTGGAGTGACGGGATAGGATTGACAACAAGCAGGACGCTGTGTATGAGTGGTAAAGTGAAGCGCTCCACAGGGACGCAGCGTGCAGAGAAAAGATTACGGAAGACACTTGATATAGCCTTGATATTCATGGTAATTAAAAGAGGCATATTTTGAAAATTTCAAGAATTTTCCAACAGAGCTTTTGAAGTCAGATCAAAATTGGTAGTAACGCTAATTTAAATGACTGCATAAAGTGCACCAGCGAAAGCGTAATTTCTGGCGTCTCTTGACACGTAAATTGGTCATGAAATTCCATTTTACCAAAAAACTGCATATTCTTTTGGTTTCGCTCCGCCAGACTATCCATATTTTTTTTCTTATTTTTAAATATAAAAATATATCCCAGATTTATGCAAACATTTTGAGTCAGATGATTCCTTAGCAATAACATGGAATGGCGGGTTCAATGACCAAGTAAGGTATTTCTATCCTGAAAAATGTCTGAAGGTATTTTGTACGTGGGAGGAATTTGCACTCAGAAATGATGATTCCGTGAAGACATTTAAATTTCATCACGTGGGAGATGAATTTCAAATTTGCAGAAAATATTCTCCCTGGTCAGAATAAGAAAAAAAAATATGTTCTCGGACACTGACAACCAAAATAAAACAAATCTTGTTTTGCTTAGTTCATATTTAGGACAGTTTCATCGTGTCACATGAGCAGTAGTCTCACACAGTGTCTTTTCTGACTGATGTCACCACGCCCTCGGTAAGTTCCACAACGTCGGGGCATGACAGAGCTGTCATTGTGCCAAGGCTTAGTGAGTTTCTTAATGTAAACAAGTATTAGTGTAAGTAAGTTAAAATGCAGAGTAAACAACGTAAATGCGACTTCAGCTGTACGAATGTTGTAAACAACACTAAATCCTGCCCACAACATAACTTTGTGTTGTCGCTGGATATAAAGTAGCAGACTGTTTAATCGCGGTAAGAATAATAAGTTTGGTCTACTTTCACAAGTGTCCGTGACACTATCTAGCATCTGTCTCTTCACTTCATACACAAACGGGAACTCCTGACTTCATATTCTGCGTCCCCGTATAGTTATGATTGCGACAGAATTTGAAAATGCGTGAAAATGTCAGATTTTAGCTTTCGGGCCCACATTGTTAGATAACGATGCTTCACCGAAAAGAAAAAGTGAAAAAGGGGGGGGGGGCGCAGCTTTTTCACTACAAATATTTTTTATCACTGTATAACCTGACATTTCTATGATTATGAAATGAAAAGTGTTAGATAAGTTGCTCATATATATGCACAGTCTTCAAGGCTCCTGTAAGACATGAAGAGGAATGTGTGCACATAAAACCACGGTCATGGAATTTTAAGAAGACTGCAAAAGGAATAATAACTGTACAGCCTTACAGTATCAGCGGCATAAGAGACTTTTAAGTTATATTTTCAGAACGCCGCGATTAAGACGTAACAACATACAGTCACTCTACGGCTGCAGTGGAGACGCTGGAGAAAATACTGTGGTTTACATGGAGATATTAGGGGCCTGTGATGCTATTTACAAGAATTGGTGCTTTTGTAGATTTTTTATTATGTGACCCCAATCCTGACATAAACAACAGTGCCAGTGGAAACAGCGACACAATCACTTACTGTAAGTGAGTGAGTGAGTGAGTGAGTGAGTGAGTGAGTGAGTGAGTGAGTGAGTGAGTGAGTGGCTGGCAGGCTGGCT
>JAWQUT010000003.1:3655806-3673056 GCA_033807755.1 Ellobium chinense | reverse complement strand
TGTCTGCTTCACTGCCTAAGTTCTCAAAATCTAACTGGTTCAGGTGCATTTTTCTTTGTGTCAAAATTTGGAGGAAGAGCTAAACAACATATTTGGAAAGTATTTTGAAACGGCACCCCAGGATAAGTTAATGAGAGGTGTAAAATCTAATATAGCCAACAGTGAAAAATACATTGGCATCTTCATACCTAGACATAGTTATGGCAGAATGAAAAAACGGGACCGGAACAATTCCCAAGACTGACGAAATTTGCATTAAAAAATATTAACGGAAAATAAAGAAAAAGGCACTTTACAGCGACACTCTATGAGTTATTCTACAAATTTAGGTGAAAACCCGATGACTCCACATTACTGGGTTCTCTCGGAATCAGTCTTTCAAATTCTGTATTGGCATCTTATATGGAGAGATGAGAATGCCAAATACGATCTTTTGTCCACACCCAGTCACTCTTAGAAAAAAATTGTCTCTTTAACTGCAGAAAAGAAAATGCTTATGTTCACGAAATTTTTCGGTGGTGACAAGTAAGCTCTGTTATCTTTGACAAGATAAACATCCCATTTTACAACTGGGCAGGCAGGCAACGCAACAGCGGCGAAAGAATACCTACCGCACCGAAAGGCATCATAGACGAATGCATTAGACTCCGTGAAAAAGTTGGACGATTGGCGAATCGGGCGGATTGAACAGATCTATCGGAGATTGTATTTCGTTGCTATAGACATTCTTTTTTTTTAAAAAAGGGTCTACAAAATAAAGAGGACTGATGTGTATAGTTACTCTTTGTGTATTTTTCTATGAATTTAGGTGAAAACCGCATGTTTTTACATTATGTAGTTCTCAAGAAATCTATGACACAAATTTGGTTGAAGCATTTTATTAATATAGATTAAGGAAAATTATTTATACGGACTAATTATTTATTAAATCTCCATCTCTTTACGCTTGCAACATCTTCTTTCCGCGCTCTCGCTTTGTTGTTGGAATAAGTAGATCAGTCAGTCTACTGTCCCTAGCACTCACACCTCAGCCATGGCGATCCATTTAGTGCAGGACATCCATTTAGCAGAGCTTGATCTGTTGCAAACAAAAAGTTACAGTGCATGAATTATTTTACTATACTGTCCAAAAAAAAAACTAAAAAGGCTTACATTGCATTATATATTTTATAGTCATAGGAAAACAACTGTGGTATAGTTACGCAGCAGCTTACAATATCAGTGGATAGACGAATCGAAAAGATCTTAAAATAACTTATGGTCCATATTTTTATCATGGAGGAAAGAAACAGCTTTGAAATACAATGCAAGAATTATGATAAATTAATCTCATTCTTGGCAAATGAACCCCTATGAACCACTACATTTTCCCCGGGGAAACTCATTTTGGTAAGGACTGTGATTATGGTTTTGACCATGCTAAAAGAACCGACGCACAACATCATAGCTGGGGGGAAAGTGGCTGATGGTCTTGGCTATACCACTGACGACAACAGTAGACCACCGCTCACCGAAATAACATTAGCTCCCATGATCGGATTGAGTGTATTAGATTAAGTTTTGAATATTAGACAAGGGGAAATAGCCCCACGCCTAACCGACCTCTTGGCATTTTAAGCCTCTGCCTGCCTCCTCCCGCTCAATCTCTTGATTAATCATCGCATCAAAGTCTTTCCACTGCCTCGTGCCCCGTATTTTTGACAACTCCGGCACCGCAAGCCGGCTTTGATTAAAGATAATCCACTACAAATGCTGTCCGACACGGAGAGCATCTTGCCTTTTGAACTTTCCCTGTTTATCTGCGGCCACTTCGCCTCCCCACCATGAAAACTTCATCCACAGTTATTATTCCAATATCCGAAATGCGGGTAACGTTTTATAACCACCAATCGTACCACTAATTTTACTCAAATATCTGCAGGGCTGTTACGCTCTCAGCCCCGTGAGCGGGAGAGAAGACGATGCGCGTCCGAAGGACTTACCGTGAGCAAGAAAGCCATAGGAAAGGCAAAGGGTCTGAGCGCAGGGGGGTTCTTCGAGACGTCAGTCCGTCAGTGAAAGGGGTCCCTCGTTTGATGTGCTGACAGTTCGCCCCTTCAATCCAAACACCATTACGTTAACGCGTGCCGTCTCCGATTTCACCCTCGGCTGCCCAGATCAACCTCTATACTTGCAGGGGTTCTCTCCCTTCGCCATCTCCTCCCCCCTCCCCTCCCTCCTTGTTCGGGAAGGATCCCTCTTTTCAAAAAATTGTCCCCTAAGAAAATCTCATTCATTTAAATTTCTTGTGAACACTCATCCATACCAGAACCCTTTTTCTACTCTTTCTTCCTTTACAGTATAAGTTTACCCTTTAACCGAAACACGCCCTTCATCTTTCTCTTCTCTATATCTTAACCACTCTCTCCCCCTCCCCCCCCCTCCCACNACCTCCTCCCTTGTTCGCCTAATGTCCTTCCTTTCAAACATTGATCCCTCCAAAAATCTCATTCATTTAAACTTCACGTGAACACTCATCATTACCAGAATCCTTCTCTTACTATTTCTCCCTTTTCAATGTAAGTTTCTTCTTTAATCGTGACTCGCCCTTGATCTTTACCCTTGTCCACATCTTCACTATTCTTTTCGTTGAATCTGTTTCCATCCATTTTACATCAACTATCATTTTGTCATTCAGGTGCATGGGCAAGAAGCACAGTGAACCTGCCCTCGCGCCCCCCCCCCCNAAATCCCAAAGCTGTTTGAACGGCTCTAATGCCCCCTTTCCCCTTAGGGCTTTGTAATTTTTTTTATGGATGATCTCTTAAATGAGCCACGTTCACAGCCATAAATTTTCTACCTAGCGTGTTGAAGAGTGGGCTTGTCTTCCTTATACTGTTCTTTATTTAAGTTCACCAGGTACAAGGCTTCAATAATTTTGATTTAGGTTGAAGTAGATAAGATGCATGGCTTTCGCAGTTCTTACTTACTTTTGACACATTGTGGGAAAGTAATTAAAATCTCTCCCTGGGCATGAGCTCCACTTGAATCAACTTTTGACTGAAGAAGAAACAGCACTGAGACAACAAAAGAAAGAAAGAAAGTATAGAATAAAGAAAGAAAGAGAAATAGAAAGAAAGAAAGAAAGAAAGAAAGAAAGAAAGAAAGAAAGAAAGAAAGAAAGAAGCAAGCACTCAGGCAGACCAACAAACACTTTAAAAACAGTAACCCATAATTATTTTATCGCAACTTTACTGGTCCTCCTTTTTTTCTGAGAAATGGGTCATATTTGTAAGTTTAAATTTGATTTTACCATTCACATCCTGTACAATACAAGAAATGCTTTGTGAAACTAGTTAAGTGACAGCAACCGTTTGATATACCGTCATATCATACTTGTATAATAGCTTCATAATCGAAGTTTTATCGAGTGCTACGTTGGCCAAAAACTAAAACACACACACAAAAAAGTCTTCTTTTCAGTATCAACATAAAATTATTAGAAAATTGCTACTGACTCCATCTGTGACAGTTATATATCGCTAAATATCAATATCGCCCTCAGTCATATTATTGCATCGTTAGCCTATTTAATTCAAACCATAATATAAACATTTCTTTACAAAACAAAAGGAAAAAAAATTAATCATCTCTGAGAGAAATTTAACATCGTAGGTACTACAATGAAAATATTTTTGGGAAAGGTGAACTTTTTCCACTTGCTCGGTATTTTGAATCTTACTACCCAATAGGCGATGAAAGTTACAGGCCAACATTGCTCTGTGTGGCTGCATCCACACTTCCCTGCTGTCTTGTTAAAAACAATGGTCCACCACCCCTCTTTCCACATAATGCGAGTGTAAAACTATGAAGGAATTAAAGAATTTTACTGGAGAGGAAAATGTATTGGTTTGGCAAATTTGAGGACAGCGTTAATAATTGAAGTCACTGGTTCATAAAAAATGACGCTTTCCCCGCCTTGTTTGGCACCAAAAAAGACATTCAGGCATATCACCCCAGGTCTCAAGTGGCTTCTGTTTTAGCTGAGTGTAATCCATTACACCGCGCATGCGCCGGTGGCGTTTCCTGTGTCACGTGGAGGTCTTGTAGAAATGGCGATTCTCAGCGCTAATTAAGCCTTTAAACGGGATAAAAAGGCATGCACCGGTGGCTTGCGGCTACCGCGCTTTGGGAGGTCACCGGCGTCTGGCTTTCTCCGGTCACTCAGGGAGATATGGCCCCGAATGGGGAAGAAATGAGAGATGGGTGCGATAATGGGTGTGAGGGCACGTGTGGGGTTCCTCCTCTTCCCTCCCTCCTTCTTCTCTCGGGTCATTTTGCCTGGTAGCGATAGTCTGTTGCAGGAAAGAAGGAATGGGAAGGGATGATGCAAAGGAAGTCTTGCTAGTGTCAAGGGTTATGAAGTGTCAGAGAACTCTAAGACATCATCGCTGCATCTGCAAAGGAAAGCAACGGCGAAATACGATCGACCGCACTCACGGCACGAGGAAGACTCAGAAATGTATGCAGCAGCGACAAACATAAAAACGATCGAATGAAAATTTCAGACACAGGAAGATGACGATTTTAGCCTCTTAGTTGACGGTTAATAACTTTGCGATTATATTTTATGGTGCCAAGCAGTGGTGTAACCAATAGAACTAAGGTGGCTGAATGAAATATTTGATAGTGAATGAGAGGCTGGGTTACATGCATTTTGCTTGCTATTCTTGAGATTTTATCATAATATAGCAAAATTCTGAGCACTGGAAGAGTCAAGAAGCATCGATTTGTACAGTTTTCTTGACAAACCAGAATAGCTTAGTAGATAAAAATCTTCGAATTTAATAGGATAAATATGCATACATACATGCATTTACATGAGTATAGCTGCAGCTTAAAGAAAACGGTACTGTACAAATGTGTTTGCAACACTTTATAGTTGATGAGGGATGCTATGGATATGAGAGTATTTTCAGATTACAAGAATTCTGTCGGAGGGAATTAGACATCACCACGTAACAGCAATTAGGTATTTTCAGCTCCATCACGTGACCTAGGAAATCTTGCTCACACGTTGGTTTGTTTACATGCTCTGCTCATGTATGACAACTCGTCACTTATCAAAATATCCTAGCAATCCCTCGATCACGTGGTGTAACTGACCCGTCTGAAAATACCTCATTAGAGCACTGCTAGTGCAAAGGGAAATCTAAGCAAACTCAGATTATTCTCTGGATTGTAAGATAATGTAATGCCGAAGTGCACTATTATATATTCAGGAGTCTACTTCCTTCTTTCTCAGACGAATTGGATGTGGATAATATGCTCTCGTATAAAACATGTGGATATAAATATACATATATACATAAACGTATACGTTAGGAACTGAACACTGATGTAGTCAGTAGCCCCTTGATTTATTTATTATAGGGATACATCATGGACCCCATGTTCGTACCATCTTTTCCATTGAACCTTGAGGAAATGTAGGAACACACCGTGGTTTGGCTGCCACGTCCACCATTGACGATGACACGCTACATAATGTGTGGATCAATTTATGATTGGTCCATGCTAAGATGACACAAATGGACAGAAAACTGGGGGAGGAGTATGGGGGGTGGGGGACAGCTCTTGTAACAATTCAGATTAAGACTAAATGTGCATACTAAACTTAGCTATTAAGTGACGGATGTTTGAGAGGGTTTAGTTGTTTCAGCTGATAAGAAATTAAAGATGAAGAAAAGTGTCTGCGGAAGTCTTGCTGTTTTTTTTCTTTATTTTTTCTCAGCTTTGGGCGACTCTCCCTAGCTCCTCTCAGGGAAACATATCTGTACTGCAATTCATTATACGAAGATAACTTGATATGTTTCCTTAAGCATAATCTTTACGTTAAATAACGCACTGCGGTAACCACGGAAAACACCCAAAACATTAATGGTGTTCACTAAAGCTAACGCAATACGTTAATTGACGTATGGATTATGCAGACTATATTATGATCATTGTGATGAAGACTTTACTCTTTTACCCGCTGGCTAGATCGCTCATCTTGTAGTTGATCTGCATAATGACTGTCCAGGTACCTCGTCCGTCAGTCAGGTAGTGAAGTGATTCAACATGTGGTATCAAAGCTTTGGGACCCAAGGCTGTCATGTTAGATTAGCCTAATACAGGGGCGGATCATAGATTTCTTAATGGGAGCTAGGGAAGGAGATGGACGGAGTTCTTTCTTTCTTTCTTTCTATTTTTTCCCTCCTTACTACCTGACCCTTTCTTATTCATTAAAAGAATGAAAACAATGATTATCCTTCTGCCGCACGCATAAATATCATCCATTTTCCTAGCTCTGGTACTAGATCTAAGTAGATTTTTCCACTAAGTATAACAGCAGACTTTTAGAATCATTGAGTGAAACGTATATTTCGAAATACTACCATTGCATCTCCGGTCAAGCTGCGCCCCTTTACGAAACGACGCGACTAGCCCAAATGACCATTGTCCCAACATGTCACAGTGTTCACCGATCCTAATCTGCTACAAATTTGGTCACCCTTCTTCCCCAGTGCCCTGAGACCATCTTTCTTTTCCAGTGAGTTAAAGGTAGATTGTACCGTAGACATTCTAATTTTATGTCGCTCCCATGAATTCGTTAATACCGCACGCCACTTTGTCTCTGACCAAAATGTCTAATTTTGAACATGAACCATCGCTTCAGAAGACTTCTTTTCTTCTTTCGTAGATATTGTATACAGTACTTCACCCATTCATCACAAAAATCTCTCCGACATAAAAGGACGCACCTTTCTTTTTGCACACACTCAAAACCAGTCCAAATGAGATCTTTGCCAGATAGAAAATCGATGATATTTACAGCACTGGCTGCAGGGTGATTTAAGTCTAATTTGGTGTCCGAAACTTGATCAGTTGATGATCAGACAAGAAGTCCGCAATCTGAGCTCCAATGAAGTAACTGGACTATTAGCTAACTTAAAACTTGTATTATTAGCTGGACATCAGAGTCATTAGCTGGCAGAATGGGAATGGAGGACTGTAGCTTTAGTCATTCGAGCAAATAAATCGAGGTGTTCAAAGGGAGAAAGAAACACTAGGACGCACATTGGTGACCTTACCAAGAAATATCAATGGATACCTTATTGAACTTTTACAATGATTGTGTAAAAAATTATTATTTCTCAATATATGCATTAGCTGGATTCATCGCTGTTTGCTTTCTTCTATGGAATCGTAAGTGTTTGCATAACCGAAGCTGGTATGAAGAATCTGTTTTTATTGCTACCACCTTGCCTAGCCGTCTAAAGTTCCAATCAAGATCAGTTCGTATTAAATACCTATTAAGCTCAGACCAAGTTCACGTGAACTGAAGTTCTGTTCATAAACTGTGTTCATAAGATCCCAGTTCAACCCAGTCGATCGTGTTTCATGGTTAAGCGTTCATATTTTCTATATACTTGACCTCCATACAGTCCCCGAATTTCTAGCGCAAATGCGAAGACTCCTTCTCATGGCCCAAATAGTATTAAAAACAGTACTAAAAACAAAGTATAAGTAGAAAGTCATTTAATAGATACTATGAAACCTTATGAGGACTGTTCAAGATTTTTGAGGTCAACCGTAGGGTTAAGGGGATTTTCTTTATGTTAGATCAAAGAAATTGTCATTTTAAAATGCACTTTGACATTTCCAAACCTTTGACTAACTAGAAATTTAATGATAGACTTTAAAAAGTAAAAGTGAAAAACTTGATCCAATTTTTAGAAAAAAAAAATGGCTTAAAAGGACTAGCTGTCTAAAGCGATCGCTTTTTCTAAGGAATGAACCGAGGTCGCCCTTTCAGGTTCGACTGTACTGTACCGGTACCTCAACAGCGAGAACCACAGAATAATCTTGAGACCAAGAAAATCTCGAGCTGTGTGTAACATCACAATGGACAGAAGAATCGGCGCCATTTAAAGTTTGTTTCTTGTGCGTTGGTAATTCTATCGCACTGCAACAATTATTATAGCTCTATATCTGAGAGTTTGCGCATTACCGATGGGATGTCTTACTTTCGTAGCAATTACTTTAACGCGTCGATGCTGAATGCAGCCATAAAAGCATTCAACATACAGTTAATGTAATTCTTACGATGGTAAGAGATCCCATCGTAAATGTGCAAGTTCCCAGTTAATGACTGTGGAGACTCCCTGTTCTAAGAAAAAATCCTATTGCATGTGTCTGTGGTGCACACTGAATAAATGGCTTTTAGCGTGTAACTGGAATATGCCAAAGTAATTTCTCAGTGATTTTGGCCGTATGAAACCGTAGAAGTTTGTGACGAGGAATGCCATTTTCCGCCGTGAGGATAAAGCTAGAAATGAGGAAAACGAAATTGCACAAAATAAAAAACAACAGAGAGAGGACGCCCTGCTGGATCCTAATGATCCACTCGTCGCTTTTATGTGAAACAAATAAATGACTGCCAGTGATTAGTTCTGGTAGGAGAGAAGGCATTAAATGTTCTATCTTTCTTAAAGCCATATCTGATCTCAGATTCTTAATTTTTGTTATGAAAATGAAAATGAAAATACGACTTTATTTACCCCGTAGAGAAATGTTATACATCTCATTCATAATACCGACACATATAACAATACACATCATACGTGTAATTACATAATATAACAAATGAATTACATAGCAAAGTCATTGCTGGTCGCCAGCGGTGCAGCACCCAAGTCCCCCCAGCTCTAAAGCCAGGTACTCATTTACACCTGAGTCGAGTGAGGAAATGGAAGTGAAAGGTCTTTCCCAAGGACACTACAACGTAAACCGCCCAGCTCGAGAGTTAAACACATAAACCTTAGACCTGAAAATCTTCAGTTTCTGTTATTGCAGCCCAGGATTAATATAATTTCATTCTTTTTCTAATTAGGTATTTTCAGCTCCATCACGTGACCTAGGAAATCTTGCTCACACGTTGGTTTGTTTACATGCTCTGCTTATGTATGATTACTCGTCACTTATCAAAATATCCTAGCAATCCCTAGATCACGTGGTGTACCTGACCCGTCTGAAAATACCTCATTATATCTGTCCTTTTTTGGTTAACCGCTGTGTCTCGGTCCGTAGTTCCTTTTTTCTTTCTTTATTATTCTTCATTTCGTGAGTTTATATTGTATGTCTATATGTTGCCAACCGTTCGTGACAGTTTTACGTGATTGTCTGTCTTCCTGCTTGTTTGTCTTTTGATGTGCTTCTGATGGTCTTTTTCAGATATGAAGATCAAAGATCGCTACGTATATTTTATTGTTGGCTTATAAATTATGTATTAGCATTTTCACCCGTCTTGTCCTTATCAGTGTGTAATGAATCAAAATATTTTACACAGGCATCATTTTCATCGTATTTTTTTAAAAATTGATACAGAGAAACATACACCAACACCAATCAGATTTTGAGCTTTCTGGGTAGGAAAAAAGCTGACCCAAAATTTAAGGCCATTTCAGTCAGTAAATTCAGTGACCTTACAGCCCTTGAAATGTGTTAAAACGAAATACGATCTAAGCTGCAATCGTTTTCCAGCCATTCAAGGCCTTTTAAAATGAAATCAAGTCCCTATTTCCCCTCCTCATGTTCAGTTTATGACTATATAGGAACTTTTTAAATTTGCCTATTCTTTTTGCCTATTCAGGTATCTTAATAACTTCATCCCCGTCGATTGGTCAAAAACTTTCTGTCGGTTTGCATGTCTTTCCTTTTCGTCAGCCTGCCCGTCGGTTTGAAAATGAAAATGAAAATAAAGTTTTATTTCACTTGTAGGGATATTGATTTACAATGTCATACAAATGTTCTACGAGGTCTGTCTCAGAATAAAGTTTCCCTGTCATGTTGTCCTCACAAATAATTATAAATACCCTTGTTTTTGGTATCAACTGAAAGTTTATTCAAATACCTATTCAACATAAGAAACATCAAGTTCCAGACATTTCTCCATTCGATGTACCCAGCGGTCAAAGACAGTGACCAGTGACCGCTTGTCCAAGGTCATTAGTCCTTTTCTCATAGCTATTTGAATCTGGTCCTCGTCCTCAAATCGACGACCTCGCAGCATTTCTTTCACCTTGGTGAAGAGGTAGAAGTCGCATGGGGCGATATCGGGCGACAAGGGTGGGTGTTCCAATAATTCCCACGAGTAGCCATCGAGAAGCTCATTCACAACTCTGGACTTGTAAACAGGCGCGTTATCGTGATGCAGGATGACGCCTTCTTCAAGCAAGGCGGGTCTTTTTTTCCGTATTGCTGGTCTCAGTTTGTCTATGAGGACGAACCTGTAGTAGTCACCATTGACAGTTACGCCAGGTGGGACTGGCCAGCTCAGTATGATGCCACTCATGTCGAAAAAAAACCAAGGTGCATCACCTTTCTCTCCCCTTGTTTTCTGCGGGCTTTCTGTGGCCTCGGCGCATCCGAATCAAGCCATTGAGCCGACTGTCTTTTCAACTCGGTATCAAATGAGTACACCCAAGTTTCATCTCCAGTGACAATTTTACTGGGAAACTGTAAACCCTCTTGCCCAACACGAGTCAAAAAGTGTCGAGCCGCTTGAACACGGGCTTGTTTCTGCTCTGGTGTCAACAAGTGGGGCACCCACTTTGCGAAGACTTTTTTCTTGCCAAGATCGGTGGTCAATATTCGGTGAACTGTTGCATTGGACAGACCAACTAATTCACTTATTTCCCTGCATGTTCTTCTTTTATCTTTTGTTCTCGCAACACTGTTGCCACAAATGACGACAGGGGGCCTCCCAGTGTGCTCTTCATCTCTCCTGTCAGACCTCCCACCTTCAACCTCCCTGATCCATTTTCTTACTGTTTGAATTGATGGGGCACTATTCCCCATAACTTGGCAAAGATCACCATGTGTTTCCACAGCAGACTTGCTGAGGAGAGTTGAAAATTTGATCACAACTCGGACATCGTAGCGTGAGAAGGTTGCAGCAATGTTTTGCTCTGCCATTTTCCTCAGATTTACCTTGGACAAAGTGCACAAGTACACCAAAAGTGACATGTCACAACTCTATGACACATTCACCAAAGCACTTGAAATTTGGCATCGAGATTTCTTAGATATGATGTCATTACGTCACAAAATTTGATGGCTGTAGGTTGCGTACTTTTGAATTTATAGAGGAGGGAAACTTTATTCTGAGACAGACCTCGTACATACAAACACATAGAACAATGCACATCATACATGTAAATACATAACGTTACAACTGAAATACATAGCGTAAGGTTTCTGTAGTCATTTCTTTCTGCCTGCTTCTGTCTGCATTTCAAGTTATCTTTCTATCCGTCTCTCCATCCGCTTTTTTTAGAAAATATAATTTGCCATTCAATACTCCTCTCCCCAGTTAGCCGCACCATCTCCTACCTGCAGACATGTTGGGAACAGGTGACTGTCTGTACTTACTACTTATGTTATGGCGTGACCTGGGCAATCCAGAAGATCACGTGGGCGTATAATGGCGTCCAGGATCATCTGGTCATGGCGGAGTATGGCGGCCTCTATGACACCTGTGTTCATGTAAGAATCAGTTTGAATTTTGAATATATTCTGCATCTCTTTAGATTATCAAGTGATGATTAATTAGAGGTGGGCCTATAATATAACAGATACGAATATTACTAGATTGGAAACTCAAAGAGGGATCCAAACCTGCCATTGTGTCCGGTACCCATCCACATACAGTGCTTCTGGTTAAGATTCCAATGCTTAACACCCCGTTTGGTTAAGATTCCATTGCTTAACACCCCGTTTTGGTTAAGATTCCATTGCTTAACACCCCGTTTTGATTAAGATTCCATTGCTTAACACCCCGTTTTAGTTAAGATTCCATTGCTTAACAACCCGTTTTGGTTAAGATTCCAATGCTTAACACCCCGTTTTGTTTAAGATTCCATTGCTTAACACCCCGTTTTGTTTAAGATTCCATTGCTTAACACCCCGTTTTGATTAAGATTCCATTGCTTAACACCCCGTTTTGGTTAAGATCCCGGTTTATCCGTGACAACGAGTTTGTGAAATAATCCTTCTGACATCTTGGCTGCACAACTTTTTTAAATCTCAGACCCTGGTCTCATTAACTGTGGTGAATGTCTCTTCTTTATTTTCCTGATCAGATTGCTTGCTTCCATTGACAGAATATGGATCTAATTGGGATTACCCTTGTTAGATTTGTGAATATCCAATTATTATTTATGGTAATGCAGCATTTTTTTTTATATTGAAAATATTGTGATTAAGCGGAAGTTGGTATTATCGGGACTGCCATCGAGCCGAACTGACTGTATTTTCTCTCTCGACAGGTACAAGGCATCATCCACCGTGGTCGTTTCTCCATCATGAACCATCCCCGTCCGTGGGATTTCATAGGCGTCCACGAAGGCTTTGCTCACCCCCACACCCTGCTGAACCCCAAGATCTCCCTCTACTGCCTTACCCCGACACACGCCTACTTTTTGGAGAGTCCTGAGGAGGTGGACGTGCATCACTCACGCACGAATCCTTTCATGTACATGGCGCAGTATTTTCATGCTGTCAGAGTGTACACTATCCCCCTTGGACATTTTCACAGGTAAACAACATGTTTCTTGATGTAAGAAGCCAACAAACATTATTTTCGAACGAATAGGTGATGCATTTTTTATTGTCCTACTTTCCATCCACTACTCGTCACTCAGCGCGAGTGATTTACCATCCTTCATATCGTACTGTAGTCACTCGGCGTGATGCAATTTTTACCATTGTTCTCATCCACCATTCTCCACTTTAGACGGGCGATTTACCATCTTTTTATTCAACCGTCGCCTCTCAGCGCGGGCGATTTACCATTCTTTTCATCCACCATTCTCCACTTAGAATGGGCGATTTACCATCTTTCTTTTCAAACCCAGCCACAGTCATTCAGCTTTGGCGATTTTAACCATCCTTTTCACCCACTAGTGGCCATCCGACAAGGACGATGTACCGTCCTTTGCGTCCATACGTCGTTCAGTGCCGACGTTGTATAGCAAAATAGCAAAGTTCTTTGTTCTACTTTTTTTTTTTTAATTTTAAGAATGTGGGCGCGAATGTCTGATTTTTCTTTATATGCTACACATGAGTGAAAAGAAACGTAGATGAATGTGGTAATCTTATTCTGACTATTTATTATACAAACGTGTACATGTACTTTCACTGACAGAAAAAAAAAAATTAGTAAGAATATGAAACAGTTTTGCATTCCGCTCCGCGATTTAGTTTTATATAAGTTATCTGCCTGTAAAATCAAGCCGACGGAGTAGGTTTCTGTCGCTTGCGTGGCCTTGAGACATTGCAGGTGAAGGTGTATGCATTAGTTTCAAGAAGAGACAGGGGACAATGATAATATATTAATTTATAGCATTGTTCTTACGTGTCAACTTCACGGTAGCCTGACCCTAAATGAGGCAGTTCTTTCGTTCCCGATGCGGACAAAAGTTTCCTCAGTATTTCTTTTGTAATCTCTCTCTCTCTCTGTCTCTCTCTCTGTGTATCTCTCTCTCTCTCCCTCCTTTCCTCCTTCTCTCTCTCTCTCTCTCTCTCTCTCTCTCTCTCTATCTGTCTATCTATCTATCTATCTCACTTCCAATTTCAATTTCANTCCCTGTCTCTCTCCCTCCCTTCCTCCTTCTCCTTCTCTCTCTCTCTCTCTCTCTCTCTCTCTCTCTCTCTCTCTCTCTCTCTCTCTCACTTCCAATTTCAATTTCAATTTCAAGTCTATTTAATAGCTCTTGCAGAGTTCTGCACTAGAGCAATGCAAACAAAAACAAAAATACATTTCAAAATGGTGAACATTAAGGGCACATACTTACTAACATATTGAAATGAACATATTTATGCTTGTCTAACATATAAAGGGTAATATTAATGGTGGTAAGATATATAAAAAAAGGATTCACGCCATTCAGCTTCCACTTATGTGCTTCTACACATGGCACTCACTCTTCAAGCAAGATGATACGGTACTCTCAGGCTAACAAGTCAATGTTCTCCTTATTTCAACTTTCACTTGCATCCTGATGCATGATTTACCTGTTTTTTGTTTGGGAGTATCTTTTTACATGGAACTCTTAAGTGCAGAAAGTTCAAATGCCATTCTTTTCCAAACCCGCAATCTCTTTTCTGTCCTCTCTAAGTAACTTCCATCATAAAGTAAAATTTCACGCTGTTAACGGGATATAAACACGACATTTTGTTAAGATAATTAACATTCTACATGCATCCTTCTTTAGCGATATAACATACCCCTCTTCATTTCCCTATCCTACATCTATAAGATTCAGGTGACATTAAAGTCAGTCTTGCCTATTCGCACCTCCTTAGTGTGGGGGCCACAAAATGTTCATCATATTCTGTGCTTGGGACATGGAAAAGTCAGTGGTTAGGTGGAGAGGTTGTTAAGCGACACTCTCTCTTTTCTGTATTCTGTTTTCTAAAGAAAATTGTCATTTCAAGACATCGACTGCATTATAATAATGTGCCATCTGAGAAAGAATTTTTATTTCTCTTTATGTTCAGGACCTCTGCCTCTGACCATTGTCACATTAACTGGTAGTTCTTTTCTGTTTTAGAGTTAAATGAATATACAATATACAAATGAATATATGCAAAAAGTGAAGAAATGGCATGCTAAGAATGCAGTTTGCTCTAACTTGTGACTTCTGTCAATCACATAATAATGTACTGATGGCATTTATTTAACCCTGTAAGTCCCAAGAGTAGTATTGTTACTCCAGTGACACAACCGGTTCTTTTAGATGTTTTGAGTAAATGGTTTAGATCTTTTTGATATAATTTTTATACTGTGTGTATAGACTATTTATTGACATGTAGTAATATATGTGCCATTGTACTTTGGTTCTTCGAGGAGTCATATCTACATATCACTTGTTATGGAAACACCAAGCTCATGTGTCACATAAGGCACAGTGGGTTTTTGAGGGTTAACAAAAATGGTAAAGAGTCATTTAAGATTACCGTGATTTATGATTTAAATGTAAGGAAGAAATTGGTCGTCATAATAGTTCTAGTAAATAATAGGATATCATCATTCGTGGCAATATATTGTGGAATTTTTGTACTCAGTTCTAAATCTTCTTCTCCTCACAGACTGGCAGATGAAGTGGGTAATCCCCGGGTACCAGTCATATGGATCGCCAGCACTGGTCGTTGTGGTTCTACTCTCGTCGGGCAGATGTTGGAGAAGCTACCAGGCACAAGATGCTTGAGCGAGCCCGACTGCCTCACCAATATCAGCCTGATGGCCAGAGCTAACCAAATGGGATCCGAGGACATCAACAAGCTGATCTGCAGCGCTGTCAGGATTCTGTGCAAGGATTCTCCAGGGGTTCAGCGAATCGTCTTCAAGCCGAGATTTAACAGCATAACGGAGCTGGAAGCGGTGATGGAGTCTTTCCCCGAGTTCAAGTACATTTACGTCTATCGTAATCTTGGGAATGTGCTGAAATCCTACTACAAGTTCATGCATCGCGATACGGCTATGTGCATGTTGGAGTGGCTGTACAACAATAAGCTGATCTCTTACACTGTTCCGTTTGTCAGGAAGTATCTCATCCACTTTATCGCTGGAGACGAGAGCAAGCACAGAGTGGCTGGACTGCTTCCCAGCACTGACTTCATGGGCATTGTAGCAGCCATTATATGTTCGTGCATTGTCGAGTTTCAGGCCATGTCCAGTCAAAGAGGCATCTTGATCCCCACCTTGCACTACGACGAGCTGATGAAGAACCCACTAGAAGTAACCACCAAACTCTTCGAGCTGTTTGAGCTGCCGGCCCAGTACGTCCAGATGTCCCTGGTGGCAATGCAGCATGACACCCAGCAAGGCACCATCTTGAGCAATATCAGTAACAGCACTCAGAACCTCAAGAAGATCACAGGCAAAGATATCAAGGACATGAACATGGTTCTCCAGGCTCTGGGCTTGCCTGACATGAACCATGAGATGTGTTTACCCAATTCCTTAGTTGTTTAGCGTTTTTAGATCTAGATCTGTTGGTTTTTTTTTGGTTTTTTTTTTCATTGTGAAATTAATTAGTGACTTACTTCAGGGATGTGTTTGGGTATTTCTGATTTGGATGAATTCTGTCTATGCCCTTCATTACGATGCACTGGTGATGACTGTCTGTATAAGATAAGCAGTGCACCCTCTTTCCCTTTCCTTTTCCCATTTCACCTCCGCTCATTTCACCTAACTTTCAATTTATTTAATAAACTATTCTCTCCGTCTTCCCTCGGTATCTACGACTTTCACAATACGAATTGATCTAATGGCCACACACTTAAATATTTAGTACTGATAGTGTCTATATGTAATGAAAGGGTGAAATCTCTCTGTAAACTAGCTCTTCAGTGTGGATGCTGTGGTGTCTATCTCTTCCCAATAAGACTTTTTTGTTGTTGTTTGGAGAAGAGGGGAGAAGGGTAAATAAATCTATATAATCATCTCCGACCGTTGTTTTTATTTTTGTGGCATCTGAATCCTCTCTCAGCCTCCACCCTCCCTCTATCTGCGTGAGCTGATGGAAGAAAAAAAAAAGAAGACGGGGTGAATAAGGGAGATTACCAATAAAATCTAACACATTATTTAAAAAGTAAGGTTTACTGGTCTTTTAATATATTCCGGGGGCAAGCTATACCGCTATAACACCATGCACGTTCCTAAAATATGAAGGGCTTCATGGCAAAACGCACTATACACCATTCGAGGGTTGTGGCAAAACAGACCAGATACATAGCATATTTTTATGTGAAAGGTGAAATTTAAGTCTTAAATAATGTACATCAAATGTCCTTCTATGGAATGGAAATATACATGTATACTAAATACTCCTACTGCTACATGAAGTAGGTAGAATAAGCTAAAAATTCATATTGGTGGATAACGCGTTCTGTCATGAAACCCTTCATATATTGTGTCTTGCTGGCTTAAAAAGAGTTTTGAGATGCTCTTTTGCCAGCAAGAAACTATGAGGCTTCGACCTGCATGTTCTCATTGTGCTGTAACTGTTTATATGATTCAAGATTGTTTATTTAGGCAAAAGCCAACCACGTAACAATAAATTCAACAATTCAAAATGAATAAAAAGGGAAAAAGGAAAAAAAAAAGTGCATAACTGACACATTTACTTCATGGCATCTCTCTCTCTCTCTCTCTCTCTC
>JAWQUT010000003.1:3642604-3655796 GCA_033807755.1 Ellobium chinense | reverse complement strand
TCTCTCTCTCTCTCTCTCTCTCTCTCTCTCTCTCTCTCTCGCTCTTTATATATGTATATATATATATATATATATATATACACACATATATATATATACATTATATATATATATATACATACATACACACACACACACACACACATATATATACACAGTATACACATCTATGTACATACATACACACACACGTACAGTACATTCACACAATCTTTCTGTCCCTCTCTCTCTAGCTTTCTCTCTCTCTCTCTCTCTCTCTCTCTCTCTCTCTCTCTTTCTCTCCCACACTCACTCTCCCTCTCTATCCCCAACGTCCAGAATGCATTTCCAAAAGATCCTACTTTACCCGTTTAATGCAACTAACATGTCTTCGTCTTTCAATAACCTTAGGAAGAAAAAGAGAATCAAAATAACAAAGTGACCTGCGAGTTCCAGCGGGGATCAGGAACAGATTTTAATTTGCCTTTGTAAAAGAAGTTCTCTTTACACTAGACTACTGTCTTACCGAAAGAGAATTATTCCAGAGAGATTCAAGGGCAGAAAAAGGGAGACTACAAATGGAGTTGTTATTGTCCTCTCCGAGAGAAATTTTGCAGGGGTTAATTCCCTTCACATATCATTGGCTGACTAGGCCTTTGACACCTATTGTTTTTTCTTCTTTTGGCCCTATTGACATTTTGCGTTATTCTAAATATACCACTGTGATTTGGGGAAATTTCTTCCATGGAGGTTAAAGTACTTTTTTGCCCGATCTTTTAACGGGAAGAAAAAGGGTGGTCAACGCCCAAAATTTTTCACAAATGCCTTTTGAAACAGATCACCTCAAATTCTGATTTGGTCCCTAATTTTTCATTTAGCTGGTTTTGACCGCGTGCGAATACATAGGTCTACACATTTTATTTTTTTATCTAGAAGACTCAAATTCTACCTGAAACTTTAAAATTAGATACTTTACTTAGATCGCAGGTCATTTTACATATTTCTACACCCTAACACTGTATGGCAGGGCCCCAAAAAAGGGGGATTATATATATTAGCGGATTAATTGGGTTGTCCACTATGAGTGATTTGCCCTTCTAATAGGTGTCACAAACCACTATACTATCGGCTTTTCAGTCTCTTTATATTATCATATTAATTATTAATAATTAGTGCCCTCAAAGTCGAGCTGCCCACCTTTCAAATAGTGCTTAATCGGTTTAGCTTAGAATATTATAGAGGCATGAACTCGCAAGTGTAAGGTAAGTCTTGCTTCAGAAGTCTGCACACCCATCTCCCAATCCGTAACTACCAATCCCGCAGCCTCCGTAATGTAGGCAAGAGTCAGCGGCGCCCCCCCCCCCCNCCTTCCGAAAGGAGAAGAAAATCGCGATCAAGAGAAAAGAAAAGAAGAGGAGAGAAAATCTTATCTGCAAGATCACTGTGCAATATGGGGCTCCGAATGTGCACTGTGAATGCGCAAGAAACTGCGCATGTTTGCAGCGTGCAATTTTATTCTTGCATTACAGTAGGATCTGTGGCTTCACAGGCGTCTAAATTTTGTGATTACGCCACTGCCAATTATGACGTTTATATCGGTCATGTGCCACATTTTAACTACGTCTAGAATTTATTAAAACTGACAAGAATGACAGCATTAAATAGTGCTATACACTTCACAGCGGGTGTCGTTGAGTACATAGAAAACACACAAATGTAATTCTGAACTCACTATCGATCAGTGGAATGCAGCCTTTTGTGTGCAAGTCCGCCGGCTTGAAGTGCCTTTTAATAAACAATGACAATACCCGTGTCACAGGTTATATTTATTCACTACGTGTTGGGTCTAGAATAATACCATTAACTGCAGTATTTCACTAGGAATTTACATGTACTCTGCAAAGGAACGTCATTTTGCACGGTTCGAGGACAGCTACGAAGCAAGTCACTAAGGCCTCTTGACCCATGTTTTTTGTCTAACGTCAGGGTGGCAGAAATCGCTGTACCACTTCATCTCATAGCAAGTCATTCCATAGGTGGGACAGCACGGAAGTTTGACGTGGCTGACCATTAATCTAACAGCCCACTAGCTCCCCTTCCCCTCACTCCTAACCCCCCCCCCCCNCCCTTTTCATAGCCAGCACTTTCTCCAATGTTCTGCCTCACGACCCTGGCCTAACTTTCTATGCTTAGGCCCTCTGAAAAAAAACAACCCAGAATGATGCCATCCTTAAGTAGCATACCGCCACCCACTCACTCGGTCAAGAACCAATAAGAAGTACTTACCTAAGTCAACAAGGATCAGTTGTTAACAGTATATGGGGGAGTGGTCCTTAAATTCACCCCTTGGAGTCAACAAGTGAATAACGATCTTAGCAACCAAAGTGTCTCAGTGACAGTAATACCTCATGCCAACATGAACTTTTTACTTCAGTGCCTGACTATTGATCTGATCCATTATATGGAATGGTTGACATCTAGACTAAATCGAGATCTATATAATGTTTTATTCAACATGTTTTCCGGTTCCCACAGGCTCTGTTCGTAACATCAGCAAAGTCCTTTGAAGGTCTGAGGAGGAGGAGTTGATTATGATAGAGAGGCAAATGCCCTCGATCCTTTCGAGATGAGGACGCATCTGGACAAGATAGTGGGACTTGAGATGGGACATTTCGATTAGTGACAAGAGTTGAAGAAAGACCAACATAACACAAGATCTTCCTTGCATCAAAGTTTTTTAGCAGGGAAACATTCCCATGCCATCTATGTTCAACTATCCTCTTGAACTATTCTCCACTTTAGAAAGTAGGCCTACATGAAGCATCAGTAGTTGCAGAAATTTTAGTCACAATAAAAAGTTTTCTGACCATCGCAAAAGGCACCGCATTACCTCTGCCACCATCTCTATTGTCACCATCACCACCATTACAACCACTGTCACTAAGCGCTACCACCACCACCTCGATTACCAGCTGGTGAAGAGCTATGGAAGCGGAGAATGGAAAAAAAAAAAGGCAGGCTGAAAAAAGAGAAGACGGAGATGTGGGTAAGAAGGGGAAAAAAATGATACCTATTGTGACGCTCAGTTACAAAAACGGTCAGGAGCCTTTATTCTCTCTACAGTTTATTGACATGAATCCAGTATCTCTAGATGGTCATGCCATAATTGCTGGGTATGCCAGCTTTGAATACGTGGCTAGCATTGATGACCAGGACTTAGAGAGGTAAGCTTACTATAATATCGCGTCTAAGCCTTGACTTAATGGTCTTGCAAAACATGCAATCCCTTGTAAAAATATTAGCAAGGTTGTTAAGCGATCGCCAATGCTCTTTCCTCATTAGCGGAAGTTATGAGTACGTTATTCAAGCGTGACCTCAAACTTGGACAACCCTGGCATAACACAACAGCGTAACATGAAGTAGGACACTGAGAACACATACTAGGGCATTTTGTAATGTCAAGTCCTTTCTGATGTCATGTGATTTTGACGTCATAGGCCTCATTGGGTCCCCCCCCCCCNCCCCCCCAACTTTGCTCTAAGTTCAGGACGGTCCAGTTCTCATTGATCTTGGCCTTTAAATTATGGGACACATCATGGTCAGCTGAGTTTTTATGTCGTTACATCACATTACTTCTCAACGAATCAACGGATTTGAAATTAACGGTAATGGGTGGACGTTGTAACTTTGGGTCAAACAGTTGGAGGAAAGGAGGTGTTAGAGGGAATAAAAACGCTTTGAGTGGAGCTTCAGGTCTTTGACACCTATTGTTTTTCCTTCTGTTGACCCTATTAACATTTTGTGTTATTCTACATATACCACTGTGATTTGGGGAAGTTTCTTCCATGGAGGTTAAAGTACTTCTTTTGCCCGATCTTTTAACGGGAAGAAAAAGGGGGGTCAATGCCCAAAATTTTTCACAAATGTCTTTCGAAAAAGATCACCTCAAATTCTGATTTGGTCCCCAATTTTTCATTTGGCTGGTTTTGACCGCGTGCGAATACATAGGCGAATACATTTTATTTTTTTATTTAGTAGGCTCAACTTGTACCTAAAACATTAAAATGGGATGCTTTTGCATAGATGACAGGTCATTTTACATATTTCTACAACCTAACACTGTCTGGCAGGGCCCCCAAAAAGGGGGATTTTATATATTAGCGGATTAAATTGGGTTGTACACAATGAGTGATTTGCCCTTCTAATAGGTGTCACAAACCTTCATAGTACATGTATTTCACGTTTTCCTTCTTATCTTCTTACATACTAAAAAAAAGGTCTTTTCTTGAGCTCAGTTTCAGGACTTCAGGTCAAAGCTGTGCCATCCGATCATTTCAGTCGGAAGGTATCCCACCCACCACGCCTACCGACTATGGACCGATTAATTCGCATTTCAATAAGATAAGATAAGATAAGATAAGATAAGATATGTTTATTCATCCACAAGGGAAATGTGTCTTTCTACAGTGATTACAGTGGATATGTTTACAGAATAGAAATACATAGCGAAAAATACTCACGCGTGCAGATACTCCCATGTATACAGGGACTTGCACACACTTGCACACATCAGATGGATATAGAGCTACGCGATTAACACCTTCTTAGAACTACCTATAAGTGAAGGGTGAAATACATAAGTAATATTTAGATTAATAACTGTTGAAAACGTGTGGGTTTTGTTTTTTTTGGGGGGGGAGGGGGGAAAGGATTACGAGCACCAGGTGGACCCCCACGCCCCCTCCTCCCCCTCTCATCCTGCAGATCTGACATTGTGGCTCCCTGGGGTTCGAGTTCGTGAGGTCCTACTATACAGTGTATAATAATGCTCTCTTCTCTTCTCTTTGGCTTCCTTACCCTTCCCCCATTCTTTTCCTCATCTTTTCTGAAGCAAGGCGACCATACTATGGTCAGGTCTCTAGGGCTAACACCTGCCTTTGTTGTCAGATAATATGTCCCAGGCTCCTCGTAAAAAGATTTTTTTTTGTGGAATGCTTTACCATTCGTCCAGTTGTACAAGGACGTCTGGTTCATGTCCTCGGGACCTATTGAATTTCATGGCCAGCGTGAGACTAGTGATCTAGTGTTCCACGGCCATTGAAAATCGGTTTTTAGCGTGACTGTGTGGCGGAACAGAAAGGCAGGCAGGCAGGCAGGCAGGCAGGCAGGCAGGCAGGCAGGCAGGCAGGCAGGCAGGCAAATAGATGAGAAGGAAATGTGACCGTAAGTCTGGGCGATCCTACTAAGATAGGGTCGCTTGGCTGTAGGTCCTTGAGTTTAGACAGATTCCATTCTTGTTCCAGCATTTGGAGTGTTCTTCTGGTATCAGTGTAGAACTGTCAGAGCAAGGCGTGCCGAGACAGACAGACAGACAGACAGCCAGACAGGAAGGTAGGTAGGTAGGTAGGTAGGTAGAGGAAGCGATGGATGGATGGATGGATGGATGGATGGATGGATGGATATCTCTAAATACTAATTGCTTTTACGGTTGGAAAAACCCCAAATCTTCGCCCGACCGTAAAAGACAGCTCCAACTTTATCGACTTTTTCATTTGGCGTGGAACCGGTTGTTGCGTGCGCTCATGCGTGACTTCAGCTGGCAGCAGTGACCCTGCAGGTACAACTCGGGTTTCACCCGCTGTGGTCAGTCACTCCATTCCTCCAGTACTGATGTGTTTTCGGACACAATCGTGCCTGGGTCATTACGAAGTCACACTTACGGGTGGTAAGCATAAACGTTGTTACGACACGTTGTATGTAGTAATAGAACTGTGCCTTGGCTGGATTTGATGCTTGTGCTGGTGGACAGGCAGGATAGACAACCTGAACAGTAATTGTGGTGAATTAGCCTAGACTAGTCCATTAACAGTGTGTCATGAATTAGGAGAGTTACATTATCATCCTGCGTGAACCAGGTTTTGTTTTTCGTTCTCTTGGTGTGCCACGAGCTTTTTCGCTTTTTGACGGAGCAATATATAGATAGCTGTGAAGACAAGAATAAGTTGTGGACACCACAGATCTGGTGGACCAGCTGAATACAGGAGTACATCTTAAAACAGCGGCTGCTCATCTCGAAGGTAATAGTATTACATGTAATGATAATAACAATACCAAAAAATAATATTGTGAAGACTCGTACACAATAAAAATATGGTTATGTGAATCTGTGTGAGTATTTATATCAAATGTATTAACTTCTTGGCATTGAAATAAATCCTATCTGCTGAAGAACACTAAAATGCAGCCACAGTGAACACTAGGGAGAGAACGCCCCGAAAAATAAGATCTAGTGTGCGTTCACAAACTTGGCATTCTGCTGAACAGAAGCCAACGAAGAAACTGTAAAAGAATAAAACAACAACAACCAGATCTAATAATATTGTTGTCTTATACGTGGATGACTGAAAAAGTCATTTTGCAGTCTCTCATGTTTTCCTGGAGATCATTTGACGGCATCTTAGTGACAGTTATAGAGGAGAAATGTATGGATGGAGGAAGTCATGCAGCAAGTGGTAAGGAAGAAGTGGGGAGTGGGGAAGGAATGGGGGAAAGGAGCATGAGAATATCATAAATTTTCTGTTTAAGTAACATAGAAATCAATAGTAAATATAACCAATTCTAATACAACACTGATCTGCATTATTTATGTAGGTTATTGAGGCTTAATTAAAAAAAAAAGAAAGTTCATAGCACATGACAAATAAATCTTGAGTGAAAAAAAAAACCCAAAAAGACTTCCTTGTCTATTTTCTACAGTTATTATCTTCGGGAATTGCTGTATATAATTCGACATTGTTCTTGGATCTAAATGATTGCATTCATGTAATGTATCCTTAAAAGCACACGAATTTGATCACGCGGTGAACTGCTATAAACGGTCAACTCCTCTGGCGGCCAGTCTTGCCCTCTCCCCACCCCATCCACCGCCCCCATCCCCATTTTCCCAACATCTTCCGGTCGAATGCACTACAGATATACGCCAGAGTAAGCGACCAGCGTCCGTCTCGATCAATGACCATAAAATATTTGGGTCCCACTTATTGACACTGAATCTGCATTAATGCGGTCTTGTATCGATTAGGTCGAAAAAAAAACTATTTGCAGGGAGCTCTTGTAACTCAATAAACAAAAGAAAATATTGTAATGGGCGAATCGGAGTCCCCATGGCTGGGGTAAGTCTTACACTGGGTTCTAGAAAGAATAAGAACGTTTTTTGAGGACAACAAGAGCAACTGCGTTTAAGGACAACGAGAACAAATGCAGAGAAGAGTATAAAATATAGGGACAATGGGTAAAAGCGACCGTCTACAGCAGACAGCCGCTTCAGACGACTTCCGGATATCAGCTAAACGGTCACGTGATTTCCCAAAAATTTTGGACAATATGGCCCACGTAGAACTTCCGTTCTACGGAAACGAGTTGGATGCCGTCCCCAAGCTGGTGTGCAAATTGCTCCATCAAAAGGAAAATGACCGCAGGTCTCGGCGATCTCACTAACATGGGGTTGTCTAGCCCCTGTTCCTTGAGTTCAGACAGATACCATTCTTGCTGAAGCATTTGGAGTGCTCTCGCATATTCTGAGAGGTCATTGACTGTAAGTTCTTCAGAGCAAGACATGCCCACAACGGCAAAATGTACACCGTAAATGAAGCCAGCATATTGCCCTACGTATTGTAAGAAATAGTGTAGAGAACTCATAGGACTATCAGAACGATTCTGTGCTGCAGTAGTCAGTAGTCTAGTCCCATGAATGACGGTTTTATTCAATTCCACAATACGGTGTACACTAAGTTAAGTATGAACATAACCTCCTGAGCGTGCTCGCGTGCTACCGAGGATGAAGGCCTCTCGTAAAGTTGGGGCGATTGGGACTAGTCAAAAACTGATCGACTTCGCATCGAGCACCACCTCCTCGAGAGTATTTGTCAAGACGAGGAAAATTCACCGCTATGCTAAACTCTATTATTTTTTATTAGATGTGACAACATTCGTACATTCGCCACGCGCGTTCAGAATTACTCCTTCGGGATGTGGAGCCCATATAATTCCTATAGAACTGTACTTTTCTTTTTCCCAACATATGTACCTTTACCATTCTTTAAGGATTCTTATTCGTCCCAAGCATCAGTGCTTTAATCGATATGACAATATTCACACACCCACGGACCTCAAATTTTCCCTACTCCATTGTACAGCAGACCTCAATTTTCTGTGGTGGAAGAGCTGCCACTCTGATGTTTGATTTTTCACTTGTAGATTCTTGGTCTAGTTTTCGCTAGATTTCATTCTTTCAGACCCCCTGAAACTGTATATTATGATATTCTGCAAATGTTATTCAAATGCATATTACAATAAATTATCAAAGAGGCAGATAAATTACCCAGTGAAAAGCAACAACAAAGAATTAAAGAAACAAAAAACATCGTAAAACTTTTTCATTTCGTAGCATCCTATAGAGATTCCAAGAGCTCCTTCTATACATATATGTATAGTACTTACATTTCTTCAGCGATATCGTGGATGTAGGCTTAGAATGTGCGTATAGGGTCGGTTGTTTGTGCTCAGGGTAATGGTTAGGCCGATATTAGACTATTATTTAGTAAGCTGATTGTAACTAATCTTTGCTTATTTATTACAAATCAGTGTTCGATAGATCATTTGCCTAAATATTGGTTCAAAATAAACTGATGAAATAAGATCGTTTGTATTCCAAAATTTGACCAGATTTTTTTTTCTATTTTTTCGCATTTCTATCCTGAGATCAGCAGAAAAAAACAAATTTCACTAGATCGAGGGAAAAATCACTAAAAGTGGAAACCCGGGTAACTCGTTCCTTCCCTTCCCCCCTTCCAAACACAGAAAGTCTATCTTTCCTTAGAGGATTTACCATTTCTGACACTCTTTTTGTCTAATCCGGTGTTTTTCACGTGAATGCTTCTCCAGGGATCAGATCTAATTATTTTTAGGAATAAAGGAGACTTCGCGGTGTTCAAGTGCAGTAAGGCTGTCTACTCCCCCAGAGGGCTTCGCGCACGGCACCGCTGTGAAGTCCACAACAATACGGGCGAGCAGCTTTCATTAGCGCTGTCTGTTCTTTGTGTGTGTTGTTTTAGCGCATTAGAGTCATCTTATATTAGCATCTTTGTTCTTTGTGAGAACAACAGCATCAACCCAAAAGTGATAAGTGCAACGTTAGCATTTTGGAGGACCCTGTTGTGGGAGAGGGGGAAGGGAGGGTGAAAAGAGAGGGGGTAGAGAGGAGATAGTCAGCATCAAGGAAACACTGCTGAAGCCAGTTCAAAAAAACGAGTGCCTTTTGTGTTGCAGGTGCGGAAGGGGGCAGGGGATGAAGAAGGAGGGGAGGCTTTTGAAATCGAGCCGAACATGAATCCGGCGATGTGACATTGCGCATTATTTTTCTCCGACAATGTACATTAATTTTTATCCATGGGCGAAACTGCGTGCAACTCACGTAGGGTAGTCTATAGCTTCTTTCGGACCTCTGTTACGCATCTAACATTTTCAAAATTCATGATTGTTCATTGCCCTCTCCCGGGCACGCCTTTGGTGCTCTTTCCTAAATCACAACGTTAATATGGAAGTTCCCTTTTACAGGCATGCCCCTGCTTTTTATTCCCTAAGCCCGAGTAACAATGCCAGTTAGCAAGCATACATTTTCTTCACTACTGGTGCTGAAGTAACGTACTGTCCCGGGTGTCTCATTTACTTAGAAAGGTCACATTGTCTGTGTGTGTGTGTGTGTATGTATGTGTGTGTGTGTGTGCGTGTGTGTGCGTGTCTGTGTGTGTGTGTGTGTGTGTGTGTGTGTATGTATGTGTGTGTGTGTGTGTGTGTGTGTGTGTGTGTGTGTGTGTGTGTGTGTGTGTGTGTGTGTGCATAATGTGTATATGTGTGAGTGTGTGTACTAGTGAGTGTGTGTGTGTGTGTGTGTGTGTGTGTGTGTGTGTGTGTGTGTGTGTGTGTGTATGTTACTATCAGTATATCTGTCTGTCTCTTTGCTTTTCATTCTCCCTCGTAACTAGAGCTGTAAAGGTCATTACTACTATCTCGGTACCAAGGGAACGCTTTACTGCCATACGCTGCGCCATTTTCCTTGTCCGCCCAACGATTTTTATGCTGTCTTGCCCTTTAGCTTAGTATAATTCTTTTACCGTATAATTTATGAACCATCAGGTCGATGATCGATCCCAGGTCCATTACTTCTGTGACTTCATGTCGTTATCAGAAACGCTGAATATGATATTGGCGCCACGCTTGGCTTTGTATGTTAGGATAGGAGACGTGAAGGTTTGAAACGACAGCGAACGGCTCTTACCTTTGACCAACGGTCATGAGAATGTAACAACGAAATGGTACCTCTGGAAGATACCCACAAGGCTTCCCCATGCAGAAAAAATAATGAAAATGAAAACAAAACTCTTATTTACCTTGTAGAGAAATTGTTACTATGCCATTTTATATCAGAATTTATAAGATATATTCCAAACACCAACAACTATAGAACAGTACATATTCTGCATATAAATACAAATTATTGCAAATGAAATCCATAACAAAGTCATTGCTAGTCGCCGCGGTGAAGAGTCCTGATCCGCCCAGCTCTGAAGCCAGGTAATGAGTTATAACGAGTCGAGTGGAGAAATAGGAGTGAGGTGACTTTTCCAAGGACACCAACGTAATCCGATGTCTTTTGTCCAGTCACTTAAGACCCCACCCCAACTCCCAAACTACGGGCTTGAAGAGCTGAGTCATCAACGGCCCTGATGAGGACCCTCATGAAAAGGTCATGGTCATTATTTAGATCTTTAAGTTCGGTGTATCTAAAACAGGCCAAAATAGAGGCAGAACCTTTCATTACCGGGGAGAGTCGAAGCAATTAAGTACACTTTCAAGGGAGAGTCCGGTGCTTTTATGAGAAGAGAGAGAGAGAGAAAGAGAGAGAGAGAGAGAAAGAGAGAGAGAGAGAGAGAGAGAGAGAGAGAGAGAGAGAGAGAGAGTATAAATGCTTGCGAGAGAGTTTGAATGAATTGAGGACTAAACTGAGTCTGGGTTATGAGAGAGAGAGAGAGAGAGGAAAAGATTGAAAGAGAAGAAATGAGTTCAGTAATCCTTACGTATATACCACATGTTACTATCGCTAGTGCATCAGCACCTGCCGGTTCACTCCCTCACTGACTGACTGACTGACTGACTGACTCACTCACTCACTCACTCACGCACGCACGCACGCACGCACGCACGCACGCACGCACGCACGCACGCCAGCACTCACTCACTCACTCACTCACTCACTCACTCACTCACTCACTCACTCACTCACTCACTCACTCACGCACGCACGCACTCACTCACTCACTCACTCACTCACTCACTCACTCACTCACTCACTCACTCACTCACTCACTCACTCACTCACTCACTCACTCACTCACTCACTCACTCACGCTTCTTCCCTGTCTCTCTCTCCCTCGCGCTACAGGGCCAGTCCACTGATGGAATAGACTATAAGTTGGTTTAATCCTCTATTTCGTCTTCATTATTTTTTCATTCGATTTTTTCCCATGCGCCCAATGAGTTCATGTGTGTGTGCCTCGCTCCAGACCCCAGGGATCGCCACTGAGTGCGCTAAAAACTAAAATACGTGCTGACTTATTTATGCAACAGCATTTGTAAGTATGTAGACAGGTCTGTGTGTTGCTGTGCTTAAGAGTGTCTAGATGTGTTTTGTCTATGGACGTATTGGTTTATGATTGTACAGAGAATACATGAGAGAAATATATTGGTCTACGTGCGTCGGTGAAGATATAAATGTTGATGCCTTTAGTCTATTATGCCTGGTATCCCTTATCTGGCACCATAGAATTAGGAAAACATCTACGGAAACATTAACGACTATTTCCCGGATGGCCCGAAACATCGTCATTGACAGGAGACTTGTACTCTCAAATCGAATTGATTTTTCACGTAGCAACAAGCAGCCAAAAAGCTCGACTGCCATAGACAGGGCGGAGAAAAAAACCAATTTGGTTCGCGTGTGGACATAGTGAGTCTCTGCTAGTGATATCACTTACGGTACTTCTGTAGGTAATTTTTAAAATGTGATTTGCACTCATTGTCCCATCCTTCTTTCGCTTCATTTGACTAGTCCCTTTCCTTGGAACTTCAGTAAAATCATGTCACGCTTTCTATTGGCAATTAAAATCGTGTAGGTAAATTCGAAACTGAGCCACACAGATATGCTGTGGACAAACAATTTTAACAGCTGTTTGTTTTTATGGCATGCCGATCTACTGACGTGTAATATCGTAAATCATGTGAGTAAGTACTATCCACAGAATAAAACTCAACAACCGGGCTACGTTTGTTTGGTTCCTGGAATTTGACAAAAATGGGAAGCCACACCCCTTCCATAGCAAGCCAAGTATCAATCTTGAAGCAAGCCCAAGATGGCTGCGACTTATGCGGAAGAGACAGGAAACAATGCACTGACTTGCGAGTGGTGTTTACCATTTTTATGTCTTTGTCTCATTCACTAGAATATAGACCAACGCTGATTCTTGTCACAAGGCCGTTGATAAGTTGTTCCACTAACAAATTTGAAGCTATAGATGGTTGTTGCCATGGTACCGAGCTTCCTCATCCGGTGATACAAAAGACGTTACATTTCTAAAAACAACTCTAGTAAGTGTTCACCCTTCCTCATCGTGATGGGCCGCACCGACCAGATTCGTACCCTTAATACCTCTATTGCTAAGGGAGGGGTGTGGCTTGCCCTTTCGTCAAATTGCAGGGCCAAACAAAGGCAGCCCAGGGACAATAGCTATTCCCGGAAGTTTCGAATGGCCATAAGTATTTTAAGGATACCTCGTCACGAAAGGGCTGTGTTTTATGTCGGGAAGACCACATTTCTGGTCTTTACATAATGCTATTCTGTTAAGTTTCTTTTGGCGCCGTCTGGCTTTTCTCGAGTTCCCACCCACTTTTAAATCTGGCCATCTGGATGTTTAGATTTTGTAATGAATGGAGAGTAACATTCACTGGCGCAATGAGATTTCACGGAATGATGTAGTCCTCACACTTCGATTACTTATATTATTATACCAACTACCGGTTCACTCACTCACTCACTCACTCACTCACTCACTCACTCACTCACTCACTCACTCACTCACTCACTCACTCACTCACTCAC
>JAWQUT010000003.1:3609268-3629944 GCA_033807755.1 Ellobium chinense | reverse complement strand
ACACACACACACACACACACACACACACACACACACACACACACACACACACACACACACACACACACACACACACACAGAGGTGCCATCCACACTAACATTAATTCACCAAAAGAAAGCTCTCACACACAGAAGTTCTAGTTGAAAAGGTCTTGAAATGACCAAAACAAAACATAACATCTTTGGAAGCAGGCAGATAATAAAACTGTCTAATGTATCAGCCTAGCAATACTGTAACCCTTTTCTCTGTCTAGCCACCTCTAGATCTAGTACCTATCACTCTTCCTCCCACCCACCACTCTCAGAGGATCCTCTCAGACTGATATACACTAGTAATTTTCTCATCACTCCAGCCCTTTGTGGTCACCGTTCAATGGACTGGACAAGAAAGAGGGCAGAGGGTCATTACCCCAACCCCCCTTCTCGGGGTCTGTTCTGATCATCAAACTGTTTGAGAAATTGCGAGAAAGGCGCGGCAGTTAGGGGTATCGGAAGTGTGGGGTGGGGTGGGGGGTGAGGTNAAAGGCAGAATGAATGAAGAGAATATAGGTGGTGAAGTGAGTAAAGAGAAAGAGGGAAAGTCGAAAAGGATAGAAAAACAATATCACTGTATTGGGGGCGCGGCCCCTTACCAGACCCCGATTTCCATAATAATTATCTGGCCGCGCAAGAGTGAGACAAGAATGAAGAGGAGTAGCCAGTGGGAGCGGGTAGAAATTGAGATGTCTCTATTACTCTTGTCTCCCTACCCATCCCGATTACTATTTTCTTTGTCATTTCCGCCTCTGTTTTGTCTATGAGAGTCAAGTTGAAAAAACAATATCACTTTGCTTAAGCGCTCGGCCTTTTACCAGACCCCATCTCAATAATAATTATCTGGCCGCGATAGGGTGAGACAAGAGTGAAGAAGAGTAGTCGGTGGAAGCGGGTGAAAATGTTAGAGGTGCCGCCTTCTTGTGTCCCTCTACCCGTCTCGATTATTGTTTTCTTTGTCATTTCCGACTCTGTTTCAATTAGAAAGTCGAGAAGAAAAACAAAATCACTTTATTGAAGCGCTCGGCCCCTTACTAAGCCCTACTTCTAGACCAATTATCTGGCCGCGCAAGGGCGAGGCAAGTGTGTGGTACAGTAGCCAATGGGGGCAAAATGAGAAAGTTAGAAGTTCCTGCTTTTTCTGTCTCCCTGCCCGACCCGTTTTCTATTTTTTTAAATCATTCCCGCCTCTGTTTTTATCTACGTCTTATTATTCCATTACTTCGACTCTACTCATTGAAGGTCCCTCATTACTGATGGGGTGGGCCCAGCTTCTCCTACTGGCCCAAAAATGCCTGTCCTGTTCCTTGCTGTAAATAAGTCAAAGCACGCATAGGGTACCTCTGAGGTCGCATAAAAGCAAGTGGGTTATTACTACTGGCATCGTGTGGCTGCCGGAGTAATTCCTGTTTTTTTTTGCCCGTAATACCTTAGGGAACCACGTAAGTGTACATCTCAATGTTCTAGCACCAGGAGTCCGATCCAGTTCTTCCCATCAGGGAACGTCTGTCATTTTCTCTTTGAAAGAGAACTTGGGCAATTTGTGTGCATGTGGTGTGTGTGTGTGTGCGTGTGTGTGTGTGTGTGTGTGTGTGTGTGTGTGTGTGTGTGTNAGGGGAGGGGAGAGGGGAGGGGAGGGAGGGGGAGTATGTAGCAAACAAAATGGCTTTACAGACCGGTAATTCTGTGACATGTCATATTGAAATATCCACAGTCTGACTTCTGAAAAGCGTCTGCAGACTTCATGCAATGGAAATACAAGTCCAGTCAGGGGAATTAGTTATAAATGACTTCGGACTCCCTGAGCAATGATAGTGGTACTCTTTGTGTCAGCGCGAACCAGCTTCTGAGAACTGCAGACCTATATTAACAATGGTTGTGACTTTCATTGATGTTGACATCACTGTTCGGCTTCTTATTGTTAGAAGTATTGGAAGGTTGGGGAGGGGGGAGGGAGCTTGGGGCAAAGCCATCAAAAGTGCTTGTTAGGCTGGTAACCAACCAGAAATCCTGGCGTAATAGAGGGTTGTACTTGCACCTGGCATGCAATCTCTTCCGCCAATCAGCGTGCGTAAATTCGGGGGTGCGTCAGGTTTTCGACGCAGTTTACGAAATTTGCCTGAGTTCCGGTGTTCGACCCCTGTCCCTGGCCACCATCATTATTCATAGACTCTTGAGTGAATCCCATGACACTGCTCTTAGGTAATGCATAAACCTAAATCTTAACTTAAAAGGTACTTAGGCTGCAGCTTGACACTGGCATCGCGTACATCTGACTTCCGTCATGGTCAGTATGCCAGGACACTCTTGTGTAGAGGTTGGTTTATGGTGCGTAGCAGGACTGGGGGCAGTATCCCAGGACACTCTTGTGTAGAGCTTGGTTTATAGTGCGTAGCAGGACTGGAGGCAGTTTCCCAGGACACTCTTGTGTAGAGGTTGGTTTATGGTGAGTAGCAGGACTGGGGTCAGTATTCGAGGACACCCCTGTTTAGAGCTGATTTAGATCAAGAGCAGGACTAGAAAAGAGAAAGCGCACATGAGGTAGTTCGTAGACAATGATAATATCTAAATATTAGTCCAAATTTGCTCCCCCCCTCTCCTTAATTCTGCCCCTAACCTGCCCCCAACCTTAAACCAAACGTTAGGCGCCAGTGTTCTGGAATATTGTTTACGAAATTTGCCGGAGTTCCGGTTTCACTAAAAGTCCAGTGCAGTTCATTGTGCAAAAATACTCCATCGTCGGCCGACTCTTCTCTTTGTAAACCTGGTTCTCCATAACTCGGTGAGGATGGAAAGGACAAAAAGAAGCGAGGAGGTCAAAGAAAAGAAGTCTGCACATAGAGACAGTCATCCATAATACATGTGACAAGGTTAATGAAAAACGGCGTTTCCATATATATAAGGATACCGCATAACAAACCCAGGAGAAAATGTCTTTATTCATACTATGACATAAACATTCAGTAATTAACTGACATAAGAGTGTTCTCTAAACACGTCCATCCACAACTTTGAATGCTTCCCTAAGGACTCTTTAATATCTTTCAGGAATTCATTAGTTTGTAATGGTATAAAACTAAGACTGCTGGCTATTTTCGAAACAGTGACAGTTACTTTCAAGTATATTTCTAGTGATTTCTTTTTTTCTAGGTTACAGACCCAACCTTCTTTTGCCTTTTTATTCTAGGTCAGTGTGTAGGCTTGATATGCTATTTGAACTGCCCTCTGAACCCAAAGTTTTAGATATCATCCGGATCCATACCATTGGTTGGGTCAATCTGTGTCTCAAATTTTAATCTTAACTTAACCGTAACAAGGCCAAGGAAATTTTGAGCTAGGAGCTGGGTTGCGTTTTGTAAATACACGCTCTTGTTTTCAATACCTAACACAGGGAGGGTTTAGTTTGCCTTTGCCCATCTCTCAGATAGAAAGAATAGTATGCCCATGAAAATATGATTCCAGCCAAAATAAAGTGGGATGTCCACAGTTTCCCAAAATATCAAAATTCACCCCATGGGACTTTTATTTGCGGGCGCAGGCTATGTGAAAGGGGAGGAAAAGGATTGCAAAATACAGATTTCATAGAGCTACCCGTTTAGTTGGACCTAATATCGAAAGCAGAGAGTAGAATTAAGACCTAATATTGAAAGTAGCAAGAAGAACGGGGACGTAGTTTCGAAAGTAGAAAGTTGCAGCAGGATCTAGTATCGAAAGTCGAAGAAAAATTGATATCTAATGTAGAAGCAGGTCCTGATATTGATAGTATCGAAAGTCGAAGAAAAATTGATATCCAATGTAGAAGCAGATCCTGATATCGATAGTATCAAAAGTCGAAGAAAAATTGATATCCAATGTAGAAGCAGGTCCTGATATCGATAGTATCGAAAGTCGAAGAAAAATTGATATCTAATGTAGAAGCAGATCCTGATATAGATAGTATCGAAAGTCGAAGAAAAATTGATATCTAATGTAGAAGCAGATCCTGATATCGATATAGGATCTACTATCGAAAGTATCGAAAGTAGAATTCCAGGCCTGTAACCTCTATATGGTTTAGTTCCTACGAGGGCGAACTGAAGAGGCAGCATGACTGTGCGGCTCCTGAATCGTCCTCACACTCTGAAGACGGTCAAGTTCGAGGTTTGTGAGTTCGGCTGTCGATTCAGGCCGGTTAACATTGTTGTGTCCATGGGAAAAGCAATCCTCACTCCATTAGATGTATATGAGCATCTTGCTGTTGGGCTGGAAGGAAAGGTAGGGGGAACCAAGGTGGTGCACTGTGGCGATTAACCACGACTTTGTTCTTGTTTTGCAATACTGTGTGTTAATATGTATGATGTATGTTCTTCTGCTCTTAGCATCTGGAGTCAGATGTATAGCACTGTATGGGATTGGAAATCAATTTGTTTTCATTTTTCGTAGCAAACTGGAGAGCACTTTTATAAAACTCAGTAAGTGGACTAGAAATGAAGAAAAATAATGTAAGGGTAATAAATTGCTTTAGAACGTTATAATTTATGAATGATTTCAGATATCAAGTGCAATTTTGTTAGAAATGGATTACACAAGAATAGCATCTCTGAGTAAAGAACTAGCTCATTTATAGACTTTCTGAAAAGTGCTCTCAATTGCAGCAGTATCAGCGGCCGCATGGGCAGCGACAGAAACAACCAGCCCCATTATTGCATCCGCAATAGTGTGTCGCACAGTTACTATGGCTTGTAAACGTGCTGCGCTAAGCTAATGCCTCGTGCGTATTCATTTCAAAGCTCCTAAAAGAGGGGGGGAAAAAAAGGAAATGGAAATGAAATTGCTTTCCTTTGTTTTCAAATAGCGCACCACTCCCCCTCGAAACCATCTCCATAAAAGAGGGAAGTCCGTGGATGCTTTCTATCTTCGTCATAAAAATGTCATAAAATATAAAATCGATTCTCTCTGAACAGATCATTCAGAGTGAAATTAAAATCGTTTATACAGGGAATGCGGATGGGGTGGAAATGAAATTTTATTTGACAAGCACTTCGTGGTAAAAGGGCTGCTTCTCCTGGCATGGAAATTGCTTTCCTATATTTTTCCAGTTCATTTTGTATCGATGATCCTTAAATTTCTCTGTAATCTCAGGTGAAGAGAACATATCGTACTGCTCACTGATGTTATCATATAACAACAACAACAACAACAACAACAACAACAACAACAACAACAACAACAACAACAACAACAACAGTAACAGTAGCAACAACAACAACAATAACAACAGATCTGTTCAGGATCTATCTATCTGTCTGTCTGTCTGTCTGTCTGTCTGTCTGTCTGTCTGTCTGTCTGTCTGTCTGTTAGGTGCATATACAGAATTGCTGTTCAGTCAAGAAAACAACAAGAGACATAACTCTGGTGGTGCTGAGTCACCTGAATGGTGGAGCCAGCGCTGCCTCATAGCAACTTCAAGAGAACATGGGAAAAGTTGCGAATAAAAGGAGAATATGATTAAGCGGTGACAGTATTCCCTCTCACTTCGTATAGATATTTTTTCTGTACTTGAAAAACTGGTCATTAAGCTAAAATTGTGCTTAAAGAGGTAGCGACTAACTGGAGTCTCCAGATAATCCGGACTAAACTAAGCAAAAAATAGACAGTTTTTCTATAAATCATATGATTTGTCAACTAATATTAACGTGCACCCCAAAATGTCCTCAGAGGCAGATATGCCTTGGTCAACTGTAACTTTGTTGTTGTAACAAAGTAATAACCTTCTCAAACAATATAATGTTCACAGTGATAACCCAGTAATAATAATAATAATAATACATAGCATTTATATAGCGCTCATCCCTGTAGATACAGGCTCTGAGCACTTTACATAGAGAAATAAATAAGATTATATAATATTCAGCTCACACACCCAAACATACTACACTCTGTGCACATGTACTGCAATACAGATGAAAGAAAGGAAAAAAAATGGTTTCGCAGACTGTCATGGTCAACCAAGATATTGTTTGAACAAATGTGTTTTGAGATGTTTCTTAAAAGTACTTAGACTATTTTCCTTACGAATATTTTTGGACAGTTTATTCCAAACAAATGGTCATGGACCAAAGTAAAAGCTCTTTCTCCAAATTTTTTCATGTTTGCTTTTGGTACATGGAGAAAAGAAGCATTTTCAGATCGTAATGATCTAATGAGTTTGTGCTCAGCTACCAGGTCCGATATGTATGCAGGCGAACTACCATTTATGGTCTTATAACAAAACGTGGCAATCTTGTACTCAATTCTGGCTCTGACTGGTAACCAGTGAAGTAATTTTAAGAGAGGCTCACTGGGCTCTCGCTTACGCTTCTTAAAGATCAAACGGGCTGCATTATTTTGGACTCTCTGTAATCTATTTAATTTATCCTCTGAGACACCAACCAGGAAAGAGTTGCAATAATCCAAACGAGACAATATTGATGATATTACTAATCTTGTTGTGGCGTTTTCAGTAAGATATTGTCTAATTCCACTTATTCTTTTCAATTCAAAGTAGGCATTCTTAGTCAGATTGTTAACACGATGAGACATAGACAGTGTGTTGTCAAAATTACTCCGAGGTTCCTTGCTTTTTCGTTCAATACTACCTGATGGTTATCTATAGGAATTGATGGTACATTTACACTTTTCAATTTGGAATCTGTTGAAATAATCATAACTTCTGTTTTGTTATCATTCATCTTAAGTTTGTTTACTGTCATCCACTTTTTGACTGCTTCTATACATAGTTCTGTGTTTGTAATAAGGTCACTCATATCCTGTAGCTGTGATGACATATAAATCTGAGTATCATCTGCATATATATGGTAACCAGTGCAATAATCCTTTAAGAAGTGGCCAAGGGGGTATGTATAAATGGTGTACAGGATCGGCCCTAAAACAGACCCTTGGGGAACCGAAAAATTTAATTCCTCAAACTCAGATATCTTCCCATTAACCGTCATAGCCTGTCTACGCTCTGAAACATATGACTGAAACCACTTTAAAACAGTACCAGTAATTCCAAAAGTCAGTTGTAATCTTTTCATTAAAATATTGTGGTCTATGGTATCGAACGCAGCTGACAGATCAAGAAGTGCTAGGATCGATACCTTACCAGCATCACTGGCATTAAGAATATCCGAGGAAACCCGCAACAGAGCTGACTCCATACTGAAATTTTCACGATATGCTGACTGGAATTTTGCCGTCAGATTGTTACTTCGAAGATGTTCTTTTAATTGCAGTAATACAATTTTCTCTACTATTTTGCTGAGGAAAGGGAGATTTGACACAGGTCGATAATTGTTCAAGATATCAGGGTCTAAATTGGGTTTTTTGAGCAATGGTTCGATGGACGATTCCTGTTCTGAGTGACTCATTTATGATGGTTGTGATCAGACCTTGTAGAATATCAATGTGATGAAGTAACAGATTTGTAGGGATTGGATCAAGATCACATGACTTGGGGGAGGAGTTTAAAATAACTTCTTTAACGAGCTCCTCAGAAACTTCTTGAAACTCATGAAAATGATGACCATCAAATGTTTCAAAAACAGGTGTATCATCAGTGTTAATACTATCCCTTACAATGTGAACATTTTCAATGAAAAATTTACAAAATGCAGCTGGCATCTTATCTTTATCAATATTACGTGGCAACATGACAGTTCCACTCTTGCCACACAGTTCATTTGTAATACTAATCAATTCCTCACATGAACTATTTTCAATTTTATTACTAAGATATTTTCTCTTCGAGTTCTTTATCAGTTTTTTAACGTTGACGTTTTCCTCCTAATAAATCTGTCTGTGAATAGTCAGTTTTGATTTCCTCCTTGCTCGCTCTGCACGTCGGCGCTGCTGTTTTGCTGCGTTTATTTCTAAGGACATCCATGGAGCTGAGGCACGGTGACTGATAAATCTGGAGATGCGTGGGGCATGTTTGTCCAAAACCGCTCGTAACTGCTCATTATAGACAGCTACCAAGTCATCATCTTCCTTCATGCTGGCAAGTGATGATGAAATATCAGATGACATTTCTTGATGATCATTTTTTTGCAAGTCTCTCGAGATGATTTGATGTCTCATCTGCTCAGGCTTAGAAATGTCGAGGTGGAATGGCACAACATGGTGGTCAGAGAGCAGCTCATCATCAATCGTAATATCATGGATGCTTTGGTCATCTTGCACCAATAGCCAGTCAATGAAGTGGCCTGTTTATGTGTTGCTTTATCCATGAGCTGTATAAAGTTGTATTCTTCTATTAGAGTTTTAAGTTTTTAAACGTAGACATCAGAAGTGTTGTCAAAATAAAAGTTGAAGTCGCCCAAAATGAATGTGTCAATAGGTCTTGTGATCGACTGATCTAGTAGGTCAGTGAATTCTTGTATGAAGTCTGTGAATTTAACTTATTTCTTGAGTTTGGTGGTGGCCGATAGATTAAGCTAAAATATTTTGCTCCATTTTGCTCCATAGTCTGTTTGCAAGATGGCTTGATAACATTCAAAAGTGCTATATTTCAGCTGTGCTACTGAGATAGTGGGTTGTAGTAGTAGGTTGCATCATTCAGTAGATCAAAGTGTTTTAACGCAAAAAAAACCCAACAATTCTGGAATCAGAAAATGTAGGTCCTATTTTAAGATTATTATCAGCCTTAAGCTTCAGACCTGGTTATCCTTGAACATCCAGCGCTGAAATATGTCACATGTACTTTAACTGGTCTGTTTTTATAGGCCTAGTGTTTACACGAGTTAACTTCCCGTGTATACTCACCGGAAGTTAGAGACAGATAAGAGAGTTATTCAATTCCACGCTTTCAATGCATCAGGCCTGTTGACAGTAACAATTACTATGAGAGTATCTGATGTGCGATGATGGTGTTCCCTTTGCAAGGAAATTTAAGTCAGATACACAGCTAAAAAGTTCACTACCCTTGCATACGCACGGGAAGTTAGAGACAAACAGGGCAATTAGTGTTTATCAGAAGATAACTCTTCCGTGCACCCAGCTTTAACTTTAAGGTAAGCTAGAAAAAAAAAGAAATCTTAATGTCATTCGTGGTCATGAATTCCCTCAGGTTTCCTGATAAAAAGCTATGTCCGAACTTCATGAAGTATGACTTAATAACAGTGTCTTAATGATGGCGGCTGCTGCGCGCTGTCGTTATTCCGTTTGGATTAAACAAACTAAACAGAGCGCACAATTAAGACAGACGCTCCTAATCAAGTCTCTACACGCCATATCTACGAGGGTCCATTGATCTGGTTCCGGACCTGCGCAGCAGGGAAAGCCTTCAGATAAATAAACAAGAGAGGAAGAGGCTAAGGGGAAAGGGGGCATAACCATCGATTCCTGACTGAAGAGTCTCTATCCAAGCATCTCCGACTCTTGCTGATCCTCTTATCTCCCCATGCGCAGATAATTTTCGAAATAGAAAGGAAACAATTCTAATTTCCACTTGACCGCGCAGTGCGATTCAATTTCCTGTGACCTCGATAGTTGCGATAGATTATGAATGTTGTATATTTTGCCAGACTGGCTGTTGGTACTGCTGCTTGCTGTCTATATCTATATTGCACCGGTGGAGTGTTGAATTTATTTGTTTTCATCATCGTAGTTGGACTGTTTCGTCATTTTTTTAACAGGAGAGAATTTTCTTTAATTCATCCCAAAGTTTTGCATTTATTTAGCTATAAATAAGTGGTAACTCGCCTCTCCGCAACGGTACACTATGAGAGGGTATCTCAGCTGTTATAATTTGGCCAGAAATGTTTTATCATTGATCGAGATACAGAAATGCACACATGAAATCCTTTTTCGGGGATAGGCGACGTTACACAGTGTGCATGTTTAGTACGATGGCGTTATCAAAGGAAACGTGTTAATGACATCTGTAGAGGTATGAGAGTAAGGTGGGTCTGATGTTTGCAATATTTTCATGTTGAAAGAGTGCATTAGACGCGCACCCACATTGTCATACATACAGGAATGAAACATCAGCTCCACCAATCTTTGCCCCAGGAGCCTGTGTTGATACGAACTGCAGCTACACCTAGCAATTTTCTGCTTTATACCTGGAAGGCATATTAAGCTAGGGGTATCCGTTCACAGTGGCTCCAGGTGGATCCCATTGTAAACAAATGAATGGACGCCGTGAACGAGACGAGCAGATTGCTCTTTCTATGTATTTTATGTTGGTGTACATGGTCGTATTTCACTTATTGAGACATGCAAATTCTGGAATGATTTATTGAAACAACAAAAAAAAACAAAAAAAAATGAGGTTGCAATATCGAAACTGATTTCTGAGCTCAAACCCTTAAGGACATAACAGTTTTATAAGCAATTATAGTAGTATTGCTTGTGCTTATATGGAATCCTGTATTTCTTCAGATCTCAGTATGAGTAGTTGGGAAGTGTTTTCGGGTTATGAGGGAGCTCATACCTTACACATGGGAATTTGGGAACAATATTCAGGGCAGGGGATATTTCAGGTTTAAATTGCTGTGAAGTTGGCGTTCCAAATTTATGGTAGCACGTTCAGACTTGCCAGCTGAGAGGGTCTGGGTTCGATCTCCTGAGGGGGACAGGAAATTGTTGGTGTCATAGGCTTTATCAGCCTTACTTCTCAAAACTGATATTTCATAGTAATTTGGTAAAATCCCTGATGACACACCTTCCACATAACATCAAATCGGACTCACATCCCCCCCCCCCCCCCCCNAGACCCAATGATAATGATAAGAATTAGTAGAATATGTGACTTTCCGCCGGATGTAATAATAATAATTATATAATGATACTCTGGTTCATACGTCTCGTTTTCAGGCTAATGCCCGCTTAACACTGATATTTCAGCAGGCCTGATCTCTCTAGCAGTACTAGGACTTCCTCAACTCTCTGGGGAGCATACAGTGCTGCTGCCATTGTAGCCGCTAATCACTAGCATTCTGATAATAACCTTCACTGCCTATAGCGAGGTACCCATTTTACAGACGGGTGACCTGAGGAAAATATGAATGAAATGCTTTCCCAAGGCACTTACAACATGATCGTCATCGGGAATCGAACCCACGACCTTTGATCGTGAGTCCTACGCCGTCACCAATAGGCCACATTGCTTCACAGTCTACATCATCACTTTTGTGGGAATAGGACGTTATACACCAAAACAGACTAATAATTTACGCCAGATTAGTTTCGCAAGTGGCGTCAGTGAGTCTATTGATATACCCCTGACCCTCACAGGGGACAAAGGGCCGTGCGAAGCTTAATCAGCCGGCCGTTGACATTATATGGACGACGTTTACTGTTCAGCCTCCAATCTATAATCGAGCTGTGGGCAGTCGTGCCTGGCCATAACGCTCATGAATCATATATGCATTGAGTAGCACCTCATTCGTTCACTCAGAGTAGTTCCACGCCATATGGTCCTCCATGCACCATTCCTCCAAAGTATATCTATGATAAGAAAATGGCACTGCAAGTTCTTTTTTCTTTTGTCTTAAATATAAACCAACCGGTGAATAGAGCGATAGAGATTTGCATATGCACACGACACGCTAACCCCTTCCGCCTAACATCGGGGGTGTGTCAGCTTCTCGAAAATTTTTGCTGCACTTGCAGAGTTCGATCCCTGCCCCTAACCATCAGTATAGGCCCTTTGGAGAGCCCCATGATAAAAATTAAATTATGCATAAACCTAATCTTATGTTAATTATTCTTAAGGTGCTAGACACTGGCAGCGCGTAGATCTGAATGTTTGACTCTCTTCATGCGCAATAACATGGGACATCCGGCATAGAATTTGGTTTAGGGTTAGGGACGGGATTAGAACAGAGAAAACACATACAAGAGAGGTCTTATCAAACAGTGATAATAATGTCTAGGGATTGTCTAAGTTTACTCTCTTTCTTAAGCCTAACTCTAACCGTGCTCATAACCCTAAGTCACACACTACGGTTGTGTCCCAAAATTTGCCTTCGAAATTGTCCGGGACTTTTGGATTCAATACGAGTTCAACAGAGTGCCGTGTGCAAAAAAAAAAAAAACCCGCAAATCTCCATTGAAGTTTAACCATAGATGAAACGATACAGTTGTAGATACAGTTGTTTCAGAGAAACAGATGAGACATGCTTCGGGGAATGACCCAAGAGTGGTTCTCAAGTTGGTGTCCTCCAGGACGTCTTAGAAGTTCTATAGACATTGTCTGGAAATGGTAATAAGCATGTGCAGTCTTCAAATGCTCTTCACTGCGCGGATTGTTTTAATCCTGAAACTGCAGTGAACTTATTTACCGTCCTTCTACTAGTTTTGCTGTATATGAGAAAGATTTTGTTATTTCGTGCATACTGTAAGTCCTCCGAATGAATAAGACGTGAATTATTATCCCGAATGCAACAAAAATGTTCATTGTGAATACTTATCAGAAATACTTGAAATAATCCAGGGGTGGAAAAAAAAAGGAACATATTTTGCCTATGTGTTTTACACATATTATCTTTACTGAAATACAGTCTTCTCTGTTCAGCGAGGTCTGTCTTATGTTGCCATAATATCTGCTTTCATTTGTAATTATTTATGGAATATAAAAATGGTCCTCTAGTGTCCATCCAGTTTGATTTGTTTGTTGGCAGAACTGAATCTTCGTGCGTAAGAACGCTCCATATTTTTTTTAAAACGCATTTAAAGGCCATACCATGCTTAATACGAGTGATCTAATGAATAATTCTTATTTCATTCTTCTGTAACAGTATTTTATCAATCCACATTCCACGCGGGGAACCCATAAATAGACGTGTTGTCTTCGCACCTGGAGTTGGGGGTAACGCCTCCAAGAGTGATTCTCGTAACGTTATCCATTGTTTTGGAACTCTTTCTTTGGTCCTTTCCTCTGTTGGGCACCAACTGACTCGTTTTATGCCATTTTGTTATGTCATTAAGTAGGTGTTAATATAGTGTTTATGAAACTGTGCTTCTGCCTGGAAAAGAAAACAAAACTCACTATTGAATACATGATATTAGAGATCGCATTTAGTCGTAGAGTCTTTTTTAAAATACAGGCTCTAGCTGACGTCTTGTCACGTAGGATGAAAGACCATTGTATACGTCTAGACTGACTGCTATATATATGAGCACATACTGTATTTTTTATAATAAAAGCTTCATAAACTGTATTTTTATTAGTAAGGGTTGCACAGTCTCAAAAACCGTATACAAATTTAGACACAGCTGTCATTTTTTGTGATAAAGGTACGAAACTCAGATAGAAAAATGCGCCACGCCTCGATCCTTCGCGTGGGTATAAAAAGTCAATTTCGCCCCAAAACTGCATAAAATGTACTGTATTTTTTTTTTTTAAATGACAGCAGTAGTGTACTCGTGTATGTTGCAAGATCATACAAAAACAAGCGGTCACAGCTGAGGGATTACAGTCTCTTCTCTCTCTCCACCTTCGACTATTATTTTCAAGAGTAAATCTTTCATGATATGTGCGGTCGTATGAGAAAACCCGTCGGATTTCGCAATGGGTAATTTTGAGCTAGGTCCTTGAAAAGTCGAATTTCGACTTTCTGGGTCAAATTGAGATTCCTGCGGAATCAGCTAGTTCCTTCATTAATCTTCCATTTTATGTACATTTTAATAATGAAAATGAAGTTTAAATGTTATTTTGTGTTTAATGGAGCACCCTTCGCTCAAAAGCGTAGTTAAAAAGACTTAAATCTGAATTTTCTCAAAATCTAATTATTAATATGCTATCAAAAACTCAATTGAAAGATGTGAATGGTGTTTGGTTTTAATACATGTCCTTGAGTACTGCTGTGTTTCAGAGAGCCTTTAACTTATATGTAGAGGGTGACAGGTTTTTGATTCACGACTAGTGGCTAATTCTGAATCAGCTGTTCCTTTTTGATTGGGGTTGAGGGTGAGGTCAGATTAGCCATATTTACTCCGATTTTTTAAAATGCTTCTTAGCAGTTTGCTGAACGGAATTTTGTCTGGGGGGAGGGAAGGATGGTTTCTAAAGGGGGCTTCCCTTTTTTTTTTCTTCAAGAATCGAAGATGGTGAGAGGGTTGTCTGGGCTGTAGCTGAAGTCTGTCACGTAGGATGAAAGACTATTGTATACGTCTAGACTGACTGCTATTATATAGCTGAGCATGCTGGATCATCAAATGTCAACGGGTTCAGTAAAGTTAATCTAGCACATATCCCATTCTCATGGGAGATCTTGCTGTCACTATAATATCGCATCTACAGGAAGAATATATCCTATGAAAGCAGATCCAAGACCTACTGACGCCAGTGTCGCCATACAGTGACGCGACATGAACTCCCACATTAATGACGCCACAAGTCGATGAGTCTGTTGCGTGTGAAAGCAGCATGGCCGTAGATCTATATTTTCATAACAGGCAGATTCACTCAAGCCTGCGCGCGCGAGAATGGGTAGGCGTCCAGTTCGCCAGATCTTGATCGAGACTCTACCATGCCGCATTAATAATTGACTTGTGGTCATTCCCTAGCAAAACCCGCGAGCACACGGTGACTTTTACCAAAGAGTGTGTGTAGTATGATTTTACCATAGACTTTCATTTACGCCCGCCTCTCATCTGATCGTCTCGTGTAAACTTGATCTCTTATATTCATAGTGTATCTCCTCGTGTGATGTGTATCTCAAAGAGCTGATGAATGAAGCTATATATGAGTTGTACTGTTGTAAATAGTTGCTAGTAATTAGTGCTGTGTGAAGTTACCTGTGAAGGTTCACTGCCAGAGCTGTGAAAGTTGTATGGCACAGTCATCAACAAAACCAAAACATTACGTTGCGTCTAAGAGCAGCGCATGAAGAAAACATTTTTTTTGTTTTTGTATTGCAAGTCTGCAACTCGCGACCACGCGGTGACATTTACCAACGATTGTGTGTGGTATAATTATTATACTATGGCCTTTAGTCCACCTATGCCTGTCTTATTTTGATTGCCTCATGTAAAGTGGATCTCACATCTCCTCATGTGATGTGTATCTTACAGAGCTCATGAATGAAAACATACAGTAGTTATGCTGTTGTAAGGAACTGCTAGAAATTAGTGCTGTGGGGGGTTGCGTGTGAAGATTTACTGTCGGTGCTGTGAACATTGTATGGCAGAAATCACAAACAAAACTAAACATTAAGCAGTGTCTGAGAACGTCACGTTGAGAAAATACTCTTTCTGTATTTCCGCATTAATAACTGACTTGTGGTTATTCCCAAGCTAAAACCCGTGACATTACGGTGACTGTGTTTGATATGATTATACTATTGTCAGTATACGCCTCTCTTCTTCTGATCATGTCGATCTCACATACGCATAGTGATGAGTATCTCATGAAAGAGTGGAACTAGTAGTTGTGCTGTTTTAAGGAACTGTCTGTGAGGAATTGCCTGTAAAGGTTAACCTGCAGAGCTGTGAAAATTGTGTGGCAGAATCACAAGACAATGCAAAATTTTAAGCTGCGTCTGCGAACGTTCTGTTGAGAACATATTCTTAGGCTATGTCGCAGTGTTTAAATGACAGGCTTCCTGGCATGCCAAAGTATCTTGTGAGAGGTAGGCTGTCTGAACATGTATGAGACTAATTGTTTATATGAGAGCATGGAGTTAGCATTGTGATGCACTTGTTAATTTTGAAGTGAAGAATGAGGCGTTCGTACATTACTATAATGACCCTAATTTCTTGGATGCATGGAAGTTCTACAAATGACGAGTCAGGAAATAGAATTCACAAATGGTATCTTACGGCGTCATTTCTTAATCGTTTTTACACTAACTATATCAGGTTATACGTACATTTTCTATCCCTCCGTGACGATATGAGGTTATACATACATGTCCTATCCCTCCACGCCTAAAGGTTTGACATGATTCCGTTTTCGGTGGACTTAAATATTTTTCTGTTACGGTGCATTTCGCTTAGATGGTTGTTGTACTGGACTAATGAGCCCAACTTGCTTAGAGACCATCTGACCCACAGCTGGGAGAGGGTTGATGGATTCTCAAGGGTATTGTGCAGGTACCTCTAGGGCCTCAGTCTGCCCCTCGCCCTTTAGTCTGACTTCTTCCCCGAGACCTGCCTGGCTCTGGTGACCCTACCAGGAGTAAGAACTCGCGGCAGCATAACTCTCAAATTCTCTGAGACTCGCAAGCTCTCTAACAGACGTCAAGGTAGGCTATAGCAGAAGATTTTTACATGATTTCTTTCAAAATAGCAAGAAATTCCATAGAAATGTGCCCATCTCCTCTTCCGATTGGTTTCTTTTTTTGATGTTACTGATACGACTATCCTGATAATCAGCCTCAGGTGGTATGTTTTGTTCTGTTAGAATCTCGTCCATATTTTATAACGTGACCAAGAACGATTTTTACGTAACAGAACAACTGCAATCCCCTAAGCCATTCATGGAGACTTAACGATTTGTTGCAATGAAAAGTGTGGCTTTATGCAAATTTGTGTGGGCGTATGTGGAGGTCCAGTGGGGTAGGTGAAGAGCACATGTGTGGTTGTTCTTTGTATGGATTATAACGAAGATACAGGATCACGAAAGAGATTATGATAGTACTTGAGCTTCACAATAGAGAGAGAAAACATGATAACTGTAACAGTGGTGAATTATTTCATAATGGTGGAATCCAGGGGCGTAGCAAGAGTGATTTTTTTGGTAATCTAGCATTAATATCCGACCTCTTTTTTGTTTTTAACTTCGCTGGCAATCAATGGCTTTTAAAAGGTCAAAAATGTGGTATTTGGATCCAAAACATCCAAATCTGATAACACTGATAGGGTCTAGACCACTAGCCTGTCGTCGGCTCGTCGCCGGAAAAAAAAAAACAAACGGGAAGTCGTGTACTTGCGTGAATACAAACAACAAAACACCGTTAGAGTGGCAAGTCAACACATTTTTCTCTCAGATTATTGGCCACTTTTTCTCTATGCGTTGCCTTTGGGCGCTTTGCACTGAGGATATGTAGGCGTTGAATCTGTGAGACAGTGTATTGGCTTTCAGGTTATCGGCGAAGAAAACTTGCTAAGGTTGAAAAAAATCCTATTGCCAGTGCTTGTAAATGGCTGATTAGGTGAAAAAGATGGAGGTGATTTGGGAATATTTAAAAAAAACATTGAGGATTGATTAAACTGTATTAGACAAAATTAATAGATAACATGTTGGTACTTTCAGATTTATAGATTATATGGAGGCTAGCCCCTGGTGGAGTTTTTTTCTGTAATGTGTTGTTGTTTTGATCCCATGCTGTTGACAGCAAGTGCCAGCGTGATATATGAGCTTATACAGTAGGTATAGTCTGTATGTTTTCTTCCAAACAAATTACCATCGATTTGCGCTTTTATAGGCCTAGATAAGGTGTCGAATATACTCACTCTCCTGTGATTTTGTAGGCCTAGATAAGGTTTCAGATATACTTACTCTCCCGTGATCTTGTTTGTTCTTCATGCCTGAGAACTCACGACTTTGTCTCGAAGTGTATTGAGTGGACAGTGTCAATTTACCCAATGCCCCATACGGTCAGCTTGTTTATTCTCCAAGGCATAAGTTTTACGGTAGTTTGCGAGAAATCCAAATCAAGATCAGGTGTGGAGACAGCTCACTCTATCTTTCAGTTGTCATTTGTTGTAGGAGATATTTGGATCTAGCACAGCAAGAATCGCCATGGCCAGCTACTAAATACGTTCAGGCTTGGAGAAGTCGATGTGATGGTAACTTGGAGCAATAAGCTATAATGAATACGGAGAGAGAGATTGTTCACCCTTTTTATAGGATTTTCAAGTAACCTATAAAAGGTGTTATTAATGCCATAAATAATTTTCAAGTAACCTATAAAAGGTGTTATTAATGCCATACATAATTCTCAAGTAACCTATAACAGGTGTTATTAGTGCCATAAATAACAAACTAGACCACACCTGTTACTGAAGTGAACATATCATTCATGTTTTAGCTGATATTGTGAATATATACTAGTAAACTTGTGAAGGTTTCAAATATGAATAGTGCAACTCTTCAAAGATGGCCTCAGGCAATAGACAGCAAAGATAATAAAGAGTAATTTTGCTGAGTAGTTAAGAGTAATTGCAGAGTAGTTACTCTGTAAAAATTGTAAAAGAGAAGCAAAGTGTAAGTAACATTTTCAAAATTGCTGTCAGCGCACTTTGCAAGGTTACAGAGTACTGTTATGAGTTGTGGCCCATGCTTACAAAAAAACAACACCAAAAAACAGCAACAACAATAGCATAAACTGTTTAGACCTTGTGAGTGTGTTGAGAACTGTGGCCATATGCATAATCCATACGTTAATTAACGCATTGCGTTAACTGCAGTGAACACTACTAATACTTAGGGTGCATACGGCCACTGGACTGTATGCTATCTCGACGCAGAGGTCGCGGGTTCGATTCCCACCACATGACTTTCTTTCCTTCTTTCATTTTCTCCCCTCATTTGTCTTCTTGAGCACTTTTCCCTTTATCCAATTTTACTCCCTGCATGCTATCTCTCAAAACATTATAAAGGTTCTTAGATAGCCTTGTGGAGGTTAACCCAGCACTCATGAACTGAAATATTGTTGTTCATATAAATTATCTTTCTGCTGCATTTTCAGCACGAGTTTACCTGAGACGTGCTCTTATTTTTTGACGACTTTACTTATAACGAGACTTTTCACTGCTCAAACTGAAAACATCAGGCATCCCTGCTTTTGACCATGAATACGAAAACAGCTATTATATATATTTTGGCCTGGTTTCGGATTTAATAATAATTACATCTGAGGGAAGCCGACACCATTTAGAAAATAGATGGCAAAGTTTTCGTAGCAGCTACCAGCCTTCTAACGATGAATCAATGAAGTATTCCCAGCTAGATGATGTCAGATATGACACGGGTATTGTTAATTTATCATTATTAAGTTACAACTCCGGAGTAACCCAAAGCCTAGAGCCAGTGCATTGAGTCAACTATGAAAAATGACCAGGAGAATGATTAGCTGGACTAGCCATCGGTGATCATCAGAAGTGATAATCCCTTATTACCACCAAGCACACGACTTAAGAAGACCTGTCTCACTATCTTGACTTTGTGATGGTCCGCCCCTAGTGGTCAGTATTAGTGTCAGTACAAGGCTGTGCGTGTTACTCAAGCCTCTTGCTGGCTATTGCCTGAGCAGAGAGAGGATTATGTGGTAATGGGGTGAGTACTTGGACGCCTGTGGGGTTCTTAGCGTGAGCTGACAGTAGCTTCTTATCCTCACGTATGCTAGGGGCTGAGGATTAAGTCTGATAGCGGAGTGAGCGCAAGAATGATTGAAAGGGGGCAAAGGAACAGACAGACAGACAGACAGACAGACAGACAGACAGACAGACAGACAGACAGACATGCAGGTTAGCAGACAGACTGACAGAAAGATAGACAGACAGAGAGACGGACAGTCATACAGGTAGACAGACAGACAGGCAGGCAGACAGACATACGGATGGACGGACGGACAGACAAACAGACAGACAGACAGACATATAGACAGACATATAGACAAACAGACAGGCATTCATTCAAACAGACAGGCAGGCAGGCAGGTAAGCAGACAGACAGACAGATAGATAGACCAAAAGACAGACAGACAGATAGGCAGGCAGACAGACAGAAAGACCGCCAGACAGACAAGCAAGCAGTTAGATAGATAGACAGGCAGACCGACAAACAAGCAGGTAGACACACAGCCAGCCACACACACACACACACANACACACACACACACACACACATACACAAACACAAATACGGATGTCTGAATGAATGTCCAAAGATTTCCCCCTTCATAAGACACCGAGTCTGAAGGAGGCGAAGCGATGGCCGCTAACAATGTTAGATGTGCACATTAGGACTGGAACGACCAGAGGGAGAGCGATAGACGCCCCATAAGGACACCAAGAAGTCGGANGGGGGGGGGGGGGAATATTGGCGTCTACAATATTCAATATTATTTTTCACTTGATGGCGTGCGGTCTTCTCTGCCTTGGTTTGTCTGTGTTTGTCTGCCAAGCACCACGTCTGTTGATGTACTCGTCTTTTTTTATACTGCTTATCTGATCGTCTAGTTCTATTTCCATAGAAATTCTGTCTGTCTGTCTGTCTGTCTGTCTGTCTGGCTGGCTGGCTGGCTGGCTGGCTGGCTGGCTGGCTGGCACCCCGTGTTTTTAACTGTCTGTCAATTTGTCAGCTAGCTGGCCTGTCTCTTTGTCAATTACCTTGTCTGTCTCTTCAAAGACTTACGCGGTCTGTTTTCGTCTTCCATCTAGATTTACAATGCTTCTCACTATCCTTAATATTTGCTGCAAATTTTGCCTGTTCTCACCAGATCATTACAAAAATAAAACTGGAAATAGTGGAAATAGAGGTTTTATTTACCCGGTAAGGAAATTGTTTTACAATGCCATACACCCGTTTAAATACATCTCATTCACTATACACATACACGTAGAACAATATAAATAAATACACTATATCACAAATGAAGTCCATAATAATGTCATTGCTAGTCGCCACTATGCAGCGCTCTTTTCCCCTCTCCCCCCCCCCCCCCCCCC
>JAWQUT010000003.1:3603435-3607374 GCA_033807755.1 Ellobium chinense | reverse complement strand
CTCTCTCTCTCTCTCTCTCTCTCTCTCTCTCTCTCTCTCTCTCACACACACACACACACACACACTCACTCTTCCTTTCACTCTATCTGTCTCTAGCTGATGTTAATGATACATGCAATTAAGCTATTAAAGGATTCTTGGGTATCGCAGAGTTTTTTTTGTTATTGACTGTCTGTTATATATAGAATACATCAAATCAGTCTCGGAGCTTGAAGACAGTTTTGAACATTTATTACTCTCTTCTCTCTTATCAGTTTATTCTTTCCTTTATTATTATTATCTTCTTTTTTAACATTTTTTTTCCTTTTGTCCGTTTTTTTCTTCGGTACCTCTGCCTCAAACTGCTAACATGTTGAATTTCTTTTCTTTCAAGTCAGTCTTATAAAATAATTCACCTCCCATTTCTATATTTTGCTTTCTCCCCTATTCTTTCTCCTTTGTATTTATATTTCAAGGCCGTTGAAATAAAACACTTAGAAACTTCGGAAAAAAAAATAATCGCAAGAGATTGTGATTTCTTCTCCGTCACGACTCCCGAAGGAAATTGAACCATTCTGCTCCTTCCTCATACAAGAGACTCCACTGATCTGATTGCTCCAAGTTACCATAATATCGATTCCTTCAAACCTGTACATATTTAGTAGCTGGCCGTATCGATTCTTGGAAACTCGTACAAGACGAAGGCATCCTCGCCATCCTGGCGCCCTTTGCCATTGTCGAGTGCCAGAATCTTGGAGGTTCCCACATGTCAGGTCTTCCCGTGAAATGATGGTGCCAAAAGAAAGGGAACAAGATAGTACCAATCTTGTCTGTGTGAAAGTGTTGATATATTCATGGCAGTATCGCCTCCATTTAAAGAAAAGACTGAGAATAATGGTGAAAACGAAATTCTATTTAGCAATAGGAGAGGCCTTTCCCAACGACGAACTTAAATTATTGCTATGTTTGGAGAAGAGATGGTATACAGTACTCTTGAAGGAAAGAAAAAAAAGGGGGAGGGGGATGAGGAGGAGGTCAGCCATGAGCTTGTCCTAAGGAAAAGTAAGAAAACACCGAAGAAGGGTAGTGGTTGGAGGTGGGAGGGGAAGTTGCTGGCCCATTTTCCCCGTGTTACCTGTATTATCATCCGTATGTGGACGTATATTATTTCCGATCCAGTGTCTGATGTCGCTATAGTCAGCCATATTTGTTTACCACGATGTTACTGGAGAGCAGGTTCCCAAACTCATACCGCTCTTTGACTCTAAAGATATGGCATTATATAATGATATGCCATCAAAGAAGAAGCAGGAAGCAGCCTTTTTTTTTTTTTAGATCTCTGTAATATTCCTTATCTATATTAATAAAACGCTTCAGCCAAATTTGTGTCACAGATTTCTTAAGAACGACGTAACGTAAAAACATGCGGTTTTCACCTAAATTCGTAGAAAAATACACCAAAGGTAACTATACACATTAGTCCTCTTTATTTTATTTATCCTTTTTTTGAAAAAAAGAATGTGTATAGCAACGAAATACAATCTCCGATAGATCTTTTCAATCCGCCCGATTCGCCAATCGTCCAACTATTTCATGGAGTCTAATGCATTCGTCTATGATGCCTTTTGGTGCGCTGGGTATTCTTTCGCCGCTGGTGCGTTGCCTGCTTGCCCATTTGTAAAATGGGGTGTTAGTCTTGTCAGCAATAAAGATAACATTTCAAAATCCAGTTCAGCTTTTTCAGTAGAACTTTGATAACGCTACCATACTTCCGAATATGCTTATGGTTTTGGAAGGTGTTTTGTGTTAACGAAAGTGGTGTTGTTTTTTTTTAATAAATAAAGCAGTGGGATTTGTTCAACAGGAATATATACAGGCAGTGGTGTTTCATGGTACTTGTGTTAACTGCTTTCTATAAGATAATGTTTCTCTCATTCTGACCCCGTTTACTGACCAACTGACCTAACTTATTCAAGTGCACACTGGTGTCATCATGTTAACGATTTCTAGCTACATTGACACTTTTGTGATCGCCTGAATACCTTGCAATAGGCGAAGTCAGATAATTATTTACAGAGACCGACCAAATGGTACATCTTGTATTCTCTCTCAGATATGGCCCACAGTTCACACAGTTCGAGAACCGCCGCTTTGAATTGTCAACTCTCAAGCTCTTGTAGAATGCAGGAAATGAGGCGTAGTCTACGTATCTCGATGTTCAATGAAATCAGGGTTATTGTTGAGTCGTTGGCAGGTATTGACGAAACGATTGGGGAAACATACCATGGTTATTTTGTTGTTATTGTTGTTGTTGTTGTTGCTGCTGCTGCTGTCGTTGTTGTTGTTGTTGTTGTCATTGTTGTTGCTGCTGCTGCTGTCGTTGTTGTTGTTGTCGTTGTTGTTGTTGTTGTTGTTGTTGTTGTTGTTACTGTTGCTGCTGTTGTTGTTGTTGCTGCTGTTGTTGTTGTTGTTGTTGTTGTTGCTGTTGTTGTTGTTGTTGTTGCTGTTGTAGTTGTTGTTGTTGTTGATGATGATGCTGACACGAGAAGAGGAAATACGAAACAGGTGTTTATACTACCACGGCCCACACCGTCGCCCATTTCGCCATCATCACCACCATTTCGACGGCTACATCTTCTGCTATCGTCACTATTATCATACAAAAACAAAGCTGAGGGAATAGTTTCATATAGCGCCAGTGTATGTCATTACCAAGCGATTTGACGTGCCATCATTTTCGTGAATGCCTAGTTGCGTGGCGGCCCTCGTGTTTGTTCATTAAAACAGACTACGTAGTTTTAAAGATTATGTATTTAGTGTAAAGTTTCATGTAATCGTTACTTGTTGTCTCGAACTTGCAGAAATAAAAGTTGTATTGCTTCCTTTTATCAGAGTTTATGGAATAATGATTTAGACCACATTATGCATCTTTCGTCAGTAGGCCTGTGCCCTCAATCAGAGGTTCGCGGATGAGGCATGGCAGATCCATTCGAAGAACGCGTGTTGTTGTCAACTGCTACAAATACCACTGCTACCACTTCAGCTACTTTCAGTACTCCAACAGCTTCGTCTGCTGTCAACACTACTATTTCGAGATGTATTATCATAAACTGAAGCAACGACTTCTTCCACTGTCATTTACCGCAGCTATTATTTTTTTTTATGTTAAAATCCCTATTGCTTCACCTGTTTGCGACGACGACGACAACAACAACAACAACAACAACAACAACAACAACAACAACAACAACATCTACAACTACGTCAATTATAACAACTATTACTACTACTATTACTACTACTTCTTCTACTACTACTATTACTACTTTTTAATTTATTTTTTTTTAACTCAACTTTATTTGTCTGTTAAGCATAACAATCAAATACAATACATTTTTCATGACATTGAATACAACCATAACAAATCATATAATGATGATCAGTATTATATGAACGGACAAAGTGATGATGTTGCACTGGTAAGATGATGATGCTGGGGACAACAGTGATGCACGTGATGAAAATCACACGAGGAAAAAAAGCTTTTAACATTTTGTAGTAAAATCTTGACAAAATTTAAAAAAAAAATAGAATAAACAGGTCTTTGATGATCCCGATTACTACTACTACTACTACTACCACTGGCACTACATCTACTCCTATTACATTTACTATATTTACTGCATTTACACTACTACTGTAACTACTACCAGCGATACTAATGTTAATACAGCTACCAACAATAGTAGGCTTGTTCAGCTCAAACTTCTGCTGTAAACAACTAAATAAATCATTCATTATGCGCTTAAAGTCTTTTAAGACATTTACACCACACTACCTTGACACAAACGTTTACTCTTCTCCTCTGTCTCTCTCTCTCTCTCTCGCTCTCTCTCTCTCTCTCTCTCTCTCGCTTACTCTCTCACTTTCACTCTCTCACTCTGTCTCGTTCACTCAGGC
>JAWQUT010000003.1:3585935-3595935 GCA_033807755.1 Ellobium chinense | reverse complement strand
TCAGTGAAACTGCCCTTATGTTAGGCTGGAATGTTCCTGTTAAGTAATACTTTTACGTTCTGTTCCTTTTATTGGCTTCTTAGCCCTCTAGTGCCCAGCGTTTCAGATCTGATACATTTTGTGGAACAAAGAAAAAGCAAACCAAGATCATCACCCCTCCATAATAGTGTGAAGTCGCATGACCGGGCATTAGCCTGGATATGAGACTTATAAACCGCATTATTATTATTATTATTATCACTATTATTATCATTTTGATGCTTGTTCCAGCATAGTGGACCCAGAAGTGATCCAAAAACTGGAGCTCGGACTTTTTGTGCCATTGTAAATAGGGCTGGGCACTAGAGGGTTAGTTATGTTTCATTCCATACTCTTCCACGCCTTGTTTGTCAGGGGAATAATGCTCGCTTAAACAGTCTCACAGGGGGCTAATTTATCTTCTGTAATATGCCGTAGGAGAGTATTCTTAGGTTCGATGCATATATTGCTGTATGGACTTATGCCACACTTACTTGCATTAGATGCTGTGCTGCATCAGATTTCGATTCTGTTCCATTACGTGTTGTTTGAAGCCATTGAGGCCATTGTTATTGTCCATGCTTAGCTAAGGCTGTTTAGAATATTGCATTAAACCGTGCCTTGGAATACAAGAGCCCTTTGGTCATGAGTGTGCCTGTCCTCAACTCAGAGCAGCCCCGTCTTGGACGATGGCATGGCCTTGTCACTCTTACTGTATTATGCAAGTGCACAGTAGAGAGCTTTTGTTTTAAAATGTGTATCTTTTATGGATCGTCATGGCAGAGTTAGGCATGCTCATCAGTATAGCATTTCTTGAAAATCCTAGACTGAGAAGTGAATTTCACATCTATTTCGACACATGCAGGATAGATTGTAACACCAGGAAATGCCATGTGCGAACACCTGTCATAACAGTCCGTAGGAGATCCGAACTTTTATACAAAAGCTCTCCAATATGCAAGATTTTCCACGATTATGCGTCATACCTGGAGGCTGGAGACAAGGGCAAAAAAAAAAAGAAACTCTTCATTTATCTGGAAAAAAAAAGTAGTAGTTTTTCTGCTCAGTCTCTTGCATCGAAGATGATATTTCTTCTTATGGTTGGCGTAACGTCAGTTCATCTCGTGCAAGGCAAAGGTGGAACGGCGTTATAAATGAGCTGGGCATGTTACGTAGCGTGCGAGCTGTGGTGGTTATAATGAGGTTATTATAGAGCCCTAAGAATCATGTTTATCTGGGGAAACAACAATAAGGTTTGTGACAGGGGAGACAGGGCGCTCTGTCATCTTATTGATTACTTAATTAAGATGAAAAGGCAGGTGAGAAACGCTCGAGGAAGAGACAGACGGAAGGGGCCGGAGGTAGGAAGCGCAGGGCGGAAGAGCTTGATGGGAAGAAGATGATGGAAAGGAAGAAGAATTGCGGCAAAGATGGGGAANGGGGGGGGGGGGGTACACTCTAAGCTCCTCCTCAGAGATTCCATGATTTAATGGCTCCTTCGTGGACTGTTATTTGGGACACATGTGAACTTTGCTTTTGGGTAACACATGGGTCCGCTATGTGCTAAATATAGGTGAGAAATATATTGCTGGGTACCAGGTGGGTGTCATAAGATTGGCTTACAGCTTAGACGCCAGTAATTATCGCATCATGTGGTAACATGAAGGCCAGCCTATCTCAGTTTGTTGAAAACCAGATGGGTACTATATGGATCTCAGATACTCTGCCAATGGTAATGAAGCAGCAGGGCTATGAGGAGAAAGAGTAGGATAACAAGAAGATGAGACGAACAATATGGATATAGTGAGAAAAAGGCGAAGGAGTAGAAGTGGCTTGACGAGAGAGAGAAAGAGAGAGAGAGAGAGAGAGAGAGAGAGAGAGAGAGAGAGAAAGAAAGTGGGGGAGGGATGAGAAGAGAGTAAAGGAAGGAAGTAAATGAAGAAGAAGAAGAAGAAGAAGAAGAGGGAAATGAGAAAGTAAAATGAAGACAAAGGTAAAATGTGGTATGAGAGCCGTGGGGCTCCGTCGTCTAATTCAGCACATAATTATGAAAGAAATGCCAAGGGCGATAATGAATGGAGCAACTTCTCTCCACAACCATAATCAGCGCTGCGCAACAAAATTATCCCATTCTCTTCACCAATTTGGAATAAAGATAGATCTTTTACTACGCAGTTTGTAACGCATAGTTACACTACTTGCTGAATAAAATACTCGCTATGTTGGTAGCTAGAAATCATCCTACCTTTGGTAGAGTGAAACAGTGCAGTGGAGCGACACGATTTAGACACTCTGACACTCTGAAAAACCCCTAAACTTGTCGTAATGTTCTTGTCCTGAGTTTCTTATATTCACTTCAAACTTTACACACCAACTCTGAACACCCGACGCAATAGAGATTATGAAATAGTCCCCTAGCTCTGAGAATTCTAATATTTGACGTCCTTCTTTGCAGGCCTATTTATTGCAGCGGAAAAGTTGATACTTTGTTTTGTGTCTGATAATATTTCCTCGATAACATGGTTTAGTTTGATTACAATGTCATCGAGATTTCCTGAGGATATAACGTCCTCTTCTTTCACAAGGTTTCAAAGGACCTGCTAGACTAGCTTCCCATTCCCACCCTCAAGAATTTTATTGATTTTCGTAGACTACGAGGCTGTCAAGAGAAGGCTGTGTTTTGCATTACTCTGTTAGATTTCGCTTTCACTGGTAGCCACCTCCCACTCATACCAAGCCCAACTTATTCAGGCAACCTTCTCTAGGAGTGCCAGACCACAATAGCATGGCCCTGCTCGTGGTGCTCCGCGAGTCGTTCATTGCAAGCAAGCAGCTCACCCCTGCTAAGCGGCCCCGAGGGACCGTATGCTGCCCACATAATAGAAAAGGCCCATCAATCGATCCCCAAACATCAAAACCACAAAATGGCTGGAGGCTGCGGGACGCATTACCGCTGTTACGAATTAGCTCCGAGAGCCGCTAGTGTCCTCTCTTCTCTCTCTCTCTCTCTCTCTCACTTTTTTCATTCATTAATTCCTTCTGTAAGCTATTTACTAACCCTCACCTCCAGTGGCTTTACTTTTTTGGTTGTGATACCATGGCTCCGTCACAACAGTGTGTTTGCTCCTGTTGGAAAGCGGAAATATTGATGAATACAGCATAGGTAATCTTATTATTCTCTTCCCTGGCTTCAGAAAATGCAGAAACTTCAACAAAGATAATGTACATAATATGTACTGCAGTGATAACGAAGCGAAAAAAAGATTCGTCAGCTGCAGCAGGTTCTGTGTTTTCATTTTATGTGTTTCTTTAAGATTCATGGACACTGAAATAATGCATGTCTATTTAGATCTGACCTTTTTCATGATAGAAACTCACCTTAGCGAGGAATTTCAGATGTTTGGATGCAAAAAAAGTAGTAGTGGGAGGTATTAGATCTAACTTTGGAGAAAGCTTTTACGTCCTCAGGACCATTTGTTTGGAATAAACTGCCTAAAAAAATTCGTAAAGAAAGTCTTTGTACTTTTACGAAATTTTTAAAAACACATTTGTTCAAACAATATCTTGATTGACCATGACAGTCTGCGAAACCAAATCGTATTGTTGTTGGTTTTTTTACACCTATATTGCAGTACATGTGTACAGAGTGTAGTATGCTTGGGTGTGTGAGCTGAATATTATATAATCTTATTTACTTCTCTGTGTAAAGCGCTCAGAGCCTGTATGTAGAGGGATGAGTGCTATATAAATGCTATGTATTAAAGGACATACTCTTCATGCCATGTACTTGACACAGAACGCGAGGACATTGCAGAAAATTCAAGAGCCTTGCTACTAACTGAATCAATCTTGTGACAAAGTGACACTAATATTCCTTAGCGGAGAAGAAGGTCAAAGAAGCAATCTATATTGTGTTAAATAGTGCTGTTACAACTTTGGTTAGGTGATGCCAGCGGTGGTATGAATACCACAATGAGAAGCCTATATCTAATAACAATGTAACATTCGAGATTACTCCACTTTGAAGCCGAAGCGCTTGACTTATTATAATGAAAATGACCACTCAACCATCCGCTCATCATTGTAGGAAGGCCAGCTCTACTTAAACACGTGCTTGCTCTCTGATCTAACTTTGCTGTTCCAATACTTTCATAAGTTCACTCAAAGTCTAAAGTGTGCCGAGGTTGCACTTTGAAGCACCAGATATCGTGTGCACAAATTCGCGTAACCTTGCGTCCCGGCGGTAACTACGGGAAACTATTAGATTTGTAAGAGTTTCACGTAGATACCGTTAGTGCGCAAAGTCACGCAGAATATATTGTGCATACGGTCCCAGAAGTTTATCGCTAGTCAATTTCACGTCTAATGGGTCTACACTGTGACTTATGTGTTACTGTTGCTAAGTAATGTACAGTGAAAAATGGCCACGTTTTATTCAATTACGAAAGATGAAGAGACATGGGTAGCCTTTGTGTGGAATCTATAAAATATGGAAATGTGGTTCCAGGGCCCGCTCCTATGAGATTCCCAGACTTGGCAGCAAGTTCAAATGATCCAATAACGTGGAGACTCTTTCTTGTCGCGGATTTGCATATTCAGCTCTTGATTCCGAGAACGCGATGAATGAGAACGTGAAAGTGAAGTGTCTCGCGCGTCTTTCTCTTTGGCGAGTCTCCCCTCAATCTTGCTGGCGCATTAATTTCAGGGCGTTGCAATGAGGATCGCTGCGGGTAAGCTCGCCTTCGGACTATCTTGTTTCAAGGCAATTCCACAGCACAATGCCACGGCAATTACGCCAATTTCTTAAAAAGCTTTTGACTTTGTAGCACTGAATTTCAGTTTTTAATCTAAAGAATAAATTAACTCTGTTAGAAATAACAAAATAATAGCTGTGAAGTCAAAACTTTTCAGAAATCAGTGCATCTATAGTGGCATTTTCCTGGAATTGCGCTTTACTTTATTTTATCTCTACTTCACCATAACTTAACTGACTTCTGGATTCGATGATTCCTTCTTTGTTCTTCCTTTTGTTTCCCCCCTTCACTCTCCTCCTTCTCTTACGCTGTCTGTACTTCCTTTCCCTCCTTCTCCTCTTCTTCTCTCTTTCTTCTGGTCGCTCTGGGCATTCACCTCCTGTCTCTATCTTCTTGTTCTCTCACCATTTTTTTTTCACTTTTCTCTCATTTCTTTCTTTCCATCTTCTTTAACCACGATANATCCACCCGCTCACCCACTCCCCGACCCACATACTCTCGCTCTTCATGAACTTGATTACTGAGATCGAATCACATTTGATATTCTATGATGTAAGTCATGTTTACATGTTTGCATTTTCCTCCTCGGGCACACACGGCGTTCCTTAGATCTTTCTTTGATGGCACCGCTGTCCCAAACAGAGCCTGTAAATGACACGGACAAATAGTCCCGCGGAGAGGGAGTTCATTAACCTTTCATGCGTGAGTACGGCTGAAGGCTCTGCAATATGTTACATTAATCTCTACGTCGCCCGACATTTGCAATAACAAATACTACGAGGTGCAATCCAAAAGTCTCCTGCTGGAATCATTGTGCTGATTTCCAAATCGAAGATGAAAGAGGAATGTAATACCCGGAGTAAATCTACGAGCTTTTATAGGCATAGTCCAGGAGTTCGATCGCAACGTAAATAAATTGAATTTTTTGATGAGATACCATTTGGGAAAGAAACAACCTTTTTACTTTTTTTGTTTTTTTCTCCCATCTGATAATTAAATTTGCTTCTCAAATAAGTTTTGTTTGTTTATCTGTTTGTTTGTTTGTTTGTTTGGCTTCAGATTTTATGCATTTCTAAGAAGGGCAAGCCTTGCTTGGATGTGCAAACATCAGCGATATTCTGGTCAGTCTTACTGAATTACTGTCTTTGTTAAGCTACTTTGTGTGACAGGTCTTCTACAGACTTTGCACGGTGTAATGAGGTGCTACAGCTTTCACTTTGTAATCTAGGAACAAAACATTTGATCAGAAACTGTAGTACATGTTATGATCAAAAGTACCATTGGATGAAGGTGACATCATACATCTCTAATGCGTTCCCTGTAAAAGATCCCTTTTTTTTGTTTTTTTGGAGTGCAATACAAGCCTTGCACCAACAGCGACATAATGGTTTTATTTGATTGTTCTGTGCGTGGTAGTCCAGCTTTTAATGCACATGGCAGTGCACTTAGGAAAGTGAGGATTCCCTAGTCTGATCAAAACAATCCTCAGATACATTCGCTTTCAATTGACTATGGGCCGTAGCAGGAGCACCGTAACATATGGCGTCCCGAGTGTTAACGGAATTTGCCGAAGCAGATGCATCATATTATTACTCCTTGGATGTCGCGTCGCATGAAAATGCCAATGTTTTTTTTTATTCACTGTTGGCTGTAAAAGGTTTTACATCTCTCATTACCTTATCCAGGGATCCCATGCAAAAATACTTCCCACACATGTTGTTTAGCTCTTCCTGCAAATTTTGACACAAAGAAAAATGCCCCTAAACCAATCAGATTTTGAGAACTTATGCAGTGAAGCAGGCTACCCAATAGTTTAGATCTTTTCACATAGTAAACGCAGATTTCCACCTAGCAACAACCAGAAAGTTTATACTTCAGTGACTAAACCTCACCTATTCTGAGTTAACAAATATATGTGTACCTATCTAAGCCTTTAAAATTCAAATCCAACCCCTTCCCCCCCCCCCNCCCCTCCACAGGGCCAGTTTTCTGAGTTTATAGGGACCATTTAACATTGCATACCTTTATGCCAGGTGCTATTGGCATCTTCATACCTATAGTATAGTGAGTGTAGGATTCTAATATTTGAGTTACTGGGTCACATTCAGGCAACATCGACTTTCTCATGGTTATTTCATAGTATTTGATTTCGACCGAATAAAAATCAATCACGTACCTCTATTGGAGACACTTTCCTTCAGATACAACGAGATTTCATTAACGATAATTTCGTCACGAAAGCGATTTACAGAGGAAAAAAAATCACATGCCATTAACCAGCACGTAATGCTATGCCTAGAGGGAAAAAAAATGATATGCCCCAGCTGATTAGTCCTTTCGGATGTATGCCACGAGCATGAAAAGAATTGCAAATGTAAGCATTTTCCTTTACAGTCTCACAGAGTCTTTTCCTAGGGGAAGGGAGTGTCCTTATGAAGGTGTATGGAATTGCAGTGGATTGATTTCCCTTTTTAAGTAAAGGATTTACAATGGTTTTTGCGAAAGTCATACAGTGTTTTCAGTGGTTTTGTTCATACGGTCTGTCTGTCAGCTCATTTACAAGTATGCCGACAGTACTGGATGTTTCTTTGGAGTCATGTTATGGTGTATTTGTCTCCTATCATTATTTTAAGAGTTTTGGCGTTGTTTTAAATCCCTTATATTACAACTGTCTTGCAGTGGGCTTATTCCTTTTCATAACGTTTTGCAGTGGATTTGTTATCTTTTATTTCAAAGTCTTGCAACTGTTTTCCACCTTTTGGTACAACAGTCTTGCAGTCTGTTTATTCCTTTTTATCATATCCTTTTTCTGCGGTGGGTTTATTACCTTTTATTATAACATTCTTGCAGGTTTATTCTCTTTTATTATAGCTATCTTGCAGTGAGTTTATTCCTTTTTTTTTTTTATAGCAGTCTTGCCACGAGTTTATTCGTGCTAATTTAGACAAAAAAGTCTTTCACTGGGTTTCAGCCTCTTTTATTATAACAGTCTTGCAGTAGTTTTATTCCTTATAATTATCTCAGTCTTCCAGCAAATTGATTATTTTTGATTATAGCAGTCCTGAGGTGGGGTTATTCCCTTTTGTTATATCCGTGTTGCAGTATGTTTCTTCCTTTTGTTTTATCCGTGTTGCAGTATGTTTCTTCCTTTTGTTTTATCCGTGTTGCGGTATGTTTCTTCCTTTTGTTATATCCGTGTTGCAGTATGTTTCTTCCTTTTGTTATATCCGTGTTGCAGTATGTTTCTCCCTTTTGTTATATCCGTGTTGCAGTATGTTTCTTCCTTTTGTTATATCCGTGTTGCAGTATGTTTCTTCCTTTTGTTATATCCGTGTTGCAGTATGTTTCTTCCTTTTCTTATATCAGTCTTGCAGTGGACCTATTCCTTTCTATTACAGCAGTCATACAGCGAGTTAATTCCCTCTTTTGTAGTAATATTCCTTATTGTGTTATATTATCGTATAATGACAGTCTTGTAATGGATGTAGTCCCTTTCAATATTACAGTCTTGCAGTTGGTATATTCTCTTTCAATATAACAACCTTGCAGTGGGGTTTATTCCTGTATATTACATCAGTCATGCAGCGAATTTATTCCTTTTATTATAAAATTCTTGTCGTGAGTTTATTGCTGTTTATTGTAACAGTCTTCCACGAGTTTAGTCCCTTTTATTAAAACAGTCTAGCAGGAGTTTTTTTCCCCTAACATGATGACAATCTTGCCGTGGGTTTATTGCCTATAGCAGTATTGGAGTGGCTTATTTCTCCTTTTACTGTAATAGTTTTGCAATGAACTTATTCCATTTTATTCTAAAGTATCGATTAGTGACAAATTACTCCTTTCTAAGCTCTTATAGCCCTGTAATGAGTTTAATGTACGTGAACAAAGTTTAATTATACATGAATTCCCCACTTGATGTATCGAAGTGAAAATCAATATTTCTCCGGATTCGACAAATTTGTCAGGGCAAATGCACTGCTAATACTACATAGTTAAGGGACGCGGAGGTTTTTTGGGTTTTTTTTCATTAAAAGTGATGGTTTTAGTAAATGTGGTTTTTTTTTCGAAGAGGGGAAGTGAAGGGACTGGAATAAAATGTGTAAAAGTGTAATGTACCATGAAATGATGCCAACTGTCTGGAATCCAGTTCACTGGAAGGATACCTCATGGAGTAATGAATAGTGCCTATAATCATTACAGAACTGAGATAACGTTATACTTTATATCTTCTACACTTCAATACCACATATAACTCTAAGGGGATGACCCTCCCATTAGGTTATAGTGCGCGACCGTGGTTTGCAATATCGTTTCTCTACTCAGCACGGTTTGCGAGCAAAATTGCTCTCCAGAGTGCTAAATAATGCATTTGTCTTCTGTTGTGAGTGATGATCTTAGGAAATTATTATCTCCAAATACAGATTTGGTACTTGACCACCAGATTTCACACATGTATCTAAACACATTAACGTATATCATTAAGAAGCTTTATGTCTCAAGTTTAATTCTCATTATATTCTTATGAGAGACAGCCCTTTCCCATAAATAACGTATTCTTGAGACATAAATAGGTTACTGAATATTGCGGTGTAATGATATGCATTAACAATCATATAGTGTTCGTCATACTTCTTTTATTAAAGGTTTTCGACATTTGAAAGATTGCGCATTAATGGTGGGATCTTTTACAAAGGTAAGAATTACATAAATTCAGCATATTTGTACCGTCTAAAAGTTAAACACTATTTAGAACTTTGTGCATCGCTGGAAATAAACACCCCCATTTCACTGTATAGAATTGTTTGCACCCGCCGAAAGTAAAGATCCCCAGTGCACTATATATAGTCTAGCTCTTTGCATCCGCTGAAAGTCAAAACTCCCAGTTCACTATATAGAGCTATTAGCATCCGCAGGAAGTAAAGACCCCCATTTCACTGCATAGAGCTGTTAGCACCCGCTGAAAGTAAAGATCCCCAGTTCACAACACTGAGCTATTTGCGCTCGCTGGAAGTAAAAAGCACCCATTTCACTGTGTAGAGCTATTTGCACCCACTGAAAGTAAAGTCCAGCAGTTTACTGTATAGAGCTGTTTGCTTCCGCTGGAAGTAAAGACCCCCGTTCACTTTATCTATATAGAGCCATTTGCACCCGCTGAAAGTAAAGACTCACTGTAAAGTTCACTGTGCACAGCTGTTAGTATCAGCTGGAAGTAACCCCTTCCCCCTCCT
>JAWQUT010000003.1:3569391-3585648 GCA_033807755.1 Ellobium chinense | reverse complement strand
CTGCAAGGTGTCATCTGCTGAAAGCACACTATAAAAGCAGATTAAGCAAATGAAAGTTACGCACCGTGAAATTCTGCACCTTTTTTTGCATCATGAAACGCTAAATAATATGACATTCTTTGCTGTTAGATCATGATATATCAAAAATTCAACTCTCCCTAGCGATCTTTAATCCCAAACATTTCCGAATATTTCCACGGGTCAGTTCACTCTAGATTTGGACATGTTGTGATTACGATTGAATGAGGCAGAAAAATATCGGTGTGTAGATGTTCAAATTATCATCATCATCAATGCCTTTCGCCCCCAGCAGGGTATAGGCCACGTACAAGCGAATTCCATCTTTCCCTGTCTTGGGCCATCTTTCCAAGCTCGTTCCAAGTGAGCTTCATCTTTCGCATGACCCTTTCCGTGCATCGTTTCCATGTCTCCCGTGGCCTACCCCTGCCTCGTGTTCCTTGTGGATTCCACTGCAGTGACAGAATAAAACAAGTGAAAACGCACTTTCCACTCGCCATGTCATCAAAGGGTCGAGTGAGTAGGAAGACTTTTGTGGACTGATCCTCATTATATCACTCTAGTTTTAAGTCGATCAGGCCTTTCAAGGATGTTCAATGCATACCAAAATTCTACTCTCCAAACGTTTGGGACAGGCTTAAGGACAGTCAAAGGATAAGGGTATAGGTTTAACAGTAAGGCAGGGGTTAGGGGCAAGATAGAGGTAGAGGTTGTGATGGTTTAGGACAAAACCAAACTCTGACACAGCCTTGGAAGTCCTAGAAATTTACTTGTCACGAATGGGTGACGTCGATAGAACCACAACATGCTTGTCTTAAGCAGCACGTCGACTTATGTCACAGAATAATACCAGAATAAGATCTATATTACCAAAAGCTATTTCGGAATATTTCGGTAATGATCGAGACGTCATCTACGATCGGACAAGAGAGAGTGTGTTATGGGCGTCTTCGTATTACGAGAATATGAGGAAGTGTAGAGTCAGTGCAGAACGAAGCGCTTAATAATTTGAAAACTTGCACCTGAACACTGCTATGGGTGCATTCAGTTCTTCTGCTGATTGGAGATATTATTTTATCATCGTCTCAGACATGTAAAAGCCAGTGCGCTACAGTGCGTTCTCAGTTCAAGTTCAAGTTCAAGTTCAAGTTTATTTAGGCCAAAGCCAATCACGTTGCAATACATATCAACAGTTCAGAAAGTATGAAACAGGAGAAATAAAAAACAACAACAACAAAAACAAATTTTAAAAAAAAGAAAAACAAGAAAAAAAAGAAAAAAAAAAACAAGAAAAAAAAAAGAAGTAAAACACGAAGAGAAACAATGGGGGATTTTTCGACAGAAAATGGCTCTCCGTAATGTCACAACAGAGCTTAAGGGTAGACTGCGGGTCATATCTTTTTTTAGACCAGTATGAAAGGTTAGTGGACACTCCGCCTACTCGCTAACACCTTTGAAATGGAGAATCTGGCCAAAAATATCATGTACAGTTTAGGACTTTGGTAAACCATTCGACATAATAAATATTCAGATTATTTTTACATTAGTTTGACTCTAATAATTATAATTTTATAGTGATTAGGTGTGTTTATAAGTAGACTACATTATTTTCCTCACTATTACATGGCATTGTGCAGCCGAGATCCTTCTTGTACTTCCAGTCTAAATCATATAGTCAACATACTGCTGTATGTGTCACGGATATGGTCCCTAACGATATCGGTGTGAATTGCTAACTGGGCGGCCAGAATAAACCTTACGGAGTGGTCTGGCTGGATTGTAGTTTTAACCGAGGCAAAACATTTTCTAGTTAATTCCCCTATTCAGGTGCCAGGTATTTTTATCTTGTTAATGTACTAAAATTTACTCATACCGACAATCTGCACTCTAGCTCAGTGAATTATCATTCTGATTTAAAATCTGAAGAAGAACTCAATCCTCACACGAACCAATCTATGGATAATTTCCGTTTTCTTAGAAGGGTAAAATGTATGTTGCCGGGCTCTTGTCAGTTATCGAAAATCTCGCCCTCTCGTTGTCCAGCCAGAATTTTTTTAAGTTCAAGTTCAAGTTTATTTAGGCCGAAGCCAATCACATTACAAACATATCAACAGTTCAGAAAGTATGAAAAGGGAGAAATAAAAAACAACACAAAAAAAAAGGGAATACTCATATCTTTGTACCTATCTGCCAAAGTTGATAATTTGCCAGGAGATGCACAGTTTTACATGCCACTTTTGCAGCTTTTTAAAATATTGAAACAGAGTATAGCTAAGTTCCGTGTCTGCTTGGGCTCGTCTGTTTGAAACATATTAATAAATCGTACCATATTTGGTTTAATTTTCAAAGAACATGGCAGATATTTACTTTGTAGGCCTTTGAATTTCTGACATTTAATCAAACAATGATATTCATCCTCTATTTTATTGCACAGCTCACATTTTGTCTGAATGCCCTGTCCAAATACCCCCGTCCTAGTAATATTCCTTCTTGTCACACCGATGCTGCCACTTATTTCCCCTTTTCTGATTTTTTGTTTGTTTGTTTGTTTGTTTGTTTTGCCAACGAATGGACTGGACCAACAATTTTAAGGAAAACGTCTTTGAAAAGCGATTACACAGTAATAGTCTACCTTAGGTCAGGCCAAGAATCAGACTCGATTACTGTTACTAACGGCACCGATTCCAGGTGTCATTGTAATCGACTGTCGTCGTCGAACAGACTTTTGAATTTCCGGGAGTCGCACATCACTGTCCTGGACACCTCCAGAGAGCAGCTCTCGCCAAATCGCATTCCTTGTGTGAATGGCCCCTCCCAATTTCCCTCGAAACCCCCTGGGTCGGCATGGATCAATCCTTTAAGCTGTTGGTACGGACAATAAGACGCTTTGCGTTCTTGCAGTTCTTCTGTTTTTTAGTTGCCATGGGAAAATTACAGAGGAACATAAGGGCACTAGAGAATATGGATATTTTGTTTCGTAAAGAGATGAAGAAAAACAGAAATGATAAATTGAAATCGTGGGAGATGAAAGGGGTTCTCCAGAATGAGTAGCATATAATACGAATTTGTGAGCTATGAATAAAAATGGAATCATGATCTTAATAACGGTGTATTTCCTGTATGGATGTATAGAGATCATAAGATGCAATGGAACATTCACTTCAACGAACAGGACGTGAGAAGACGATGAACATTCTCTCATAAACTGGTCGCACATTGTCTTTGATAAGATTGTCATACACGCATTTGACAAGATCTATAATAACGCCACTTCAAGTCTTTGTGCTGCATGCCGCCATGTTGCTTCCATTCTCCCCGGCCCCAAAGCCGATTATATGAGTCAGGATTGCCAGATAACACTTTGGGGACAAGCCAAACCGCTTTTCAAACAACATTAATTATCGTCACTTTAAATAATACATGTACTTGCACAGAAGTGAGGTTAGACTAACTGCTGACAAAAGCAACTGCAGATCAAAGTCAGTCCTGTTAGGAGTTATCTGTAAGGTATGAAATGTTGAAGAACATGCGTAGGTGGCGATAAAACTGTGACCAGATTAAGATGCAGGTAAAAGCAAAATATTCGCTAGAAAACATGAACAATTTAAAACGCCAAAGAAATTCTCCTGGCGCGTGCCACTTTTATTAAACAAAAAAACAAAAAGAGAAAATATGAGAAATTTGACGTCAAAAGAGCCAAGCTGGCAACCTCGTTGTGAATCGTCTGAAGCACTGAACCCATAGACCCTAACAGAGCCGTCATTGAATAGGGAGAAATGACCGCCAATCCCCATAGCGGCAATAACATGATGAGTAGGATTCTTCAATCAATTATCAAACATAGAAGGTCAAAAAGACCCCACACACCGCAACCTGCGGGAATAGGATCTGCAATTGGAACTCGTGCTCTTAGACGTGAGTCTGAATTATAGACATTCTTTGCAACGTGTTTTCATCTCGTCAGCAAGGGGCTTGCATCTGAAATTTTAGACGAGCCCTTCCCCCCTAGCTCTCTGCCTCTTCCTACCCCCAACTCCCTACCCTCGATATTCCAAAGAAAAATCGTTATTAAGAAGAAGCATCACTGATAGTGCCGTCCATCAGCTCAAGAATCCGCTTGCTTTCTTCTTTCCCCCTCCGCCACTTTGGATTGCAAAGTTTGGCAGTGGGGGGTCGTAAGTCGCTAAAACAAAATGTATTTTAACTGGTCTGGTTTCTTCCGTTAAAATAGAATACCATTTTATTATGATTTTAGACGCCAGTCTGTGACATGTAAACAGTTTGGACTCCTGGACCCCCCCCCCCCCNAAAAAAAAAAAGGAGGAGGGGGCCGACTTTTCAAACCACAAGCATTCAGGATATAATGTGATAAGTCTTAGGCTTAACTTCTTTATGCAGAGTTTGGAGGTCACAGAAAATTTAGACTTTTAAAAAGGATATTTCAACCATGAAGCGTTAAAATACTCTGTTATAGATCCATTTCATAATTTATGACAGTTCACTCACAGGACCTGTTTCCTACAGAAACTCACACTCTCCACATTAATGGATCTGGTACAAAATCCGATACAATCCATAAACCTGTAACGTATTTTGCCCTGTAACTCTTTGCAATATCATGCATAAAAAATATGATGTATTTAATGGTTATAACAGTCAGATGGTCAATACGATAAAAGTGGACTGCTATTTTTATACACAAACAGATGTAAACAGCTATTTGTTAATATAAATGCTTCGACTTAAATATGATGTGTCACAACTGTCGACAACATTGCAGTCTTTATTCCCTTCTTATACTTTCCTTATTATATTGGGAATATTATTCTCTGATATATTACATCGACTGGTCACTAAAATCTTTGGCAATGTTTCCTCTGCTGTGGAAAGAAAATCACAGTCCTTGTGAAAAATTACAAAGACACTGGTCTTGGTGAATACAAACCATCCATTCTGACTGGAAAGGCTGATCAAATCATTAGCCAGACTAGGTACAATTGTTCTGATCCACCTGAAAGAGAGACATTCTTCTTGAAATGAATTTTAGAATCCAAAGCAATGGATTTGTCAGTCTGCTTGTGTGAACATAAACCAAGACTATTGTGTAACTTTGACAAATAATCACAGACAAGGCAAACGTCTTTTGAGATTTCGACATCAGTGATTTGAAATGTTCTTGTGTCCTTAAGACCTAAGGACGTGATGACCTTTGGGGGGATGAAGGAGCGAAGAAAGGAGGGGGAGGGATTTGAGAACAAAATAAATGTGACGTGCGATATCTTGATTTGCTTTCACTACTGATACCATCTTACTATTAGACTGGATTTGACAATTGTGAGACCAAAGCTGCTCTTAGAGGGTGGGAGGGGGCCTTATGAAGTACATTGATTTGCTCAGCTTTGCATTATACTTTTTCTAATCTCATCTCTAGACTCGAAAGTAACATTGTGATGTCTTTTGAAGTATTCTTTTGAAGACACAAATGGATTGGGCGAGAAATGCAATAACTTCATCAGTTTGCAACACTTTCATGTTCTGATTTATAGGTTAGATTCCGAATAGTTTGAACTAGAGTGACGACCATTTTGTCGGTAAGGGCGCAGACTTGTAGTCGTCAAATGAGGCCACTCTGTTCCATTTTTTTTTTCTTAGGAATGTCAGTAAGTCGGAAGACTCATCTGGAAGACTAAAATGGCGTCACTCTCGTTCGGTCCATAGTTGTGGAAAAAAAATGTTGTGATGGGCTCTCAAACTTGTTTTCGTTCTGAAGCTGCAACACGTGACTCGAGGGAGAAGGAGTGGTGGAAGGAGAAGGGAATATGGAAATACAGAGAAAGAGAAGGCATAAAATCCATTGCACTGACAGTTTTCCATATTTTACAATATGCTCCTTAAACTCTGCCCCTAATCATATTTCTATTTCTCCTTTTCACTGACGTCTTAATGCGATCTTGAAGATATAATGCCCTAGTGTATTTTTTTGAAGCACATCACATAGGGTTGGAGGTGGGGGAGAGAGAGAAAAAGCTTTTGTTTTGTTAGTTTGTTTGATTTGTTTTGTTGTTTTGGTTTGATTTGGTTTGCTTTGGCCTGGTTTGATTTGGTGCGGTGGATGAAGGGAAATAATGTGCTGGCTTGATCACTTGTGTAAGACATCTTTCGAACTAACCAGGAGTCTAAAAGGCGAAAAAAGGCAGGATGGCACACTACACTAATTTGAATTCAACTGCACCTTTGACATCGAAGGGCCATAATTCCGAATTTCACTTTTACAATATTTCTTACAGCATAAATTCGCTGGTTTACTGTACTGTCCATCTGGGATAAAATGGTCTAATATTTGAAATATGACAAACACCCCATTTTACAAATGGGCAGGCATGCAACGCACCAGCGGTGAAAGAATACCTAGCGCACCGAAAGGCATCATAGACGAATGCATTAGACTCCGTAAAAAAGTTGGACGATTGGCGAGTCGAGCGGATTGAAAAGATCTATCGGAGATTGTATTTCGTTGCTATACACATTCTTTTTTTTTTAAAAGGGTAAAAAAATAAAGAGGACTGATGTGTACAGTTACCTTTTGTGTATTTTTCTACGAATTTAGGTGAAAACCGCATGTTTTTACGTTACGTAGTTCTCAAGAAATCTGTGACACAAATTTGGCTGAAGCGTTTTATTAATATAGATATGAAAGTAAATAAATACATTTGAGCTGAGGCAGTCCAGTCTCAATGGCCGTACATGGGAGGGGCTTGCCTCCCAACCCTAACGATCGGATGATGCAGCATTAAAATGTTTTAACGAGTTTTTCACTTTTCCTTCTTTCTGATTTCTAAACCCGGTCCTAAGATGTAATAAGCTCATTTTTTCGTTGTTGTTATTTTCACATTATAAGGGCACGGGGCGGAGTGACAAAACTCAGAGATTTTTTTNAGGGGTGTGTGGGCGTGAGAGGCAGGGCATAGGATAAGAAGTGAAGCACTGGCTTGATCAGTTTTTTGCAATAAAGTACATAGAACATTGTGACCTTTAAAATGTCGGATTGGAGAGAAAAGGCGTCTCATCATCCGGGTCGTTCGTGGCGAGCTTTCACGGCGAGCAGCCAGCACAGAACGCGGGGTGGAAATTGGCTCTGAGACATTGTTTAAACAACTTGAGATCACTAAGTCTGTTTTGTCAGTTCGGGCAGCCAAACAATGGATCAATAGCAGATGGTACTTTGCGCGAGATGGGGCGACTTTTTATAACTGCTTCTCTCCAAGTGAGAGAGAGACGGAGATAGAGAGAGAGAGACTAAGAAAGAGAGAGAGAGAATATTGGTGTGACGTCATTTCCGTTGTTATTGGGAATGCGCGCGGGAGTCAACGCTTTGCTCTCGTTATGAAAGATCGTCAACTCTCGCTTTCTGTCTGTCTGTCTGTCTGTCTGTCTGTCTGTCTGTCTGTCTGTCTGTCTGTCTGTCATCCTCACACATTTTGTTTTGAACATTATTCAAGCTGTAAAAACTTTTAAAGATTTAAAAAGCCAATAGTATCGAATCGGGTAGATCCACAACTCTTAATTACGATAAATGAAGATGCACTTTTCTAAGGGGAACAAACTACCAGTTTTCTTCCTTGGTGTGTTTTACTCAAGACATTTTAATGGGGCAAATAAACATAAAATTGTTTCCCAAAATGTCGGCCATGAAATTCGTTTCCAATAACTCCTGCCATTCAAATCGTCCATGACACAATAAAGTGAGTACTGACTATCTTCATTGATATGAGTCGGGTATCGATGTATTCCATCAAAGATCGTAGCCTACTTTCGTGCGGAAGAGCTAAAAAATTGACGTTACATTTTCGGCAAGCAAGGCAGAAAGGCATCATGTATTTTACAACCTGTAGCAACTGTCACTCAACGAAGCGCTATAACATAGATTTTCAGGGCCGTAGCTAACACCCACGCAGACCTAGCAATGAAGGGTAAAGGCCGAGGGACATGAAGCCTCCAGAGAAAAGAGAAGAAAAATTGGGTGTGCAGAAGCAAAGGAGGTTTTAAACATAGAATTAGGTTCCCAAGCGATGATTTTATGTAGAGGGAGGGGGGGGGGAAAGAAGGGGGCTGGGGTCCTGGATGAAAGTGAGCTAGTTTCACACCTGTGGACATTCAGCGCAAGCCAATGGCAAATGAGATTGGAGATATATTACCTCTCCCTACTCTCTTTTTTTCTCTTTCTTTCTTTCTCTCTCCCTCTCGTTTCACGCTAATTTTTATTTTACAAAATAATCGTGTTAAATGAAGCTTTCAAATTAGATCTGACGCCTCCATTCTTTTTCGTCACGATTCTAATAACCTGAAATTTCCACCAATTCGATCCTGCCCAGGGTACGACCATCAGGTATGTATTGTAGTGGTTGCAGATATCGATTCGGGTACTGGGTATCGAGAAATTTTAAGGTAACTGAATAATCAAGTCATTCGGATCAAATGTCGAGGAAATTTCTTCAGGTTTTTGGAGCTTTAAGGCAAATATTTCGCGAAGTCGAAGAGAAATCCAACATTGTTCATATCGTTTATCTCTTATTAACATCCCTTCTAAACGAAGGAAAGGGTTTGCATATAATACTTTTGTATTCGTTTGTTTTATTGAGCAGCTTTACTCCCGATTAACTGAAATTTTATGAGTGAAAAAAAGGCAGATTAATATGCAATTGATAACTCTTTAGGTGTGGAAAATCTGAATATCCAAATTTACTTCTTCCCAAGTTCAAATGGGCGTGATTCGTTGACTGTAATGAAGTCTTTTGCATCTTCGATCAATCTTTTGTCATCATAACCAGATTTTCTTCAGTCTACTCCTGTCTGGTAGAAAACTTAAATAATGCTGGCTAAAGTACTCAGTATCGTATTCAATACTAATGAAAAGTCCTCCATATCGAATTTTAAAAAATGCGGTATCGGCCCTGCGCTAAGCCCCATTATCACGTGAACTTTTGGAGATAATGACACGAAATTCATCAGTGTTTATCAGGCAATCTCTGTCATAGAAAACTACAGTGACAAGTAGCACTTCAACCTTCGACTTTTCAAAATAGAACTAGTGTAATGTTTATGACATCGCAAACAGGTCGATCAGTGTCGCTTTATTTGTGCTTCGGTACTGCCATGTTGGCTTCTGGTTTTTTTTTTTTCACCTGAGCGCAATGAGTTCTTTTTATGAAATGAATCCTTGCTTTATTTGTCTCTGATTTATGACAGCTTTGTTAGCTGTTTCCATGGGTTTGCATATTTGATATAATGTAATTAAGAGAATGTAGTAAACTTTGCTGTAACAGAAATGGGGGAATCTATGATGTCTTTATGTGCTTTTTGCAAGCCATGCGATATTTGGTGGTTTAAAGGGCATTTTTATTTGCAAAAGATTTCGAGCGACCCAGGTGCCAATGCTACCTCAGCGGGAGATACTGACATTTGTGACTATCTCAGAAAGTTACCGTGAAGCATTATGACTTTATTTGACAACGTGAGAGAGACAGATGAGAAAGAGGATGAAGGCAAGATTGAGAGAGAGAATGAAGCAGGAAGCTCTCTCTGTTTAGAGGGCAGTTTCGTGATGTGTTGAGTTCCTCATATATTATTGATGGCCACCCTAATCACAGATTAAAGAATACGAACGGAAGTCTGATGTCACAAGGCGTATTCCTTAGCAAAGCTCCGACACCATTTATTTTTTGCGTTTCTATGGATGTCCCAACACCGTTATTGCTTTAAGGGTTTAAGCCTTTGTGTCGCTCTGCACATGCGTGTAGTACAATGCTTGCTATGAACGCACTAACAAAATTTGGAACTTGCAGTTCTCATTGTTCCTTCATATATGATTGTTTGAGCCAGAAAAACGTAAAAAAATATGGCTCCACAAAATGTTACCGGAACATGCCGAAATAGTTTTTTGGCACTGGTGCTTGTGTTGACTAGTACCATACGGATCTAAAACTAACATTGTCCCGGATGTCAAAAGGTTTTACCGGAGTCATGTTCAAGTCTCTTTTGCCCATATAGGCAACTCCTTAAGTTTGCCAAGGACTCTCTGCTGAAAACATCCAGCTATTGACCCTCTTCTTTGACAGTGCATTCACGACACTTAACAACATTTCATGAGGATTAATAAAAAAAAAAAAACAGCAAAAAAAAAATCAATTCNAAAACAGCAAAAAAAAAAATCAATCCCAAAGGCCAAAGGCATTATACTCACCCCCCCTCCCCCCACCCCTTGCTCATCTCGCAAATAATAAAACCGGGTTATATTTCACTCAAACCACTTTGCTAATATCTCTATCAAATCCCCTGTGGCTTTGAGATGTTGATAAAGTATTTACTTATTAATGATAAAGATTCTCATCAAAAATTATATTCTGTGCTGCATTGCAGAGGGGCATTCTTCGATTTTTCGAATGTTTGTGTTCAAGCTTTGTTTTGTCCTTATCGATTAGTTTTTACTTCGTTGCGGGTAGTATCGGTGCTCACAGCTTTGTTTGATCTCTTGAATTCTGAACTTCATCCGTGCAAAGAGTGATTGGTTATGTAAGCAGGCTTTACAGCTGTAGGATAGACTGTTATCTGATTCGCGTTAGTAACATTTTCCATCAGTGATATGAGGATCTCAGTTACAGCGTGAAGAGCATAATATGCTTCTGTAAAGTAAAGACGTTGCAATTTCGTCAAAAGGTAGTGCAGGTTTAGAAATGTGAAAAATATTGCCATTGTTTCCCACAGCTGTTTATCACAGCTACGTGCTACTCACTATGGCTGCCAGTGATATGAGGATTTTCAATTGGAGTGTGGAGAGCTTGGGCTTGTTTACATTTAGCAAGTTGCATTTTCGGTACAGTATAGTGGAATAAAAGAAATGTGGAGAAATATTGACACTTTTTCCATCCTTTATGGTTTACCATTGCTACATATAGCCTCGGCTGCCGGTGATATTAGGATTTTAAATTCAAGTGTCAAGAGCGCGTGCGTGTTTACATTTATGGAGCTGCTTTTCCAGGTCAGTGTTGTGGAAAACTGAGTATGGGAGAATATTGCCACTGTTTTCCGCAGTTAACGATTACTATCGCTACATGTAACCTACTTCGGCTAGATTACTTCGCTTGAAACTGCGCAGTGTCGGAAATATTATTATGAAGAACGCCCCCTACTTTGTTTTTGAAAGACATATTGTCTTTTCGATACAGAATTGTATTTTGTTGTAAGATTATTTATCATACATACTTTTTACCGTGGTTTTTTTTTTTTACATTATTTCGACAAGGTTACACTTTACACTATCTGCGCAAACTTGGAAATTTGAAGAACACGCCACTGCAATTAATATTTTCCAATTCATCACAGTCACAGGCAGCTCGCTCGCCTTTCTCATTTGAGTGAATTTTTCAGGGAAGGGGAAAAAACAAAGCAAGCCAGTTTCAAGTGTTGATACCGTTTTGTTTTAATCAATGACTTTGTGGCTTACTTTGTTTGTGGCATTTGCTATCTGTATTGGGTTGTAGCAAGCACAAAGAAAGCCCAGTTTGTAAATTTCCTATACCTGAGACAGACAGTCTGCCTGTGAATGTTACGATATGTTACATTTAGAAGAATGTTAGAAAGCTGAAGAAAAATGCTGTTGGGTTGTTCTACTTCTTATACGACACACATCACTCAGCTTTACATAAGGGTGGCTTGGACGTATAAAAAAATATAAAACCTTAATTCTAAAAGGTTACAATTTACACATTAGAGCAAGGGTTAGTTAGCTTCATCTTAGGCATTACTTAGGCAAGATCACAGATGGACATAATTCTGATTTGCCGTATCACTTTGCCGTTGTGAATGTTGGTACTGTGTTGACCACTTGTTAGAGACTCGGTTCTCTTTATTTCGCGTAAACTTCAGTCTTCGGCGCAGTGGAACAGAAAGAATGCATCGATTTGTGAGAGGTAAAGTGGAAAATATTATGCTTTTATGAAACAGCTGCTTTTCTTGAAACATTTGATTGTTTAGCAGCATATAAGACGATAAGAAAAGTTGCGTGGCTTTGTCAATTTCAGGATTTGGCAGCTGTAGCAAGGCAAAATAAGTATACACAGCTATCGCCTAAAATATAATGACCCTACACTTAGGCCATGGATATTTTTAACGTGCAGTTTAAAAAACAGTATAGTTTTGTAATTTCTTTAAATGATATGATGAAAGGTATGTTGACTTTTTGGCATTTGCGTCTCAGTTCCCCTATTTAGTGAACTGGCGATATTTTTTCAGTTCTCATATTGTGCTACTCGTATATCTCATAAACATACATACATACATACATACATACATACATACATACATACATACATACATACATATATACATACATTCTCCGTGAATATTCATTTCGGAAGACTGCGGACTTAATAATTGACCCTATGTCTTTGTCCTTATTTTTTATATAATTATAGTAACTACTGCTAAAAGAGAAGGGCTATCAACCACATTTTCCCTGATAAAGATAGGAAATAACATAAGGTCTATAAACTGATTAAATATTATTTTTAATAATATGATAAATGAGGGCAGACGGCCGGGAAATATGAATGTCCACTAGCACGTCACCACAATTAGACTAAAAACCCTTGGCCGCCTTGCTGGCGGAACAGGCGGATATTGAAACATGGATTTTTCAAGTTCCAGCCGAAGTTCCCATCTCGCCCCCCGGATACGAAAACGGAAGGGTATCAGACATTCATCGCATTTCTTACGACGGTCGAGGTCAGGGGATTTAATTACTGTGCCCGGGCTTACGGTACTTAGCAAATATGGCTCCTTTCACCCGGAAAACTAAGAGTGGCAAGACGCTCTGGGCAATTCGGAGACTTTTCCTCGTCTAGTCTGACTTTCTGAGATGAGTTGTGACGAGAAGGGAACTGTGATGGAGCCTGTTTATGCGACGGTATTTGGACATCAGAGTAGATATATCATAGACTATAGATGCTAGTCCAAAAAAAAAATAAATGAAAAAAAAAATCCATGCGAATTTCATAGACCTAAATGCTTTATATTCGTGAAAACGAAAAATTCTTTTTTAAAATATTAAAAAAAAAACCCAATGCAACGTATATGTTATTGTTCCACATGCGCTGTGAAATAACCATAGCACCTAGATATTTGAAATTTGCACCTAGATATTTGAAATTTGCACCTAGATATTTGAAATTCGCACCTAGATATTTGAAATTTGCACCTAGATATTTGACATTTGCACCTAGATATTTGAAATTTGCAGCATCAGAAGACAATATCTAGCTACTAATGTGTAGCAAATCATAAGTGAGTAAATCTGAATCATGAAAGTTATCGGTAGACATTCTTGGCACCACCTGATTTACTGTCCTAATAAAATTCGAGTTCCGAACCTCTTAAAAGAGTTTGCTTAGCTTAATGACACAAAAAAAAATTTCTTCATAACTACTAACAGGAACCTTCACAACTCTTCTTCATCATCCAGTGAACTTGAGGGAAACTGTGGTCAAATTGGTGACGTTTCCATAGTGCTGAATGAATCTCAGATTTCAGATTCACTTTAACAAAATTTAGGAAATGATGTGCAGTAGAATGTGATGGTATTCAGCAAGTTTATCTGCAGCCGGAATAATGCCCGACTTCATTACTGGTGATAGTCGCAGTGCAGTGGTGAAAGTACTGCCATAGTAAAAGCGCCAATATCATGAATTGCAGCAGTTGCAGTAGCAGCATCAGCAGCAGAAGCTTAACGAAAGCATCAATGTCTATAGTAATGTCAACAAACTCACCATTACCAGGTTCAACCGTGACTCGACGTTTCGCCGCCAGACATTTGCCAATCAATGTAACCTTTGACCGACGAACTTTTCGCCGAACGAACGTTTCACCAAACGGACGCATCGCCAAACGGCCACTTCGCCGATGGATGCTTGGCATACGGACGCTTTGGTCGACAATCGTCCTATATAGTATTACTTCGTTTTATTTTTTATTTTTATTGATTGTTAAACTCATTTTATTTATTTGATTTCTCTTCATTAAATCACTAAAACTGAACAAATAAAGATGACGACGAGACAACGATGACGATGACGATGATGATGATAATAAGAAGGAAGATCAGCAGCTTAAAAATTAGACACTGTGGACATTCAACTGCCGTATTCTGAGGAATCATATTCATGATTCTTGGCATCTAGGCTTGATTTGCAACCATGCTTGAGAACCCCTCGTTCAGTATATCGTATTTTGGCCTTTGCTTTGGAGGCATGATTCCAGCCAAGTTTTGTTAGCGCATAATCACTTTGACAAACTTCCCGGCTTCGGGCAGTTTCAACAAATCCATTTTTGTTTTGAGAACAGTTCAACTTGTTGACAATAAATCCAAACAAAATACAGAAAGGCTGCGAGGTTTGATATTAAGAAAAAAAAAAAAAGAAGTTTCAGTGTTTGTTCTTTATTCAATCTGTTCAGAAATCAGCTTTAGGGAATTGGGGAAACGACTGAGAGGTGGCAGACTGAAATCTTCCGAAAGCATCTCCTGTTTGGGCCATTTGACCCTGAAGAATCTGTACTTTATCTNATTATTATTATTATTATTATTATCATCATTTTGATGCTTGTTCCAGCATAGTGCATCCAGAAGTGATCCAAAAACTGGAGCTCGGACTTTTTAAGCCATTGTAAATAGGGCTGGGCACTAGAGGGTTAAGAAAAATAAAAAAAAAAAGAAAGAAGTTTCAGTGTTTGTTCTTTATTCAATCCGTTCAGAAATCAGCTTTAGGGAATTGGGGAAACGACTGAGAGGTGGCAGACTGAAATCTTTCGAAAGCATCTCCTGTTTGGGCCATTTGACTCTGAAGAATCTGTACTTTATCTTACTGTTGGCCAATCGTCTGTCGATCAAACATCCGTTCTCCCAGACATCTGTCCGCCAAAAATCCGTTTGGCGAAATATCCGTTGAATCAAACATCCGGACACCAATCCACCATCATTATTATTCAGCAGTGTTAAGGAAACCATTACAACTCCACTGTTGTATCTTTATTTCCAAACCACTGCCTAAGACAAACATGGGGATTCGTAAAGACCTACCACCTTTATAGTCCTCTGGTCTTTCAAGTAGTTTTAGACAGTTTTAGAGATTATTACCAATCCCCTATCGTACCCAAAATCGTACTTTGTTGGATCCATAGAATTACATTTAGGATTGTTTGTTGGCAGATTCGACAGCTTCTAGTTGGTATTATTGATGTTGATGCTGCCATTGCATCTGCTGGGTTTTTTTTGTTGTTGTTGTTGTTGCAGTTATTGCTGTCATTGTTGGTGGTGTTATTATTGTCGTCTTTGCCACTGTAGCTGCTGTTCTTACTCATGTTGTTGTTGTTGTTCTTATTGTTGTTGTTATTAAGTTGTTGTTATGTTGTTCTTGTTGTTGCTGCTGCTGCTGTTGCTGTTGTTCTTGTTATTGCTATTATTGTTCTTGTTTTGGTAGTGATATTGTCATTGCTGTTGTCGTTGTTGTTTGTTTTTATTCATCTTCTACTTCTTTTTTTCTCTCCTTCTTCTTATTCATCATCATCATCAGTATCATCATCTTCATCTTCTTCCTCTTTGTCTTCTTCTTCTTCTTTTGTTCATTTCATTCTTCTCCTTTTCCTCTTCTTCTTCTTTTTTTTTCTTCTTCTTCTTTTTCTTCTTCTTCTTCTTCTCCTCCATGTATGGACAGTTTCTAAAATGCAACTCATATGTTTTCGGGCATAGACACTTTATAAAATGCGGCTAATCTGTTTTCTGTGGAATACCCTCATCAAGATCACCCACCAGACATATTGCCTGCAAATGAAAAAAACAACAACAAATGAGTTGCTTTATAGGAATACAGAAGCAAGGGATGGAGGTTGGGAGCGGGTGGGTTTTATTTCATTAATAATTCAAAAAAACTATTCCCACTGGAATGGCAATACGAATCTGCACTTTAGAATATAATGTCAGAGATCTTCCATGCGCGCACACTGCTCTTAGCGTGATTTGGTTTGGAGAGGATATTTTTACGAGCTTGCATTAATGCGTTTTCATTTCTTCATGGGCGTTAGATTACGTGAAAAAGGGGTGATGGTGGTGGTGGTGAAAGGGGTGGGGTTGGGTTGGGGGGCTGGTGGGAGATCAGGAGATGAAGGGTAAAAGGACGCCAATGTTAAAAGGGG
>JAWQUT010000003.1:3527429-3547818 GCA_033807755.1 Ellobium chinense | reverse complement strand
CCCCTTCCCTTCTACCCCCCGCTCCCATCGTGACATTACAAAAATATATTGATGCCACCCGGCATAATCTATAACCCGTTAGCTGCCTTTTGAGGCAAAAAAATATGAACAAAAAGTATGTCTTTTCGTGCAAGGTTCAACACCCACTTTAAGAGATACAGGACCTTGGCTGACGGTCTATACACTAGGATTGCAACAGTTAAGAATATTATTGTATCACGGGACCTGATCAGAAATTTAAGATTGTTGTGAAGGGGAGAGGGTGGGAACTTTAAGAGAAAATCAAGCTTTCAATGGAAGTTAGAAAATTATACTGGAGATCGTGCATCTATCCTCCCATCCTTGAATACCAAAAAACAAAACAAACAAAAAAAGGCAAAGAGTTGGATCTCTTAGCTCTCAATACGTTTTTGTCGTAATTTCATCCAGGTTGACAGATAATTGAGAACTTGCGCATTAACGATGGGGTTTCTTTGAATTGTAAGAATTGCATCAATTCTGCATGTTGAACGCTGCTAAGGGTGCATTCAGCACCGATGCACTGGTGTAGTTCTTACGTTTATGCACGAAGACCGGAGAAAAACGGGGTCATGTGCAGCCTTTCATAACACTGATACGTCCTTCACATTTTGAGCTGGCACATGACTTAGAATCTTGTCATCAGAACCGGCCTAAAATTCGGAATAAAATGATACCAACATTTGCAAATGACCTAATCTGTGAAATGTGACCATATAGATCTACTTCAACACGAGCGATGTTCGAACAGATTACATGTATTGTTTTTTTCTCTTTCTAGTAAGATGGACCTCCGCACCTGACTGAGCATACATCGCATCCCTGACAACATAATAATATATAATTCTGTACGAGTGAGTGTTAATTTTAGCGCTGATGTGGCGGCTGTGTGACAGCGGGAATAGGTCAACCCCGCGAATCGCACACACAACATAGTTGTAATTTAGTGACGGCAAAATCGTTCCTGAATAACGATTCTTTTGATACTCAAAACCTTCAATTCCGTTTTGCAGCGTGGCCAATATTATGATATCATTTCGTTAGCGTACCCACTGATCAAACTCTGACCCGGTACGAAATCTTTAGCGAAAGTAAATTCGATCCCCTTCCCGTCATTAGAGCCAGCCAACACTATCTGCGTAGGAAAATATATTTAAATGTATGAAGAGATTCTACCTTGCACGGGGTATCAGAATCGAAATCGAACCGATACGCTCGATACTACGACCATGAAGGCTGGGTATCACGATACCCGAACATTCAGAAGCCCGCCACTGGCCATATTCATTGCATCCTCGCCGTGTGTCGCTCGCGTGGAACAGCTGCAGAGCCGTAAAATGATGCCATTAGTTGTAGGGGGGCAATTAATAATACAAAAGCTACCAGACTCACCTCATCGGCTGGGCCATTCTGACAGCGGGTCAGGATGATCAACAGTAGCCAACCAACTTGCCCGACACAACTAAGCTAGACCTGCGGCACAGTAATTTGTTTGCGAATAACGGATGAAGCTCTCAAAGCATGCGGATCATTTTATTATGTAACAGCTATTATCGCCCTCACTTGTTGTGCGTTTCTCTCAAGTTTGTTGTCACCAGGATCAGCAATTACGTTGTAGCGTCATAAAAAAAAATGTATTTCCATTTGAGACAAAGTGTGGACTAGCTTATTCTTTGCCTGGATATAATATCAGCCATACTACTCAGTGGGATGTGTTAGGTCTGTACTGAAATAAACGGGATGCCTAAATTTTTTTACCAAAAAAAACAACAACAAAAATGCGTCGACTGACGGAATACATTATGTACTGCAAAAATCACTGATAATTAAATACTGTGGGGTTTTTTTTAATAGCGAGGCGTTTGTATCTAGGTGACGATTTTTTTCTCAAAAGAGCATCAGAAATTATAGACATTCTTTGAGGTGAAGATTTTTTGAGAAAGCTGTTGGAAAGAGAAGATCTGTAGCAAACTTTGATATTCTGAAGGGGACACTTTGAATAACGTAAATGTGTGCGGATTTAGCCAAGATCATATTATTATATGCATGAGAAAGGCTCAGGCTAATGGCATCTTGAGGCGGTTGGGTTGATCCCCAGAAAATAATGTTGGAATTTGTTGTGAAGACAGGTGATTTTATTAAAACGAAAATATTCTTTTAGGAGCTCTTTGAATAACTGAATTACCAGAAAGGGAGATCATTAGTAGATGAATCTGCTTTGGAAGACCACTGGTTCTAGAGACAAGGATATTGCGAAAACTGTACTGTCAATCAATGAAGCTTGTATAAAATTTCAAGGGTAAATGATGGACTCTTGAATGAAACACAGGTGCAGTTGAACAGTCCTTGATATCCATCTTTTCTGTGAAGGTTATTAGCTATCAGTTATAGAACTTGGAATGATTTATCTACTGCATAAATATTGCCTCTTTCATACGAATTACAGTTTGGGTTTGTGACGTGTTCATGAGATTCAACTCATTGCTCAGTGTGTACATTACACATCGCGATGTGTACATGTGTAGAGTGTGCTCTGTACTGTCCTTGTGTCTAAATATTCACAAAAATAATAATATAATATGTAGTTGTTATAATGACAGATCAACAAAGTCGATGTGTGCCGTGTGCATTAAGGAATTTCATCACGAAAATGAGAATGAATTTGTGTGGGAGAACTCACCACTTACTGTGTGATTCAGACATCATCAGTTGATTTATGCGTGACAGCAACATGTGGCGGCTGCATTTATAGTCTGGCAAGGTAAGTTGTAGATGACGTGCGTCCAGGTGGTTGTTTGGGTAATGGAGGGTTATGATGGTTGATTTACATGTACGTCTATGGCCTAAGATCTACTGTCGCTCACGTGGAGTGTTTATAGCCGTTGGAGGTAGTCTGGTGTTCTATTTCATCTCTTCATGGAGTCTAATGGGGTGAGTAGATATGAAAGTCTTTGTCGTAGAGAGCAAGACAAATGAAAGTTGTTAGGATAGGTCATAGTTTGGGTTGTCGTTAGCGGTCTTGGGGTATTACAATGGTGTTTTCAACAGCCTAAGGTCACACATGTGACTGAAAAGAGTGCTCTCTTATGCTGTCTGCCTCGAAAATTCGGAAAAACACAGTATGGAGACATTACAACTTAGTTGGTGGATCCAGCTGGGGTGATTGGCATCAACCCACCCTCTTGTAAGACACAAAAAGGTGAAAGTAAGCTGAAACTCTAATGAGCGAAGCAAAAGAAAGAAAGAAATATATTAAAAAAAGGTGAAATTAAGCTGAAACTCTAATGAGCGAAGCAAAAGAAAGAAAGAAATATACTAAAAAAAGGTGAAAGTAAGTTGAAACTCTAATGAGCGAAGCAAAAGAAAGAAAGAAATATATTTTAAAAAGGTGAAAGTAAGTTGAAACTCTAATGAGCGAAGCAAAAGAAAGAAAGAAATATATTTTAAAAAGGTGAAAGTAAGCTGAAACTCTAATGAGCGAAGCAAAAAGAAAGAAAGAAATATATAATATAAAAGAATGTCGTCAGAAGATTATAAAAGAACGACATTGTTTGGTGATCCAGACTAGAACATTGTTCTCCTGTGTTCTTAGGGCTTTACTCTTCATATTGTCTGCACAGTCTCCTTGAAAGGATTTCCATATGTGGGAATATCCTACAATATGCTCCTGCCCCGAACCAATAAACACACTAAAGAGGGATTATTTTGATGAGACGGGTGAAAAAAACACCGGTTTGGTTTATTAGTGGGGAATACATAAAGAGAGAAACGTGGTCGTTTTCAGATCTTGCAAGCTTGGTTTTTCCCTGCATGTTGTAGGATGGCCCACATAATTATGGAAATCCTTCGTATCTTTATACAACCCTGCCGTTTTCATTCAACTCATGGCTCTTTCAGTGTGTTCTAGATCACTCTAAATGTGCAGCTCAGTCACGCATAAACACAGTTGTTAAGTGCGAAGAAGCCTAAACGAAACGGGAGAGAACACGACACTCTTTCTTAATGACCTACCCAGTACACGTGCAAAATTGTGAGAGTAACGGAACAAGAATAGCTAAACGAAAAAGATAAATTGAAGTATACGATAATTATGTAAAAATACTATATTAGTGCCCTCTACTTTTGATAACTCGAAAACCTCCTTTACACCTTACCCTTTTACCACCAGATAACTTCGAAAGACAAACTATAATACTTATAATACGTACAAATACTATATACTGGTGTCTCTACTTTTGATAGCTTGAAGACCTTCTTCACGCCTTTCCCTTCTGCCACCAATTAACTTCAAAAGAAAAACTATAGTTTAAGACATGTATAAATACAATTCTGGTGCCATCTACTTTTGAAGCTCGAAGACCTCCTTTACACCTTGCCCTTTTGCCACCAATTAACTTCACATTTTTGTCGCTATAGGCAATTTTAGAGTAAGTGCTGTCTTATTTGTTTCAGCCCGTCACGGCTCATACTGCGTCTTGCAAAAGTTCAAACATGAGTGGATCAATATTCTGGTTTGAACATTGTTATTTTGTACCTCTAGGGGTACTGCAAGGTGGTGTAACCTTGGCTCCATCTCCTCTATGTCTTTATCTCTCTCTCTCTCTCTCTCTCTGTCTCTGGTGCTGCAGATGGTATAACCCTGGCTCCCTGCTCTCTCTCTCTCTCTCTCTCTCTCTCTCTCTCTCTGCATAATTATGCAGTAATTATCTGAAACATCAGCTGATTATCCAGAGATCGATTGTAACCTAACCATGCATTCACAATGAAGCTCCCAGGAGCGTAGCTGGAGGCTAGTCTTGCCCTGGAAGTTGAGAGGGTGCATCCAGAGCTAATGAAAGCAAACATTGTGGTGTCGGAAAGTGGCTAGATATGGAGGACGTAGGGGCCTCATCCGACACTGTTTAGGAGCAATGAAGAGAAAGTTACACTCCTGATTAATCGCTCTTTCAGTCTTTCAGACGTTTTTGTTTTTTTAACAGTCAAATTACGTTGAAAGGCAATTGTGCACCTGCTCCTGCGAGGGATTAAATCTCTTTCGTATCCGCGAAACATAACGTAATAGGTTAACTGATACATTTTTTAGCGAATAGGAGCAAAGAGTTGCGTAACTCCGCGTTATTTCATAGATTGATCTGGAAGATAGACAAAGACCTTCAGGCAATTTTTAATTGGGATAATGAGCAGGGCTGTTCTTAGATCTGTTGAACCAGGAGGCGGATGAAGTATGGGAATATCCAGAATGTCTTGAGATTCACTCCTGGAACATTTATCAACACTGCTCGCTCAGTCCTGACCTAGGAACTCAGAAAATGTGGCACAGGTCCATAGTCATTATTGACTGCTTACTGAACAATGCCAAATCGTTTTCACCTTGTCTATTGCCCGAAAAGTAAATCTGAATATTTCTCTCCTTCAGAACCAGAATGTGGAACATGGTAATCCTTGATGCATGTTGTGGTTAAAAGGGCAGGGGGTAGATATTTGCGTCACAGTCTTAAAAAAATCCATATTTACATTTTCTTTCCGCTGGCCATTTCTGAGAAAACACCGCTGAAATGTCAGGTTTTTCACCAAGCGTATTCCGCCATTTATCGTGCTGAATGACATCATTAAACGATAGAAGCTCACAGGCTATTGATTGGGGACGCATGCGCAAACCGTCTGGACCAGTGGTTTTCTAGCCTATCTCACTTTTTGACGTCAGAGAAGACGAGTAATGGCGGTGCGCTCAGGGTGAAAATCCCGACATTTCATTGGTGTTTTGTTTTCTCAGAAACAGTCTGGGGAAAGGAAAAAATATATGCAGTTTAACTTGTATAAAACAATATTGTGGATATATTAGGCTGTGAAGCAAATGTCTACTCCTATCCCTTTAAGAAACATCTGTCCTCCTCAACCTCTGTCACCACAGCTCAGATGGCTGTTTATCATTCTGAAGTTTATCGTTATGATGTATGTCATCCTGGAGAGGTGCTGCGATGTGCTCTGCTTATTATATTGAAGATGGGGTGAAGAGAAGGGGTCAACTGTGCATGTGAGCGTTGGAGACAGCAATAACATGTACAAGAAGTTTATTAAGCTCAGATAATATCTCGTTGTAAATGAGCAATTCAATAATTATGATCTTAAGAATCAGTTCATTCTCCCACTCATCCAAGCCGCTAGTCCATCATTCATTCACTCGCTCATGCTTTTACCCCCCCCCTTCTCTCTCTCTCTCTCTCTCTCTCTCTNTCTCTCTCTCTCTCTCTCTCTCTCTCTCTCTCTCTCTCTCTCTCTCTCTCTCTCTCATACCTCTACACTCAGGAGACAGGAATAAGGAATGATAGCAGAATAATCAAATGATGAAAGAATGAGAGCGGGTCGGTCAGTTGATTGAAGCACTGGCAAGAGAAGGCTCTCTGATGTAGTTTAGGGCTAGTGAGATGGAACTGTTTTATGGAAAATTTGCCAGCGTGTGAAAGGAAAATGGAGGAGATGTTGTGGAGAGGAGGATATAAAGAGAGGAGGAGGGGGAGGGGGTGGAATCATGATAACGTTCCGTGGCTTCAGTTCACTTCAACACCCTGTGATGTTTGGGAAGAGATGAGAGGGAGAGCGAGAGATAAAGAAAGGGGAGAGAAAGAGAAAAAGAGAGCGAGAGAGAGAGAGAGAGAGAGAGAGAGAGAGAGAGGGAAAAAAAGATGCCTTCCCCATCTTCCTATGATGTAACTTTTTCTTTTGTGGCTTTAGTTCACTTCAACACCCTGTGAAGTTTGGGAAGAGATGAGAGGGAGAATGAGAGATAAAGAAAGGAGAGAGAGAGAGATCGAGGTAGGGAGGAAGATAGATGCCTTCATCCCACCTACCTATGATGTAACTTGTATGCGGAAAGGAGACAGTGCCTAAGAAAGGCGGCATCTGTAGAAACGGTCAGCAAAGCAAAAAAAAAAAATGTGAATTGAGAGTTACTTACTGAAACTGACAGAACTCATTTGTTTTCTCCCAGGAGAGTTCCAGAATGTGACTAACCGACAAGATTGGTTAGCCTAAGCTTAGAGAAAACCAGTTCGAAGTCATGAAATATAAAGCGCCCTCCCTCCCTTCCTCTCAAACCCAATTTCCGCCCCTTTTCTGCGCTTGCTTTTTCTGAGGAAAGGGAGGGTAAGGGCGTATAAAAGTCTGAGGGAGAGAAAAGAAGCAAGAGAGTGAGAATGGAAGATGAAAGAGATGAAAAGAAGAGAGGCGCGAAGGAATGGGAATATATCTACATGTAGTTATTGATTTTATGAGATAGATCATAATATATGAAAATATGATTCTGTTTTCAGATCCTAGGAGAGTGAATATGTCGCTTCGCATAATTATTTACATTGCCATGAATCCTGAGTCCCAGCTCGCCTCTCATATTNCTAGTGTGAGGAATCGGAATCGGATTTAGATTCGCGAGTTCCGTACAGCTATGTAATCAGACTCGCGAGTACCCAAAAAAGCGAGCCTTGCCCAGGCTTGATTGTCAGTATCTACCAAAGTACTACAACGTGAGTGCACTAACGTTTTAGTCCATCGTTCCCATTATCATTTATCAGCTACCAAGAGGGTATTTTAAAGACACTAAAATGTGGCACGTGGATGGCCTTCAGGGATGGATCGATTCGGCGAGAACCATTTCCCCTAGTCTCCTCCTTTTCCACTCCAGAGCGGCCACTCTTCTAACTTCAACTTGAAGATCTAATGTCTAATAATGATTTTGATTATCTTATAATCGGTCACTCCTTTTTTTTTTCATTCTTTCTCTTCTTCCTCCTCTCCCTCCCTCCCTCCCTCCCTCTCTGTCTCTCTTTTGCTCTCTCTCTCTCTCTCTCTCTTTCTCTGTCCACCCCCCTTCTGCAGTCATATTAAATCTCTGATCATAAGCCTGAAGCTGTTGCTCCAAAACCCTTCTTATGAATAATAAGGTGCGGATCCTAACCCCACCTCCCCCCACTCCAATCGTACCTATGAAAGTTCGCTAACATTACACTAGGTAAAACATCTCTTCAAAGTAGGCCTATTCGGAGCCAAAAAAATTATTCCAGCGACACTGCCAAGTCCAGCAGTTACCCCTGGAAGGCTGTATGTGTCAGTTTGTCATATATCTATATCTCTTCTGTAATCTGATATCCGTTTCATTGACCGTCTGACCTGCCAGACAGCTCCTTGCGACTTCGACGTCTTTCCAGAAATGAAAATACGGCTGAAACGAAGGAGATTCAAGACTAATAGAGGAGATATAATATTGCGATTTATAAGCCGCGTATGTTTCCAGGCCAATGCTCACTCAGGCGAATTCACAGTTGTTTTACTTCAGCAGGCCTGGTTTCTAGGATTTCTTCAGTTCCCTGGCGACCATGCTGCCATATACAGGTGCTGATTAAGGCTTTCTGACAACATCCTCTACTGTCTTAGCCAGGTACCCACTTTACAGACAAGTGGACTGAGGAAAATATGAATGAAATGCTTTCGGAAAAAATATTCCCTGTCAAAGTGTAGACTAAATTCATTTATTCAACAATTTTTGGTGTTGTTTCCAAGGTATAACACATCTGTTGAACTCAGTAGGTGAGGCGAATCCGTTATTCCCACACTGATATATACACAAACACACTGTGGAAGAGGGAAAGCATAGTCACCATACATACCGATTTATCTAGAAAAGAAAAAAGAAATACAAAATTCAAAATATAATAACTTCTGGGTTGCAATTTTTGGGGCGTTTTAACAGGCTGATCTGAACATATTCAATAAGTTTTATAAGTTTCCTTGATTGAGGTGCTGTTCTTTCCTCACGGGAAAATACTGACGATATATTTTAAAAGATGGGATCGAAGCCATGGGTTTTACATGTACCAGCTGCGACATAGCTTAAGCACCTGAATATTTGAAATTTGCAGCACTAATAAACAATATCCATCTGTTGATGTCACTTGCGTAAGTTCTGAATTGTTCAAGTTATTGAGTTTTAAAGAGCTAATAAAGCACTGAATTGAATTAAAACTAAGTATTTTTTTTTATTTTGCCAATCGATAGGCCTATATTAATGCGTAATTTGTAAGATGAAATTGAATCACGTCATTTCAAGTCTTTCCTCGAGTCATAATCTCTTCTCCACAAAACAAAGGCAAAGTGACGTAACAATTTTTGTTTTTCCTACATCTCTTCTGATCGTAGCTTTCGACAAACTGCGACCAGCGTAAACGTAGGTTGCACGTGCTGCTAGGACGTGGGTGAACTAACGTAATATATTGTAGCCTAGATTGAATTACATGATCGCAAGTGCACAAAAGATGTACCTACACCTGTCGCGCATATCAAATGTTAAAGTTTGAGCGCCCACGTAGACTGGCTACATTATGTGAGTATGAAGATATCTCAATAACAGTGAAACATTATAGACTATTCTTCTATTTTCGTACTGTATTAGGACCTCAGTCACACATAATGTGGTCTACCGACCTCAAAACAGCTTGTTTACAGTCGAGGTGAGGCATACCACGTCCCCTTATGGTCGCCTGTTTGTAGAGTCGGCGAAGTGTAAAATTAAAATGAAATTACAAAACCTTTAGTCGATAGCAATATCTAAACAACTGAGTAGTTGATTAAATAGAAATTTCATTTGTTGTTGTTCACGCCATTTTTAGACATTTTTAAGTCGCATTAAAATTTCGAATTCTACCGTCCGGCGTCATTTCATTGATGATGCCTTGCAGTGCCAAGCACTCGAACACCTTGTTAAGAAGTAAAAGATCGCTTTATTTTACTTTTCTGTATTTAATCGTATTATAAACTTGTTAATCTATACTGGTTTTTCAGTGTGCCGTTCAAAGAGCGGGAGTACATGCTAGACAGGTCTGCTATAGCCGAACGTTATATAAAACACGGGTGATGACGGAGGGTCTTGTGGGAGAAAACTCTTCTCTGCACCTTGCTGTGATTTCTGTTACGCGACAAACTAGTTCAGGTCAAAAGAAAGAAATAATCTGACCACCTTCAGACCAGAGTTTTGTTTCTCTGTTTTAGGGTTTAATTTCAAATTTCCTTATTTTGAACACACAGTTCTGTTGTATCGATGATTTTTAAACAAGTTGGGGAGGAATTCCGAATGAGACACGCATGTTCCTGTCTAGAAAGATTTAGGGACTTGCCTCGACAGATGCTCCAGTCTCGATGGACATTAGGGTTGGGGTTAAGAGTAGGATAAAGTTAAGGATTAGGCTTAGGGCCTAGGAAATATTATTAAGCATGAGTTCCGGTTAGGGATGTGAGTCTCATTCAGAATTGCTTTCGAGGTTAGGACATCCTCTTCCATGGTAACTCAGTGACATGAATGTTGATAGATCCAGTGTTGATACCATCAGTGATGATTGTGTTGATATCATCAGAGATGGCGGTGTTGATAACGTTGTTTATAGAGAGCGAGGCAAAATAAATTATTTACCAGCACAGCAACTGGTGAGCTATTTTACCTGAGCCAACGTCAGAACACGCCGAGCGCGGGTGAGTTGTCAACAATAAATAATATTGTTTTGGTGGTGAGGGTGTGCGTACAGTAGTAGGTGTGCCACAACTGCCATCGTTATACCAGACCGTGGACCTAGCATAGCTATTCTCTCATTGTTGCCATGATCTAGATTTTATGCTTCCCATACATGACGCCTGTTCTGAGAATACATTTGGAACAAGTGCATTTGGTAGGGATCATCATAATTGTTTATTTTGTGTAGTAACATGATACTTAATCAAAATGTTGTGGCTTCTATTCTTTTTCCTTCTTCCTGTGTCCTTCCTTTGTTTTTTTAGGACTCTTATTTTTGTTCCTTTTTCTTTTTCCTCATTTTGTCTGATGAAGATTCACAGGGTATTTAATGTTCCTTAATTATCTCATTCCAGACGCCCCCGCCTCTGGGTACAGACATGAAGAGAAGGAGTAAAGAGGTTGACACGGAGCTAACCTCCTTCCTTCCGGCAGAGAGTGAGTACTGAAGCACTGAGTGAGTGAGTGAGTGAGTGAGTGAGTACGCGACTGAGCGAGCGAACAAGCCAGCGATTGCTGTGGATTGGAATGGAGGGGAGTGAAGTGGACAGAGTGAATGAGTGCTTGAGTGCGTGAGGGAGGGAGTGAGGAAGGGAGTGGATGTATGGGTCGATCGGACGGTCGGTCAATCGGTCGATCCGTTGGTCAGTCAGTCAGTCAGTCAGTCAGTTAGTCAGTCAGTCAGTCAGTCAGTCAGAGGAAGCAGGGAGGGAAAGAGCCAGAGGTTGGAAAAAAATGAACGAGGAATAATGATATGGGCCACCGAATGATGGATGAATTAGAGAAAAAGTGGAAGTGAGAAATGAAGCTGAATGTTACGCCTCATAATCGTTGTGAAACCCCTGACATATTAGGTACAGTGCCCTAGGGGCGACAAAGTGAATTTCGGATGCCAGTTTTACGGCTTAACACTGACCTTAGCGTCTTGCCAAGCTAATTAGTAATCCTGAGTGAGTCGTGATCTCCCTTTGTTACACTGTCCCAGTGGGCGCGCTCACCTAGTCTAGTGGTATGAAGGGTCAAGATTAAATTTGAAAGTGACCCGAAGTGCTCCGAGGCCGAGGACGATCGATACCATCCATCCCACGGCCAAACTGCTTCGGCTTCATGAGAGGAAAATACGAGGGCACACCCATATTAATATCCTATTTAACCGGAGTATGAAGGAAGTATCTGTCGCCCTTCCGTCCTTTGATGTTTAAGAAAAATGCATGGTCCAGCGAAACGAAGAATCTGTATGTGGAAATTTTTAGTCTTTAGGAATGATCTAGATCTCAGGTTTAATCTTCATGCCAAATTTAGCTCCTGTCAGTACAACGTTTGAAATCTGCTACATAATAAAGCAACCGGTACTCAGTCCCGTAACACATTCATATACCTAGATGTGCAGCATCAAGTGCACATACGGAAGCCAGGACCTGTTATCAACTCCTCCATTCCACAGAAGTCAGGCGTCTGACAGGAGTCGGGAAAAGGGCCGGAGGAGGGGGGTAGAGGGCTCATCAATAAGACAGTAATCACTGCTCTCCAGCCCGAAGATAGATAGTAATTGCTGAGGAAAGTCGATGTCATGGCAGACTCAGGAAGGAACTTGGTCCAAAACCTTTGAGGGATCCATGCCTTCCTCTCCCCCAGCCCACAAGGGAGAAAGCTAGAACCTCATTAATGACTGCTGCTGCATGTCGTTGGTAGTCTGGGTGGTTTTAATACAAACTTCTATAAGATATTCAGTTGACCTCGCATGCTGCTCTGAAAGACGGGATATCGAATGAGCTTAATGACATCATTAAGAGGTTCCACACAGTCTTTAGCAAGCGTAATTAATGGTAACTTTGGTGTCAGGAAATAATTTTTGTATTTGCTTTATCAGGATGCGAATTAAATTTATATTCAGACTGTTATTGTGATGATTATGAGATAACTGTCCTTGGAATTGTAGCTCCCATCTGTTTGGGCCACTGCGATCGGTGTGTATCTGTATTTATCTTTCACCGCGTCACTCGGGTGATGGAAGGTGGGCGGTTACTGACCACTGACACCTGGGAACTAAACCGGCATAAAAATCTGAGCTTTAATCAGTGGTACAGCTGTGTCATACACTATGCCATTCCCAGGAGAAGGAGAAGAGATATCCAGATAGTGATGCTAACTCTAAATGATTACTACATGGGCCGATGCTTGCATCTTTAGATATCGCGATACTCAACTTTCATGCTCTACGAATCAAAAGTATCAATTCTATTTCGATTCTGGTACTGAGGAGACGGTAGGCATTTCGATCACTCTCTATACCTTTTCATACTTTCCCATACTTCAGATATCTTTGACAATCTTATTTAGGCAAACCATTCCCGCCTACATTGGAAGCATCAAAATGATATCGAAACTCCTCAGTTGTGATACGGAGTGCAAGATTCCTGACTATCGACAATATCGATACTCAGAAACGATACAACACCTCCCTCACATTTACGGTTACTGAGGACTGGACATGGAAACTTAGTGAATGGTTCCAGTGCAAGCGACAGACAGCAGAGATATTCATGGATATTCCATATTCTGTGCGTGTGCAATACAGTTTCATTTGCATCTCTCCATACCAATCCGTCTGTACCCCATCCCTCGCATCCGCTATGATTATACAACCGTCAGTGATTTACACAGGGATAATTTGATACTGATACCCTGGAGCTATGCTATCAAGTCTTGTGATTCTTCATTATTGAAGGTTTTGTTGGGAAATAGGGAGCGGAACGGGGAGGGGAACCGGAGGGGGGAGGGGGGGGTCAAAGAGAGAAGAAGAGGCATTATTCTTCCGGGTATTATATTTGCATGCATTTCGGGGATGTGGGTTTGGGAAGTGGTCGATAAGGTGCTGGATATTTCGGGAGATTATCTGCACATCATATCCAAATGTTTCTGCCTTTATTATGGACTGTATAACAGAGGCGTCGACATATTCTAGAATATACCTAGGTTTAGTGCGTTTGTGGTGGTTGGGGTTGGGAGTGGGGATTGGGATAGAGATGGGAAAAGGAGATGGGAGCAATGGACATGCAGTTTAGTAATATTTCGCTGATGCTTCCCTAGCTTGGAGTAGACAGTCAAACATTCAACAAAACTGGATAATAGAGAGGAAAAGAAGAGGAATACTGGGAAGGAGGTGGTTAGAAGGGGGCGTTCCAAATTAATAAAATGAGGGGGGGGGGTGGGGGCTGGAGAGAATGGATGTTTCACACAGCTGTGTGGTGTAATCCATTTCAAATTCTTTAAACTGCAAGGTACAAAGTCCCTTAAACCGAAACCTCGTGAATGAAGGAGTGTAGATGTGGCGGGGAAAGGGGAAGGGGAAGGAATGGGGAATGTGTAGGAAGAAGAGTAAGTGAGAAAGTTCAGGTGTAGAAAGTACATGCACTGAGCAGTTGTGAGTGAGCACGTTACGAGTGCAGGGTGGTTAGAAAAGCGTGGGGGCAGAGAGAAATGGAGCGACAGGGTATGAGTGAGTATGTAGTGTCTTTTTAAGGTCTTCTTGATTTTATATGTATTGTTGTTATGTTTTGTACAGTATATACACTTGAATTGGTCACTATGGCCTATAAATAAATATTGAATGTGATAACCTATAATAAACTTTCACTTTTTAATCTGACCCCTCCTCTCTCCTACGAGCTTCCTCAACACCTGGGCCTGCTTTCATTCTTAATGACTCACACAAGTGACTGTTAAAAGTCTCACCATGTTAGCACCAGTTGTTTTTTTTTTTTTTTGCTTTTGGAAAGGGGCAGCTATTTATTATTTCATTGAGCGCTTAAGACATTTATTGCACCCATTTTGTGAAACAACCCATTTCATGAACTGGGCAATTAGACTGCCCATTTCATGAAATTCCAGCCACTGCTCATTTCACGAGTTGCCCAGTTCATAAAATGAGCTATTTCACAAACGGGATGTAATATATATAATATATGTCTTACACCGCACACCGTCCGAGGAGTAACATAGTACTAAGATGTCATCTTTCTCGCAGCTGACTGAGTCTACTAATAACAAGATGATCTGCAAATTCATGAGGCCATTTCAGCTCTTATGCTTTATACCACTCACTCACAGACTGTTCTTGGGAATCGTATAGTTTCAGTATGATAACTCCATGTCATTTAAAACTTGACCAGTCAATCAGTGCATTAACTTGCCCTAATGTTGAGGTCTTGTCTGTTGTTAGTGTCGAGGAGGGAGGAGAAGTTCCATGACGCGGCCAGGGTGAACGACAATGCGGCCATACGAACATTGCTCAAGGAGAAAGTCAACGTGAACTGTCGGAACAGCGTGAGTATGACACTTTAATCAGTCATCCATCCATCCATCCATCCATCCATCCATCCATCCATCCATCCATCCATGCAACAGTCCACCCATCCATCCACCCATCCACCCACCCATTCATCCACCCACCCATCCATCCATCCATCCATCCATCCATCCATCCATCCATCCATCCATCCATCCATCTCGTCTAATTTCTAATGGATGAGTTGCAATTAATCAAACGACACATCTGATTAAGCGCAGTGCGATTAAGAGCAGTCGACAGTGTTACCCAGGCCATGCTATTGATGGTTCTGTGATAGATGTTGCTTTCTTTTAACAGCTTGACAGGACGGCTCTTCACTGGGCTGCAGCCAATGGAAACCTGGAGGCTGCCGAAGCCTTGATAGAGGGCGGGGCTGATCTTGAAGCGAAAGACAAGGTGTGTTTGTTCGTTCATTTCTTTGTTCTCTTGCATTCATCAGAATCTCCACATAGTTCTTCATTGTTTTCAGTCCAAGCTTGTCCGTCCATCCATCCATCCATCCATCCATCCATCCATCCATCCATCCATCCATCCATCCATCCATCCATCCATCCATCCATCCATCCATCCATCCATCCATCCATTCACCCATCTATCCATCCATCCATCCATCCATCCATCCATCCATCCATCCATCCATCCTTATATTGCAGTATGGAATGAGAGCAGTGTTATGGGCAGCATGGTTTGGACATATCTCAGTACTTAAAGCATTAGTCAACGCCGGTGCTAATACAAGAGTGACTAATAAGGTAGAGAATGCTCCTGAATTTGTTTTACTGTTCACATAGCTTTTCTTCTTCTTCTTCTTCTTCTTCTTCTTCTTCTTCTTCTTCTTCTTCTTCTTCTTCTGCATTCCCTGACATGCCTTCAAATATACTCCGTTGATGAATTTGATGGTCTTCTGCCTTTCCGAGAAGATTCCCCACACGTCAGGTGCTTCTGGCCAGATCTTCTCTCATAAAGTCCTTATCTTTCCCATATACAGTATTAATTATTGCACTGGGTATAGGAGTCCTGTACAGACAGTTAATTAAATAAAAGTGTCTGCTTCATTAGGCAAACAATGTGTCATCGCTGTTTTGATTTTGGAAGTTCTACTTCTATGCGTTCGGCGCGACAGAGGTAAAAATGGTTTCTTTTGATCTTCAAATCAAGTAAGGAATTATTGGAGTTTGTTTTCTATTTTTATGGCAGATCTGATTGGCTGAATATGATTGTCATATTACATAAGAGCTTTTTACTTTAGTGTAATTATATATCTAATATTTGTAAGAGTATTTTCTCTGCTTATTTAACTCTTAATATTATTCTGCCTGCTAAATTAAGAGCTTGCGCATTAACGATGGGATCTCTTACCATCCAAAAAAACATTAGTGCATCGGTGCTGCAAGCACTCTTAGTAGTGTTCAACATTAATGTATTTCATGCGACGGCACGATCGTTAATGCACAAATGTTCATGTTTTTCCTAAAGTACTGTAAAGTAACTATGCAGTCAAACATGGCCACCCGTCGATCCATCACTATTGACATAATTTGATTGTTTTAGACGGGTGGGGAATATCAACAGTAAACTCCATGACCTCCGGGAACAGTTATCATCCATTCGTAATAGGCGTGGACTTTGTTCCAAAACTGAAAAGAGGCGAATTATGTCTGATCGTTGGATTTGGGGAGCCGAGTGGGGGCTGATTTATTTCCTCTGGGGAAAATGGATCTGGTTAGTTGCGGGGAGGGGGGGGACTTGCTACTGCCTCCTACCCCCCCCCCCCCCCCCCCCNCTCCCCACTCCAAACCACGATCTGCACCGATTGATGCTGTAAACACTAGTAAACAGCTCTGATATTTTATTTCTTCCTGCAGCAAGGTCTAGGCATGTTACATTGTGCAGCAGAGAACAACCATGTTGCTGTGATATCGTTTATATTCGAGGCCTTGGAACCACACGATGTCAACCAAAGGGATAAAGTACGTATGGTCTTCCTGTAGATCCAGGTCTTTTCCTCCTTGTAGCTATATTGATTTCTGTCACTGTGATCGACTTGTTTCTAAAAGTGAAGAGGAGGCGTCAGATTGCAGCCCTGTTAAATGCTGTATGTGTGAGTTTGATTGTCTGATGGAAGTTGTTTTCGCCATAAAGTAGGAGACCTGCCCCTGTTCATGGTCTCACCCACTTATAGTCCATTTCAGTTTCTTGTGGTAATAATGAGGTTAATGGCGTCTTTTGTGTATTCCAATTATTCCTCCCATCTTCGGTCTGTGCTGAAGGTTTTAATTAATCAGTGTCTGGTATCACAATCAGGGCCGTAACGAAATTCAATGAAAGGACGAGAGAAACTGGATATTGAGAGAAGAAAGAGAGGATGCGGGTTCCCAAGCAGTGATTTTGTCAGGGAAGGGAGAGTTGGGGCGGGAGGGGGGGACGGATGAGATAGTTATGACTCTGCATGGATTTGTCTACCCACCTGCATCTCACACATTTCTCAGTAATCTCAGTCAGTACTAGGTATGTCTGTGTGCTATGTGCGAGTGTCCATTGGTATGAATTGGTAAGCTCTGGATTATACTGCTCTGTAGATTTCAAACCTGGTCTTGTTTTTCTAAATGGGATGTGTAACGTTTGAGCAGTAAGCAAAGATTATAATAAATTATGAAAACAATTAGAAGGCCCTGTTCGAAAGCAGCGATACACTCTTTTGTGACTGCGTCAGATCACTTACAGATTCTATTTCATCACTGCATATGATATTAAAGACTAAGCCTGCCAACAAAATTCATGTTCATGTAAACATAGCTAAGCTAATGCCAATCAAGTTAGAGGATAGATGTGCCTTTGTAAAATATTACAGACTCAAGATCTAGTCCGCAATACGAAAACGGAAGTCATTTGAGAGCTTGCGCACAAAGATGGGATTTCTTCTTTGCGTAAGAATTATACTAGCGCATCGGTGCTGAATGCACCCTTACAGGCACAATAAATTGATGTAATTCTTACGACGGTAAGAGATCCCACCGTTAATGCGCACGTTTTCACAGTATTACGCTTTCTATGCTTACTCTTCCTACAGAACGACCGCACTCCATTGCATTCTGCTGCTGAGGGAGGCCATGTTGAGGCGGTGGACAGACTACTAGAAGCCAAAACAGATCTACATAAAAAGGATAAGGTAAGTGTTGAGCCTCTTGTCTACGCCAGACTATCTTTAGGAATAGACGGTCGTCTATGAATTTTGTTTTCTTTTTGCTTGTTGGACGTGTGTTCATAAAATGACAGCTCTCGACAAAGTACGCCTTGTTTGTCTCGCGGTGCTGGTCTGCGTTTCAATTTTGTTTTTCTAAATTTATTATCCTCTGGTGATGTTTTCAGTAACATTGTTGTCATACTGTCTGGAAAAGAAATTTCTTTTAACTTGGCTTGACATAAAAACGATACGGATAAATCAGTCTAAAGAGAGCAGGAAACTCAACCAACGCTTTGATATTTTTGATAGGCTTTATAGCTTAGTGTTCTATTTAAAGTCAAGGCCAATTAACTTTAGATGCAGTCTTGTAGTGTCTCCCAAGAATTTCCCTGAGGAACTTAATTCTTTTTTTTTTGTCCAAGGGCGCTCCTTTATTTTGTGAGACATTTCAGATCTAACATTGGAAAAGTCAGAAATGGTCCCGTCGGCTATCAACCCCCTTCCCACCCTTTTCCATCTCACCCCAACTCCCTTTTCCAAAATAAAGCAGTAAAACAGGTAGGAAAAAAGAAGTTTTTTGTTTCCCTTTTGGGTTCGGAGAAAAGGGGGGAGGTGTCGCTAAAAAAGGACGTTATCTTGTCAACTCATTTTGTCTCAAGTCAACGTCTGGGAAGGGTTTGAGGGGGGAGGGGGGGGNGGGGGGGGGGGGGGGGGGGGCGGGGAGAATAGTTTTTATATTGGTATTTTTACCCAAGAGGAAGTTTTTCGGATTGTGGTATTTTCTTTGAAGCTCCATTAGTCCTACTTTGGAACGCTTTTCCTGTGATTTTTTTGATTTCCTGAACTCCACCCAAAATGTTTAAATCGGAAAAGCTCACTGAAGTGGGCGTCATGTATGTTGAAACTGTGGAGAATGGTAGGGGCTGTCATTTTAATCTGTTTGCATTTCTCTCTGTCTCTCTCATGTCTCTGTCTGTCTGACTCTCTCTCTCTCTCTCTGTGTCTCTCTCTCTCTCTCTCTCTCTCTCTCTCTCTCTCTCTCTCTCTTCCTGGCATTAAAAGTCTGTCCCTTCACTTTCCATATCATGAGTAGGCAACCAAATGCATTGTAGCAGCTACGTGATCCTCCGTTATAAAATCAAATTTTGCATTAATATTTAAGTCCGACACAAAAGCTAGACTAATGCGACCCAGCCAAGTATTACGTTAGTGTACAATACATGTGCATTTGGCATTCGGTTTTCAGTGGTGCGACTACTCATTTTGAAGATATTTCAATATGCTGCACTGTTCAATAATTTTTTTTTAAGTACACTTGAATGATCGTATCAAGGAAAAGTGCATAAACTGGGTAGTATAAAAATAACTTCTCAGTGTTTTTGTTTTGTGAATTACTTAAGCCCTTAGATATGAAAGCATTGGGACAAGAAGCGCTTGTAGGCTGAAAGATAACAGTGAATCAGCTACAAGCTTTTGCTTTCCAGATAGCCTTTTGTGTTCGTTTGTTGTTATTCCCCTAGTAAGTCGTTTGGAGAGATGCAACAAAATATTGGCAAAGTTATTGATTTGATGTGCGGGAATGTCCTTCCTGATTGTTCCAATTTGACTCCAGTTCCATCGGTTCAGCTACCTCTTATTGGCTGCTTAATTCCGAGAAGGTTATCTTAAAGGGAATGTGGGTTTGTTAATGTGTTCAGCTTGAAGGCAGCCAATGTTGTTGCATCCTCTTGGGGTTTAAGTTTAATCTGATGACATTCATCCCTCTGTCTCCACCCACTTCCCAGTGGACTCCAACCCATTACGTTGGCAACAGGAAAATGTAGATTATGAGGAACGGGGAAGTATTATGAAAAGAAAGGGGAAAAAGGGGGGGGGNGGGGGGGGGGGGAGTGGGTCAAAATCAAGGTCATCATTACAAGGCACAGTGAGCCTGTTATTCATCTTTCATTAGGACAGTTTCCAATATCCCAGAGATTAAAGAACTATGGTTTGTTTTACTACGGCCATATCATTACGACTAGATTAAAGCCATTGCAGCAAGGATGTCGGCCGTGACGGTGTCATTCACAAAGGGCCCAATTAGCTCTTAGTGCAAAGAGATCTAGTCCTCTGAATCCGATAGAGACAATGAGTGTATGAGAACTTAATGAATTATGAATGAAATGTGTCAGCCAGCGTCAGTTGTCCGAGTCTCCCGCCCACCCAAAGCCCTTGACGATTGCTTAGTGCCAGGACACTATTTAGCACGGTAGCTACGAAAGCTGTCTCAGTCTCAGCTGTGCCC